>NQII01000122.1:911025-932623 GCA_002778355.1 Clitarchus hookeri | reverse complement strand
AGGCTAAAAACAGTAGATTATTCAAGCATACTGACAAAACACAAGAGCAGGATTATATCTGCGACATAGAGCGTACAAGTATAAGCGTTGACTTGAGTTAGCCTTGCGATGTAACACTTAAAACATATAATGGAACAAGTGGCACTAGCGAGATAATAAAATCAGATGATTTGTGGAGGCAATTACTACGCTTTTTTTTTAAGTAGCAGGTGGCCGCAACTCGCTTCTCAAAGTAATCAAGAAGACANGATTTGTGGAGGCAATTACTACGCTTTTTTTTTAAGTAGCAGGTGGCCGCAACTCGCTTCTCAAAGTAATCAAGAAGACAGTAAAGAATAGGTCAGATCTCTGCGTTGCCGCAAGTCCAGGAAAAGCCGGAGCGAGAGGAGAGAATGGCCCTCAATTAACAGTAAGTGTGAAGAGAGAAACAAAAAAGAAGGGCCTCACAATTAATGGACAGAAGCTGAGATCCATAATAATATTGAGTGATAAAAAATTGCGATTAAGATAAAGTACTTTGTTAAAATAGACCATGTATTATCACTTTGTACTATCTAAAAAAAATAACCAATTTTGCAGGATAATAACTAATTTTGTTATCACCACAAAACATTTATCTTACACAATACTTGTTTTAATTTTATTTTATTTTTTGCTGTTGAACTGATAGGTTTTGCAAGCACTGGCCATAGAGAGCGCCTTAGGCTATAAAACGGCAACGTGAGATTAGCCAGGTACGAAAACTGATTTCGAACCTGCCACGGAAAAAGGACAGGTTCGTTTACCAAAGCTGGTATGAAATCCGGTCATATAAGGCGAAAAATTCCAATTACAGGTGCCGTGATAGCTGGTATAAGAGTTCCTATGCCCAACCCTACACAAGTTTTTAAGGAATATGATGCCCCTAAGAATTAGCGAAAACTTATTTACCTCAATGTTAAGAGCCGCCCAAATCTCTTCACTCACTCGCTTATTTTCGGTTGTAAAGGNCACTCACTTATTTTCGGTTGTAAAGGTTACAAAGTGTTACTTGAATAAAACACGTACATTACTGTAGTCATTACGTCCATAACAATGTTTACAAGAGGCCAGAGGCGCAGCAATGAGAGGGTTTTGAGTGCTAACCCCTTCCCCTCCTTCCCCCCTTTCCATCCTCCCACCCTTCTAAAAAATTATGCAAGAAAATAATCATTTTATTTAAAACAGTAAAAATCTTAAGCTGTATAAAGCAGAAGCTGTGTGCAAGGTAGGCTGTGTTTTGCTCTGTGCTATACCTAGGGCCCCTGTTTTTCGCGAAAAGATTTTAGGATTGCTTGTACTCCAAAACACTAAAGCTGAGATCCACTTTCGTGATGGGATGATTGTAACTGTCACGCATTGCAGGTGTCTGCCCACGAATCACGGACAATCAGTGTCGGAGTTACCTGATTCTGATTGGCCCAGTCAGGTAAGGAACTGTCTCCCGACAAAGATACGTGGCCAATAATCAAAGGAAAACTGTACGTATGCCATAGGACATTTGAGTCTAGCCTTCGCGTAAATCTTTTAGCGAAAAAAACAGGTGACCCTAGCTATACCTGATCGTTTGCTAGTTTACACATAGGCCACTTAAACGCAGTAGTCCAGTTGACGTCACAGCACGTGTGTAATGGGTGCCTCGCCGCTCTCTCGTGAGTGGCCGCGATACATTCAGTTTATCCCGGCCCCACTGTGGTTACTGGTTCGTGCTGCGTGCGCTGAGTGTGTACAGGACTGATAAAGCAAAAGCTTACCTTGCAACATTTCACCACACGCCACTGGTAGAAAGTAGAAGTGGCGCTCCTGGCTGAAACTGAAGGAGAGTTGGAAAATTTGATAAGATATGTATGGTCTTCTTACCGTCATCAAAGGGGAGGTTATCCCATGGACCCAGCTAATGCGGGGCTTGCAGAAAAATACACACAGAATAATTATTGATGCATTGCAAACATTAAAAGCGAATATGTTTCTAACAGTGCGTTACCTACTCACCACATTGGCCACTCTCCGTGTAACAACTTGAACCTCCCAGAGCTCATTACAAAAATTAAAATTATTGAAAACTTGCCTGAGGAACGCGATTTAAGAATATCGTCTTAACGACCATACCAGTATCACTAGAATAAGTACTGAATAACTTAGTTGAGAAACCTCGGCGGCTAAATATCAGATTGCGATAAAACTCAGCTCTTCACTGAAATGAGATAAATATAAGTTTTCTTTCAATCAAATCTCCCTTAAGTTAGATTTTAAAGAATAAACAGAAAAAAAATATGGTTGATTTTTTTTTTTTCCTTTTTGGAAAAGGGAACGCTCGAAAACCAAATTCTGACTCCGCCACTGCAAGATGTGGTAGCATAAACATTGACCACGCTGAGGGTTAACCGTAAACTCGCCACAGTCAACCACTCTTATGTTTATTGTGTTAATGAGACAAAACTTTTTTTTTTTGCTCATTTTTTAATGTTTTGCCGACAAACGATTGTGGTGAAACTGGGTATCAAGTACTAGCGCTTGAACTTCAGTCTTTACTGCAAATTTTCTCAAAGTCACTCCACTATCAGGATTAGATAACACATTTTGTTACTTAATACGTTTAAAAATGAATTTCAATGAAAAAAGAGACAATGCCAAGGAATATAAAAAAAGAAAAATAAGATTAGTATTTGTGTAGGAGGGAGTTTGGTAACAAGCAGATCAATATATGTTTTGTTTTAATTTATCTTGATGAGACATAACAGAAAGATAAAATATGTTTGATAAGCGCAGCGTTGGAGATTGTAAATGCAATCAATGATGAACAGTTCTTAAAAAGAATCCATGCGCAATATTGGAATTCTCTTTCGACAGATTCTATACATGAATAATATATAGTTTTTAAATACCAAGTTCATCGTAAAATGTTGGTAAGTACCATAAAATGCAGTGCCAGAAGAATTCTTTTTCTTCCCCCTTCCCAATACAGAATATTACGACATGATGTTGGGTTGTATTCGCGCCGTGGAAAGGAAACGGAAGTTTGTACACGAGATAAAATATTTTGCTTTGAAAATGTCTGGCAAGTGAGAGGAGCATGTCTGGATCGTAAAAAGAGCGTCCTGTGTTAATCCCCGAAAAAATTTTACGATCTGGCTGCGAACGCGACCCGGAAACGGAAGTAGTAGAATATTTAACTTTTCAACCAAGCGAGGAGTCGGTTGTAGGAGCACCATTATCTTACAGATTCACAACCAACTTCCTGGCAAGATTTTAAACGGCTGTTGTGCCTTCTTCGTTCGCCCGTCACGGAACGGAAGAATCGAGATGTCAACAGATGTTGCTCGTACCCGAAATGGTTAGCGACGATATAGAGCACTTGAGAATAGAGAGCTGAAAAAGCCGCTTATACAGCGCGAACTTTAGCTTCACGCGCTGGCAAAATGGCGTCACCGGCCGGCAACACGTTGGAACCCCGTCCGCCAATCAGCGCCAGGTAACTTATTCGGCGGCTGGCAGAATAACCGAAGAAAGGGTAATATTTCGCAGCACGTGGTAACCTGCCAAACACAATGCCCGTTCTCACACTGTAATTATTTTTTTACTTTTAGGAGCAATTGTTTGGAAACTAGTTGCCAGAGATATTTTTGTAACAATACAAATAAATTAAGAGCATATTTCTCAAGACCTTGGTGTGGAGACCTGAAAAATTCGAGAGTTCAATGTCCTGCAGGCTAGACTCTACAGTCTTATGTACAAATATGCCGATATCAACTGCACATTGGTTGTCTGCTGTCACAGTGGAAGGCGACAATTGGACACCGTTCTCCAGGAGGTGTCGAACACCGCGTGGACCAACGGCTAAAGTTATATAAACGCACGTGTTTTGAATCCTAGCTTGTCCCAAAATGAATCCGCGAATTCTTCAGGTCTCTATCTTGGTGTAATGTGTAAAGCTAACTTCGAATATTAACAAGCAAGTGTTGAAAGCTTTAAGTTTACTATAAACATAGATCTGTATAAGTAATTCCGCTAGCATTTAAAGATAATATGTTGTAAAACAGCAATTTTTTTTAACTGTGCAGTTACAAGAAAGTCTTTGGAAACAAGATTCCAAAGAATTATTCGTAACAAGTAGAGACATATTTTACTGTACAGATCCGCGCTTAGCCGATGAGAGAATGTGCACGGCAACATGGAAGGAACCGCCACGCAATTTCGTATCTGTTTATTTATCTACTCTGTGGCAAATATACATACAGTATTTGAAATTCCGCCGATAAACTTGGGGTAGAACACCGAGTTAACTAAGTGTAAATATGCAAAGAAGCCTTACTCGTAATAAAAAAATACTCACTCGTATACTCAACTGTTTCTATAAATATATGTCGCTGCATTTTGGTCGAAATAATTGTAACAAAACCTCACAAACATTACAGCAGGGGAGGAAATACGAGCCAGGAAACGCAACTTAGCATACCCCCTCACGACGGTAAAAATGCGAATGAAAATGCGCGTAATATCACACCCGAACTCTTGATTTCTTTCTTTATTCGTCATTAAATGTTCATTCTGGTTGAGAGTAACAACAATATATACGGCAAATTTTTTTTTCACCCATGTGGATGAGTTCGACAACCTCGAGGATAGATTTTATATGCCTCGGTTTCTCTCGGGTCAACGCCGTTTGTTCAATAGCTGCTGACATTATGAGACGGCGTTCAATGCCAAGTGGGTTACGTGTGATTCGGTCATGTGCATATAGTTTGCTTACAGTCTTCCTGTGCGTGTCAGTTCAAACCAGGTCAAGTTTCAGAAGTCACTCGGGCATAAGAAGTGTTAAGAATTCAGCCCGCCAACAATATTTCTTCAAATTGTGTAACACATTGGAATTGCTATAACAACAATTATATTGTACTATTTTGGCTCGTTTTGAGGTAATATGCCTATGGAATTAATAAATTACTGTATTTAAAATTTTATTTTAAAGTACGTAATATAGGAATATATTACAATGAAGGTCGAATTCAATTTTTTGATTCAGTTATATGTGGACATTTGGATATAACAAGTATTCAAAGATAGCTTTTCTATTATTAAATGGCGAATATATTCGGGAAACTATTGATAGGCTTTTTAAGTATTACTTTAAATATAGTCAAAATATTAATATAACTAAATGCAGCAATATTAACCGTGTAAAAAAATATGATTTTTAGAAATTTTTTCCTAGTCGATACATTTCTAAATATTTAAATAATAATGATCTGGAATCCGAATAATCTTGACACTGCGAATTATCCTGACATACGAACAGAGATTTTCATGCCCAGTATGTGCTTCCAATACAAGCTGAATCCAGGCAACATCCCCCCCCCCCCCCNGCTCACTCAGCTCAGTGAATCAATCTTCAGTCGACTCAGTCTTGCCAGCCAATCAAAGGAACTGTCACGCTGCTCCGCCTCTGTATAATTACCTATTGTGTGGGTTTAATGTTTTAATAGCGCTTGTAAACTGGCATTAGTTAATACTTTAATGCATTTCGTCTAAAATGCCAGAGGTTTATACCGGTTGTACTCGAATGAATTACAATAAACGCCAGAGTGGGGTAGATCAGTACTAATGGAGTATATTTCATCCAGGAACAAATTGTCTAACGTCCACAGGTCATCTGCTAATGGCAGAGGCAATGTGCAGGGCAGGGTATGCAACTGGGTGTAAATGACTTATTAACCAGCCGTCGCGCAGTTCTGCACGCCTGGTAATAATATCGTCCAGTAACGCAAGGTCTTAGTCTCACCGGTGCTACGTATCTACAGTTCCTGTAGGACGTGTTACCGGAATACTTGGAGGAAGTTCCTTTAGATGCTCGTGAGGCGACGTGGTTTCAGCAGGACCGGGTCCCCACCTCATTTCGCCATTGCGGTTCGCCGAAACCTCGACGTGCACTTCCCGAACAGGTGGACGGGTAGGGAAGGCCCCGTAGCATGGCCACCACGCTCACCTGACACCACACCACCTGACTTCTGGCCGTGGGGTCACATCAAATCGATGGTGTATGCCACACCACTTGGCACGAGGGATGAGTTAATTACGCCGGAAACCTTTGCACATGTGCGTCGCAACATGATTCAGCGCTGCACCGCCTGTGTGGCACACGGTGGCGGGTAGTTTGAACAGGCGCTCCTTCTGTTCAAATATGTAAATAAATTGTCATTTCATTGCACGGCATGTTGCTTAATTATTGTGGTTGCATACCCGCCCCTGCACATCATCACTTTTATTAGCCTGTTAACTACGAACGTTAAAACAATTTTTTCCTCGATTAATATGCTCAATGTATGCTCATTTACCACAATCTGGTGTTAACTTAATTTATTCGAGTACATCCTGTATAAAAAATATCCCAGATAATAAAAGCTTATAATAAAATTTAATCTCTGGAAAGTAAATTAATTTAACTTTACTGTACATGTTACTTCGTAGAGTATATAAAAGTTGATTAAAATTTTCGTATAAATAACAGCGTTTAGAATGTTAAATATGAAACGTTTACTAGCACATGTTCAACACCGGTTGGTGCAGCGGGACTCCATGACTTAATTGCTCTCTCCCCAGTTATTAAGTAAACGGTTGTACGATTAGTGAGTGATTACTGGTATAAAGATAAACAAAGATACAGCAGAATTCACTGACTTTATTTCACGTGGGATAGCATCACGATGAGTACGTGATAAATTTATGCTTGATCATGAGCTCTTACAGGCACATTAGTTAATTAATTAATTATTCTGAGCATACGTTAATACGAAATGCTACTTTACGCACATAAAGCGTCTGCTGAATAAATAGATTGATGCGCTCAGAATTCTGCTCGGATAAACCTTTAACGACCACAACGCCAGTTTGCCTACAGGCACGAGCCATAATGAAGTTCTGCTTGAAGTTAACAATCCCGCAAATTTTTTCCCCCCTCCAGATGTTCTGCCTAAATTGTTTCGCATAAAATGCATTTAAAGTTGGGCGAGAAAATACGTTAACTCGTAACAGAGTTCCACCAGCAAGCAGCAGACTTCTTTTTTTATTTATACATCAGCCGAAAGGGCTCCAGGGGACGACTTTCAGAATAACTTAATATAACTTAAGGGACCATCTGCTGTTGTCCCTTTTCCTTCGTTTGTCTGAACGTAAACATACTAAGGTAAATGTGAAACTGTCAGCCCGTGGTTCCTTACTTATTCAAGATCAATAGTTACTGTAATAGTAAAAGTATTACGAATTGTATTTTTAACAATTTCATAATTTATTTCCGATTCATATGGCGAATTTAAAATGGAATAATTGTGTAAGCCAACGTTATACGACAGAATGTTAAACAACATGTAGTCATATTACATTATATTTCCACTCTAGTGGGAGGAATAAAGCTTATTATTTACGTAGGTTCTAATACAATATAAATAAGAATATTTTACACAGCTATAATTATTTAACGAAAATTGCAATTATCCTATCTACGTACATACAAAATATAAAAACCCCGTACACGTGCGACATTCGTGCACCCTGGCGGCGAAAACCTTTAGTTGCCAAACTAAAAGCATTGAGCTTCACATCCTGACTAGAATAAACCTTACTCCCAAATACATTGACGTTATTTTTTTACAACATTTACAGACTATTCGATTCATTTTTATATATGAACTTTCAAATGATTATCTGTAGGTCAGCTACGGCTAGGCTTTGCTCCTCACTACACATTATATGAAAATGTATCTACATTAGTTTTATCACTAAAGATTTTATTCTTTGGAAGTGCATTGCTCTGGGAAAAAAAATAAGTGGTAAAAAATATGTGAGAGCTAACATAGTTTTTAATGGCTAAGATTTTTGGTATTGTTCTTTTTAATAGGCAATGTTATACGTGGAGAAGATAACTTATTCATTTCGGACATGTTTACTTTATTATTTGAAGCGAGAGGACACTTAATTAAGAATTGCGTAAGTTAGTAACAATGTTCTTTATTTGCAGTTTATTTGCTCCTGTCAACAGAAGACATTAGTTATCGTTCATTGGTTATTTACCGGACACGTTGAAATTAGACACAGGGATCCTGAGTGTAATTTATCAACTAGTCATGGTGAATTTAAGTTTTATTTGGAACGATAACTCAATAAAGAAGTTACATTAAACAACTCAATAAAACTGTTAAAATATTTACACTGAGGTGGTGATCCTGAACTCCAAGTAGGTACCTACAAGCATTGTGAAAAGATTAGATATGGAAAATGTGTTAGAAAACATAATAACTGCCCATGACCTAACATGATTAGTTAGAGAGAGATACGACCTTGAGAATTGTTGAGAAGTTATATTAATTATTTGCTAAACATCATAAACCACGTGAGATAAAAAAACAAATTCGTTAATATCATTAGACTGTCACATTTGCCATTTGTGAACATCTGGAGGGTGGTAAAATCGCTTGTCATACGGAAATAAGGAAAAGCTATGTTATTAAACAGCAAAAAGGTGAACCGTGGGTGTTTTTCGATTCTTTGATTAATTTGGAAAAAACAACCAAACATGTCTTAGCAGAGGTGGTTTTTTAAATCCGAAAACCAACAATAGGAACAGGACGGAGAGTTAATTTAGTTGTACAAGCAGACCGTTGCCAATGCTATTTGGGGACAGCGGTCCTCCCATTAATTTTGTGTTATAAGTGGGGCAGTGATATTTCGCGAAAAGGTTTCGAGACAAGATACAGGACAAAGCGCTGTAAGGTCGTCCAGCATCTTTGATTGGCTCAAAAATGTTCTGGCCCGTGTTAACCGCTTGCCCACGAATCACGAAGGTTCAGTGTCGGAGTTACTTAGTCCTGAGTGGCTCGGTCAAAGACGGACACGGCACCAGCAGCCAATGGAGGTATAACAACAGCTGAGGTGTGTAAATAGTATTGAAGTCTACTGTGTGCTCCGATTTTTACGCGAAAAGTCACTGGCCCTAGCTATAAGCTATTCACGGTTAACTGAGAGCTGTTGAAATCAAACTTTGAAAAATTTCGCTGCCTCTACCTGCATTTATTTAAATGAGCACACCTACTGGCGAGCGCCCAGTAAAGTTTGCAGCGAAGGAGAGAAAAGAGTCCCGTGTTTTAACGTTTAATTGAGTTGAGTTGAGTTTGAGAGATTTGAGCGGCTATCAACAATGAGGTCGTGAGAGCCAATGAGGGTGAAATGAGGTGAGAATGGAGCAGCACCGGAATGCAAGGGCGGGGAAACGGGAGATCCCCGAGAAAACCCGCCAACCAGCGGCATCGTCCGGCACTATTCCCACTTGCGAAGATCCGAGCTTGGCCCGGCCGGGGATTGACCTTGGTGGTTAACGTTTAATTAAAAGTGTTATGTTAACATATGTGAACACTGAAATTATTTCATTGGCTTACTCAAATTAATCGAGCCCATGGTAATGTTAATTTTAAATATGGCGGAAGGATACACAATTTACGTGCAAGTAGATTTTAAGCAGGCCTTTCAAAAGTATTAATTTTACTGTGAACCATCAATGCCTTAATTATTACGACGCATGAGCCTAGGAATACAATTATTATCTGGTTGAACCTGCGACAGTTGCCAACAGTTGCATCAGAAGACATAACAAAGAAAAATCATATCAACTGCAAAATATATTGTTAGAAATTCACAATTATATTATTATTTTGTTGTCAACACAAATTCATTTTGTAGTGATCTATAAACTGTAGTTTACTAGTGGTAGGAAAAATTATCACTAACGAGTAATTTTGTCGTCAGTAGAAAGCAACCTAGAGTTCACCTTAAAGAAAGTTATAGTTCTTAGTTATTTTATAAAGTTCTCAGACTTTCACAGCCATTGTCTGGGCATTCCTGGATTTTATGTTTCAGCCACGTCGCAGTGTATGAGTTCCTTCTGAAGGTAACCATTTCTGCTATCCTGAGGATGGCGACTGCAATGTGTGCCGAAACGTCGGGGTACTCTTCGAAAGCGATGCGGCTGAAACCCAAAAGCCAAGAGTGCTGGAAGTTCTTTACTTTCTTTGAAAATTGTTAAGTTAGCGGTTTTTAGCACTCGACGAAATTACGTAGCAAAATCACCAATCGCTACAAGGTGAAATATCTATATGCGTCTGCTGAAAGCTGAACATTTGATTGGTCGTCCCTCATAGATTTCGCCATGTATTTTGTTAACTAGCCCACAGAGAGGTTATCAGGTGTACCGATTAATGGTTGTTAGTGGCCTGCTGTGTTCAACAACGTGGCCATATTTATCGTCACCTATAACAACAGCGAACTGAATAAATAGTGTTTGTTAGATTAACAAGCTCATATAGTATTTTCTGTGGAGAAAAATTTTTTTTTTCAACCTTGTGTATATTTTTTAAGGTTCTTAAACTGCGTTGCAGAATGTTTGAAGTTCACGTTTTCCCACGAAACTATTAAACGTGCGACCCATGTACTCATATACGAAATAGACACACACATCAGACGAGTCCTGATGAGAGCTTTCAAGACGTCACACACCTTGGAAACACTATTTTGGAGTACTCCAACATAGCTAAAAAATAAAAATGGCTTTTTCAAAGCGCTGTATCTCAAAATATACATGTCAGTTACGTATAGATCTACTCAAGGACCTTGCATTGAACCTTCCTACAGACTTTCCACCAATAAAATAATAGGATTGCCGCTAAGTCCGATAGGTATACTCAGTGCGACTAAAATACTGCACGCTGGTTCAGATCCTAGAGCTTAGTGGCATTGGAGCACTTGATGCGCGTGGCAGTGTCGCCCTTATCGCTCCCGCGCTTCACGGCCTCAAACGAGGGAAAAAGTTACATTTAGGCGGGAGCCTTAAGGATCACACTCCTCATGTTATATTCTTAGCTTACGAGACTTCAAAATAAAATTATTATATGAGTGTATGGGAGTTTATAAGCGAGGGAATATAAATAAAAGACTTTCCGTGTGGCGTGGATGGACGTTGTTCAAAACGCAGAATAGATAAGTACGCAGAGACAAAATTATGTGGCTGTTCTTATGATGTGCGCGTATCCATTCACCGATTGGCTGTGCAAGGATCTGGGAACGGATCTTGTGTCTGATTGGCTACAACGTGATTCGAACAATTCCCTATTGGCTTAGATGCATCCTGGCAAGTATAATATAATGCGCTGATTGGCGAACGGCGTTCCGACATGTTGCCCGACTAGCGAGAGACACCATTTTGGTGGCGTGTGCGGCTGGAATGCACGATACAAGCGGTGGTTTCGCCTCTGTTTCCTTTGTGCACTCTGTGTTCGAAGTGTTAAACCCCCGGCTGTTTGTTTTTAATCGAGAGCGCGTGTGCGGAGAGGACGTCGAGAGGCGACGCCCGGCCGCCGTAAGACGAGAGGAAGACGAGACGACGTGCACACACGGACTTGTAGGTACAGGAGTGGAGGTGTTCGGGTCGACGACCCAAGCAGCGAGTGCTCTCTGCCACCTCGAGGTCGTTCTTCCACGTGTCCATCGCCTGCCGCAGCTGCCCGCGACAACGTTGTGCCTTTGCGTGGAACGAAGCTATAGTCTATTCGCGGTTTATTAACACTTTATGAATTAAACCTTTGAAAAATCACCCCAAGTATGACTTGATTGTTATTTCTTAAATATATCACTTAACAAAGAGTTTTATACTTCTGTTTCGGTTACATTGAACTTTTATTTATATTTTATCTATAAATTATAATAAGGGCCAACTGTTTTTCGTGAAAAGATTCCATTATTAGTTGTACTCCAAAGCACGTTAGTTAAGAACCTATATTGCGGTTGGATGTTTTTAACTCGCACACGTCTTAGGTGTCTGCCAGCCAATCACGGGCGTCCATTGTCGGCGTGACATTTTTTCTGTTTGCTCCAGTCGAGTATAAAATGTCTTCTCACTCAGACCCGCAGCCAATAGTCAAAGGAAATTTGCAAACCTGCACGTACAATTAATATGAATAACAAAATTGAGAAAATAGGTGTGTTGTTAATGCCTTGTAAGAAACACTGTAGTTGCAATGCATGCAAAATATTATTAGGGTAAGAGAGCACGAATGGGGTGCGTTGTGCCTCCGGTATAATTTTATAGACTTGGTTAAGCTTAATTTATATGAGGCGGAGAAATAGCAAGAAGGTACATATAAATTTAGCAGGGCTTCAGAAAAGTTGGAAGTAACCGTGGGCGGGCAATACAGTAGTCGCATCCAGGCAGAGCCGTTTAGGCAACATTACGTTATCAACACGCAACAGGCAAAATGCTTTCAGCAAAATTCAGCCAGCCCTTTGTTACCCGTTGTAGACAATTGTCAACATGTTGCAGAGGAAGCTTACGTTTGTCCGGTGCTCTACACTGCGAGGCTCAGTTTCCAATAATATTTCCTGTGGGTAACTGATTACTAGGGCCAGTAACTTTTCGCGTAAAAATCGGAGCACACAGCTATACTATATACTATATACACACTATATATATAATACTATATACACACCTCAGCTGTTGTTATAGCTCCTTTGGCTGCTGGTGCCGTGTCCGTCTTTGACCAAGCCACTCAGGACTAAGTAACGCCGACACTGAACCTTCGTGATTCGTGCGCAAATGGTTAACACGGGCCAGTACATTTTTTAGCTAATCGAAGAAGCTGGACGACCCTACAGTGATTTGGACTGTATCTTGTCTCGAATTCTTTTCGCGAAATATCACTGCCCCTACTGATTACGAACGTTAAAGAGCCGCTGGTAGCGCGAAGTTCACAGCTGCGCGCGTGAGCAAAATGGCGTAACAGCCGAGCAACATGGCGGAACTGCGTTCGCCAACCAACACCTGGTAACCTACCCGTCAACTGGCATCCCAGCCAATAGGGAACCTTTCGCAGAATACGGTGGCCAATCATTACATTTCAGACGAAGTCCAGTGCCTACATTGAATTAGAATTTCGGTTGGATCCCCATTGCCTACAATGACTACGAAAAAAAAGTAACCAAAAATGAAGAAACACAATATGCCATTGTAGGCAATGGCGATCCAATTTAAATTCGAATTCAGTTTCACTACACCATTACCATTAAACTTCAGAAACAACAATTCCTACATGTTGCCGTATTTATCCCTCTATATATAAAAACAGTTGTTATTTGCTACAAAACATTTTGACAGGATAATTATGTATATAAGTTATTTCAACATAAGTATTTTTTTATAATTTATACCAAACATCCTATTTTGTACGGAGTAATATGAGCGAAAGTCGTACATGTCTTCATTAAAACTAAAATTTTACGTCGTGTTTATTTTCGATTATGCATCATATTCAATAAAATTAACAATTTAATTTAAGAATTGCTCTGCTGTATCTCATTTGAATGTATCTGAAGGGAGGCGTTTTTTAAATTTTACCTGTCCGAACTATAAAAAAAATACTAACCAGTTTACATAACTTACCTTCGTGCCGCTTGTTTGTTCGTTATCAACAGTTTTACTTGCGTACAATTTAGCGTCGTTATATGCATAAGAAAATAACTTCTGCAACAATAGATGTAAGCCTTAAAAGTATTTTACAAATTTATGAAGCTATTACTTTCACGCCCGACAATAGCGGTAGTTTTTGAAAATTTGACCATCTAAACTATGCTTGTACTACACCTTCGTTGTTCGTTATCTACGAGTCAAAAAACGCCGTTTTTCTTTTTTTTTTTTTTACGCGGCGGCAACGTACAATTTGAGGGCTCTGACTCCCAAAATGTATGTTGCGCGCACAAAGTTTTCCAGAAGAGAATTTCACGGACAAAAACAAAGGTAACTTTGAACAGCAGATGGTGGGAGATGATTGCGCATGTGTTCGGTAGGAAGCATGTAACCATCCGCAATTACATCCCTGCAATATCGTGTGTCATCTCCTCCACTCGTCGCACTGCCCCTGCAACAACAACAAAAAAGTATACTTTAATTAACGGTTAGAAAGAAGAGGAAACTGTTCTACACGTGCGACAGGAGTGGTACGTGAGTGAATAATTTGTAATAGCTATCTGCTTTCGGGCACCATGGGGTCTACAGTTAAAACGCCTTGGCCATGTGCATCCAATGAGTTACTGGCATTAAAAAAACACACACGTGCAATCATTCACAGTTGCGTAAGATACGCGTTAGAAATTTCACATGAATTTGTGAGATAACGAAAAACCGTAATTTTCACGTTATATCCTATACCTAGGGCCAGTGACTTTTCGCGTAAAAATCGGGGCAAACACAGTCGATTTTAATACTATATACACGCCTCAGCTGTTGTTATACCTCCATTGGTTGCTGGTGCCGTGTCCGTCTTTAACCAAGCCACTCGGAACTAAATAACTCCGACACTGAACCTTCGTGATTCGTGCGCAAACGGTTAACACTGGCCAGAACATTTTTTTAGCCAATCAAAGAAGCTGGACTACCCTGCAGTGCTTTGGACTGTACCTTGTCTTGAATGCTTTTCGCGAAATATCAATGTTCCTACTTGTACCTCATGCAATTAGCAAATAGCACATTTCAAATAAGCTGCTATGTTCCAAAAAAAAACTTCACACGACTTTAAAGATACAAAACTTATTTTTACCTGGCATGTTTAATTTATCATTCCACGCATCACGAGTTTGCCGCTTTGGTATCGACGGCATGTCCTATACTTGTATTACTCTCTGAGTTCTTAAGAACTTGAGTGTAAAATTACACATACTGTAGTTTTTTTTTTTATAAATAGCACATCAAAAATGTAAAATTACCATAAATGTGTGTGTGTAAATTTTAATCTATTTTTACAGTGTACTTGTACACCGTCTACCTTGGAAAACGCTGTTGTCGGTTATTTGATCACTTTCGTAATTAACCTTTGAGATATGTCACTGCATATATTTAAACTGGCACGCTGGCTGACAAACGTCCAGTAAAGTTGGCAACGACAGAAGCAAAGTTGTTCCATATCTTAACGTTGAATTAAATGTGTTAGGTAAACGTTTATGAATATTAAAATTATTTATTTTGATTTAAAACATTTTATTGCATACAAAGTGTAAAAATTGGCAGGTTTGTAAAATGTTTAGTATTATAATAATTTCACAGTTTCACTTGACCGACGTACGAATAAAGTGAAGAGGCCAATGACAATGTTAATTGCACATGTGGTGGACGAATACACAGCGTGCATACAAGCAGAACCTAAGCAGGGCTTTTAAAAGTGCCAAGTTCACCGCGAACAGTCTTTGCCGAAATATAACGCGGAATGAGGGAGGACTCCATTAACGACACAGATTATGGGTATGAGAAAACAAGTCGCTCGATGAGAAAAGAAAAAGGGAAGCGGTCGGAAGCTCTGTGTTCGCGACGTGCGTTAAATGGTTCGCGAACGAGTGCAGCCGACTGTTCCCGTCTCGAGGGCAATTCCCGCCTCCCTGCGTCGACTGGGAAACGAGGGACGGGAAGAATCAAAGGCAGGTAGGAGCCGGTGATGGTGGGAAGGGTGGGGGGAGGAGGCGGAAGGCAATCATTATTGCGAGCGTCCTCCGGCGAGCAGGACAAAAGAGCTGCTGGCAGGATTGATCAGGCGGAGGCTGGAGGTGATCCTGTCACGTGGGCGACTCCCGCACCACCCTGTAGCACGGCCGCCGTGCCGCTCTGTGACGCCGCCGTCTCGTCGCACATTTCTCTCTGTCCTCGGAGACTCTGGCTAAGGTTTATTCTACTCAGGTTAGGAACAAAACGAGATTTCGTATGGGAGAGTTTGGCGCGAGGAAAACTTCCGCCGATAGGTGCGCAATGTTACAAAAGCTAACTTTTAATTAAAATCCTAATCTACGTGAATTATAAAAAATAAATATTTTGCTTAGTTACGAAGTTCTTTTACATTTGACTTGCGACTATTGCAATTACCCCCTTTTTTTAACGTAGAAAATAGAGAAAATCTAGTACACATGCTACACTAGCACTTACCTAGTGGCGAAAAATTTTGGTTGCCAAACTTTTAACATTGATCTTCCCAACCTGAGTAAAAGTAACCTTACTCTAGGTATTCTCATTTCCGATAGACCGTTCTCGGTAAAATAGGCACTTTTGAAGAAAAAAAATATTGCCTGCAACTGCGCACGTTTAAGGACACCGTCTGCCCACTTCCCCAAATAGAGTGCAGACTTTCAGTCGTACAGTTGAATAGCATTTAAGACGTTTTTTCATGTCCGAATAACAGTTTCCTATTCTCGTCTCTGATGTGTTTTTTTAACAAGTGAAAAATGGCTATTACGAGAGTTTCGCAATCATTTTCAGGTATAAAAATTACGATAAAATCCACTTAACATAGTATATGGACAAGCAGCATACCGTTGTATTTATTATCACACCACAAAATAATTGAGAGTAGTAGAAGGAAAATGGCGAGTCTCACACAACAAATCCCAGGATAGGAGCGTAGGAGCCTACCGGCCAGGTTTTCATCCTCTATGATTCCGGTCAGTGGTTGCCCACGTTGTAATTTTATGACCCTTACATGGAGTCAACTTTGAGTCATGCCCTTGACCTTGAAATCGTAAAATATATAGTAATCACAACAAGTCGTAAAAATATAGTAAACATTGGACGGAAATTACATTAATGAACCCAACCGCCATGTTTGATTTCCAAGACTTTTACATTGACTCCAGACGAACTTGCACCTAAAACATCACGAAAAAACAACAATTTTAGAAAAATTCTGAAATAATATACAATATTAATAAAAATTTAAGATTTTAAAAAAATGTATAAAAAAATTTATTTTCAAATAAGTTAAATTCTTTTTAAATACTTGCATGCTGGAGGTCAGAGGTTCGATTCCCGTTAAGATGGCGGAGTATACATCCTACCAGCACATTCACCAGAAGACGACTGACCCCCACCACTATTTTTACATGACAAACGACCACCCCCACCGCTATATTCCATTGGCTATCCAGCCGACCCCCACCCACCTAGCTACATCCTAACAACGAAGCATTGGCTTTACGTTACACCCCCATAATACTCGTATTCGCTCTACTCCCCTTCCTCCTGATTTCATTCCCTCCCTGATATATGCACTATAGCTCAACCACCACCACCACCACTAGACTGCGCTAGTAATTTAATAATGATGTCAAATTGTTGGCTGGTGAGGAGTTGTTCTTCACGTGATATATCGTCCTCTGCAGATAATTAATGTAGTCAAAAGTCTGATGCGAGAAGTGGCTTATCTCTCTCTCTCTCTCTCTCTCTCTCTCTCTCTCTCTCTTTCTCTCTTCCCTGACGTTTCCAGTATTCAGTCTGGTAAGTTATTATTTTATGTTCGTCTCTTTAAACAAAATTTTTAAAAAAAATCAGCTCAAATTTAGTGTATATGTTCGGTCCAGCGAGCTACTGGAGTGTAGATATAAAGATGAAGCGTTCGTTTAACTGTCTGCCTTCAACCAACATCCCGACTTCGTCTTTGGTGGTAACACTGCTGACTCCAGCTGGACTGCCTACACTGACAATGATGCCATTCGCAAACCATTAGTTTTATGGTTGATAGGCAGTCTTATCTGTTGTGCTCTTCTCAGCCATCAATCTTTCGATCAATCTTTGAAATCAATCTTTCCAAAGGAGCATACTAGCTGGCCAACAAAATGTCCAGAATGAACACCCAAGTCAACCGACCAGACCAACCAACCAGATTTCGAACCTACCTCAAAACGAAACCTTATAAAGATACCTCAAAATTAAACATCAAAACAAAACCTCAAAAAAAGATTGCAAAGGAATACGGGTGCAGCGAGTTACGCTGCAAGGTTGTTTGTTGCAAGACAATATACAGGTGTCTCTAAATTCCACTTTGAAGTTGAACTTGAAGTACTAGTTTATTACGAATACTTGAGAAATATTGGGGTCAGAGTCAAACAAAAGTATTAGAGGGACCTGCACTAAAACTTGTTACAGAATTTTCTCTAATAAAATTTCATGGCCACAGCTTAAAGTCCCATAGGTATGTGCAGCGCGACAAAAACACTGTACCCGATGATAATGCATTGATGTGTGTGGCTTTGTCTTCCTTATCGCTCGCGCGCTTGTCGGCCTCGAACGCCGAAAATTATTCCAGGTAGATGGGCCCACACAAGAAGCTGGGTCGCCTCTGGGTTCCACTTCCTACCAGGGTGTCGGCAATGGTGTGATCCGACATACCTGTCGATGCCCGGAGGTGACGGACGGCAGGCGTGGGTCGGCCTACCTCGCTGCGGTCACCTTGTGAACTGGATGACGGACAGCGCGCGGGGGTTTCCCCCCACCACACCCCGCTTCGACCACTTCCTAGGCACATGGTCTGCGTTGCCTGGCGACGGCGCGAAGCTTCGGCTACGTCACCGAGATTTGAATTTTCGCCGGCGAGAAAACAACGCTATCCTTCTGCAGTTTCCGAAACGCCCGGTGGCGTAACGAACTCTTGGAAGCTTGCCAAACTGCTGATAGCAGATCCTGACTGCTGGTTGATAGAGGACATGAGGGACAGGCACAGAGTTACAAGAGCAAAAAGATATGTGTCATTTATTATTTTATGGGCAATTCATTGTGCATATTGAATTTTTAGCTCAGTAATATTACATGTTGGTATTTGGGCAGTTAATTGTAAAATTTTAACACTAGTATTATTAAAGTTTGTAAATTCTATCTCGTCAAGAATTTAACAATTTAAATTGTTTAAATTGTTCTTTTTACTACTATGCTTATACTTTTCTCTGGGCAAAGTTTTAGGGAATTTTGAAAACAGAGATAACAAATAAAACAGCAGTTCGTATTTTTTTTTTTTTTCATTTCTCACAATTGGGGAAGTTTTGTCATTTGTTCCTGTAGGGTGGTTTTTACTTGATTTTTCGATATATTTGGTATATGCGCAAGTTTTTTAAGTATTCATTATGATATGAATGTGATGGATGGAGTAAGATTCTTGGTCACTGCCATGAGGTGGATGGGTTTCCTCCGGGTGCTCCCGCCTTACTGTATACCTGCCTTCTCTGTGGCGCAGACAATGGAGAGAGAGATAGATACAGAGAGGCGGGATAGCCACAGATCACGCTGGAGGAGTCTGCGTGCTCTCACTGTCGTCAGAGCTCAAGGAGGCTGTGAATGGACCGAGTCGGACCACGCGTAGTTATCACTCGGTCGGTTCTTGCAGCGGTCCCGCCGCAAGTTCAGTCCTGCAGCAGAGTACTCAAAAATACAGAGGTGGAAAAAGCTTACGTGTACCGCGAACTTCAGCCCCACACACGGCAGCAAAATGGCGTCACTGACCTGCAACATGCTGGGACGCCATTCGCAAACCAGCGCACGGTACCCTACTCGCCCCAGCTAATTAGGAACTTTTCGCAGCATGCAGTAGCCAGTCAGTGCCTCGCGCAGCCAATCAGAGAATGGGTACTCCCGCCTCAAAGGAACCGCTACGCCATTTTGTCTCTCCGTACTTATCTACTCTGTGGTATTGCCTTGAATTATGCTGACGGCCATGCCGCTTTGAGATACTCGAAGGCTCCTAATTTGTGAGTTAAACAGCGTAGGTTATGGTCAGTACTTACATGGGTGACCACCGTGTGTTGTTGGCAAACACGCCATAAGTAGCCGAAAAGGCATATATACACATGGCAATCGGACTAGGAACCTCTTTCAAACTCTAAAATGTAACCAGGGGTGAGCTTCTTATTTTTTCTTGCATGTTTGTAGGAAAACTATATTTCACGAGGTCAATGAGGTGTTAGACTGCAGTCACCTGTATACCAAAGTCTCAGCTATTTCTTCACCCTCTGCTGCACCAGGGAGTGGCAAGCGTTTCCCGCCACCAGCTTGCACGGAATTATGATTTCTTTTCAGGTTCGTTACTTTGAAAAATGTTCTTAAATACGTGCATAATAAACTATGACCTAATTGTGAAAGTAACTGAATTATTGATTGTTAGAAAAGTCTTTTACCCTTAACCTTTAAGTTACAGACAAATATGTAGTTTCGTCCGCACTTTGGGGAGAGAGAAAAAAAAACAAATCTAATGACGGAATGAGAGACCTACGAGGCGTGATAGAGTCGGTATGTGTGGAATGTACACTTGCAAGACGTTCGCGTGAAGTCGACGAACTTCAAAATAAACTGTTGTCACCTCTAATTACTGATTATTACTCATGCGACTCCCTCAAAGGAAAGTAAACTTGATATTGAGTATGAAACAGATTGTGAATACGATTATGAAGACAGCATTGATGATAATGACTGTGATGACAGTGTCGATGAAGTATCTGATGATTCTCTTGACGTACCCACACATTTCACCAACGAGTCTCCTTCGACAAGTGTTGATAGATTCAATAAAATTGTGTGCTCTTTGCAAGACTTATAAATATAATCTTACCAAAGAATGATGCCCTCCAAACACGTGACAGATATCTTTAATTGGACGCTGTTTTCTGATGTGTACAGAGTAGATAATTAATTCTGCTTCCTGTCCAAAGTCCCAGAATAGTTCGTTGTGGCTAAAAGGGTTTAAGTAACCTGCGTTATTTTCAAGGCTCTTTTTTTTTATACCTCAACACACTCCTCAAACGTCTACGTGCACGGCAAAAAACATTTTATAACTGAAAGTGACAAATTCTTAGAATAATTATAATTTATTTGGTGTAGTAAACAGCTAATAACATTGCCGCGCATCTCTCGTCACTTCTGAAAATCCCACACATCCCGAGAACAGTCTACCTGGCTCGAAAGGGGTTGCACTTTTAAACGGTAGGCTATAACATTTCAAAGAATGTGGCAAATTTGATTATGACTGATATAAAGTATTTTTTAATTCGTCGTTAAAAGGAGTACGAACAGATTATTCGGGGCTTAAATTTTAGACAAAGGATTACAACAGTTAAACGGAATAATGGATTTCAGCTGAATTTTTTTATATTGGAACACATTGAAATGGAAAATCGCGAGAGTGAATTCGTTATAGGTGTGTGTAAGTGCATGTGTGTGTATGTATGTGTATATATATATATATATATATATATATATATATACACACATACATATAATGTTAAACAAGTGCTTTTGATGTGCAAGATTAATCGGAAGTGGAATGATGGCATGGGAGGTACACTGACGCGCCACCAGGGAGGAATCGGAATAACTCCCTTACGGGCACTGTTGCGCATTGTACCGGCAACGGAATGAATTCGGCCTCACCGCGACTGAAACCAGTTTAGCGCAGCTGGCAGGCACACTCTACGCCACAGTCAACACCAGGTTCGAGTCATCAGCAGCCGAGCATCTGACACGTCGGCGAGGAAAGTAGGCTAACGAGGGCGTAGCGACGACGCGATGCAGCGGGTCGGAACGAGTCGTCGTCGACGTCGGCGGCGGCGCAGGTAATAACGAAGCGCGGAGATGAGTCGGGGGCGATATTGCGACCTGCGAGAACCCGCGGAAGACGCACCCGCCGCGGCGGCAGCAGCGCCAGTTATTAAAATTGATTGTTTCCATCGTTACTGGCGCGGAAAAAAAAAAAAAAAA
>NQII01000122.1:873477-910943 GCA_002778355.1 Clitarchus hookeri | reverse complement strand
CGGAGCGCGAGAAGTCGGCGGACGGAGAATAGCACAAGAAGACAAACGGTGGAACGAGAGAGAGGGGAGGGAAAAGGAGGGAATAATAAAGCGCAGTCGGTAGAAAACGAGCCAAACAGGCATCGCTCCCTTCCCCGACGCGGCAAGCAATTTAGCCTTGGAAAAATAATTCTAACTAAACGGCAAACTCGCCTGATGGAAAAACGAAAAGTCTCAAACTCTCTATACCTGCACAGCCCCCCCCCCCNCTTTTTTTTTCTTCCTTGTATCTTCAGAGGTGGAGGAGTGATGGGAGGGGTGGGGAGGAATCTCATAAATCCGCCGAGTGTTTTCGAAACTTGGATCCTGTTTGCAATGTATGAAATATGTGGAAATCCGGCAACACTCTGGCTTCGGTGAGATACGGAGATTAGCCGACGCCGGCTGCCGCACCCTGCACGAACACGCTGAGCTCTGAGGTCAAGATTTTAGCGAGATCACGCAACACTTACTACTTTATTCGTTTACGAATGACTGCAGCGTTTTGGAGAGAAAATGCATATTAAGATGCACGATTCGAAAAAAAAAAATTTAACGTAGTCAGAACAGAATGTAGCAGAGAAATACTCTGGCATTCTTAGTTCTGTTTTTCGAATTTATATCGGGTGTGCACAGTTCATGCATAGTTATGCTTCGTTTCTTTCCTGGTGAAATAAAATTACCACGGAGAGAATTGTAGGTATGTGTTGACAAAATTGATGTTTTAATGTGGTCACAGAAACATACAAGTCATTATTATAATGAAGAAAAAAAATAACAGAAAATCCGCGGATATAGGTTTGTCAAAAATAAAATTAATCAAAACCAAATATTCTATTTGTGAGTGAGTAAAGACATTTGGGCGGCTCTTAACAGCGACGTCATGAGAGCCGATGAGGGTGAAATATGGTGAGAGTGGAGCAGCGCCGGAATGCACAGGTGCGGGGAAAGGGAGGTTTCCGAGAAAACCCGCCGAAAACTTATTCTGGCACGATTCCCACATGCCAAAAGTCAGGGGCGACTCTGCCGGGAATTGAACCCTGTTCGCCTTGGTGGGAGGCGAGTAGTCTAACCACTGTACCCCCGTGGCCCCATTTGATTTGTATTTAAAGTGATTCTTAAGAGCTATAGACGCCTTTGAAATTTCACCCGAAGCGCAAGTTTATTGCCGACACTGGAGAACTGTATTTATGACAGACTGTATAACTGCGAAAAAAAACTGTAACACACAAATATCTGTCGCCGTCATCAATTTGTTTAATTTAAATAATTAATTTTTTACGCACACTTTATATTTGATTTCGTGATGCGGAAGTGTAGGTGGTTTTCAAAGACGAAATGGTTTTAAATCATTTCGAAACTGTTATTTTCGTAAACCCGAAGTTTTTAAGAACTTAACGCGTACATGCATTTATTAAGGAAAAATTAAAAATATTTCAAGAAGGTTACATGCGGTACACTCGAGGTTTCCTTGTGCAGTATGCATAGACATGCCCCTGTTTTCTCTGTCCTCACGGTTAAAGTTTTTTCTACCCATCTGTATTAGTTGAAAACTGTCGTAACGAATTATCAACAAAAAAAAAAGAGACTTATTTACTTCTTTTTTTTTCATTCTGGCTAATAATCCGTAGTTAAAAACAAAAATATGTTTCTTCCCCACAAAATTTTCTGCAGAAAAAAAAATTGAAACCCAGGTATTCGCATTTAACCCTTTGAGGAGTATGCACGTATACACTCGTGCCTATTTTTATATGTACATTTTTTTTGTTCTTGTAGACCAAAACACAAAATTTTATTGTTTTACTGTTTCGCTGGATGTTATCGGAATCTAATTAAAAATAACAACTAGTCAACATTTCGATTCGTAAGAATAAAACTCTTATTTTCAATACTTTATAAAAAAAAAAGACACGATGGATTGTAAAACCTGTTATCTCTAGTCAACTCGCGACTCCACTGGCCGACGGCGAGCCAATAATAAACGTTGTATAGCACAGAGCGCGTGCCCGGTACAAGCCAGGGCCAATAAGACGATGGTGAGTGGAAATACAGAGACTAAACCCAACCGCTCTCAATAATTTTAATATGACATATTAATGTTATTTTTTTTAACTAAATTTATTATTAAAAGTAGTTGCTAATTACTATAAAGTGGTTTAAGAGACCAATACTTGTTTTCAGTCATTTGATGACTTTATTATTCATTTAATAAATATATTTAAGGGTACACTTTCAACAACAATAAGTATGAATCTATGGTTTGTTCCACAAATTTCTGAACATTGTCCGAATAATAGACCATTTTGGTTTAATATTAAACTTGCTTGGTTTAATCGAGTGGAGAACATAGGCGGCTCACTTCAACCTTGTCTTCAGTACCAATAAATTTGCGCCGGATTAAATGGTTAATGACCTGAAGATAGCTATATGTTTTGCTGTGGAAGCAGATTACTGCCTGTCGGAACACATATTGTCCGGATAAGTACAAGAGCCATCTCAGAAGGATGTTCACGGTTAACTGGGAGGAAAAATATTTCCATGACTAAACGATTAATAAACGGTGCTAGGTAAACATTTGGGAATACTGAAATTATATATTTTACTTTCTATTATTTTCTTATGCAAACGAGTTGAAGAATACGCAAATTTGTAAAACATTTACTTTTCTAATAATTTCGCAGTTTCGCGTGACGGACGATGCATGAATACAGTGATTAGGCCTGTGGTAATGTTAACTTTACATATAGTGACACAATACGCTATGTGCGTTGAAGTACACCTTAAGCAGGGCTTAAAAAAAAAAGCTTAGTTTGCCGTGAACAGCCTATCATATTATTTTACTAAATTTTCAACTAACCGTACACCGCGGCTTCGCCCGTCTGGAATTCGAATTCGTCAACGAAATATGAGTTTGGAAGATCGAATATAGCCATTTGCGCGAAGCCTACTACGTGGTAGGGGTAAGGAAATCAAATATTTCGCTGTGAATGCCATTTATTACTATGTACGTGCAGTAATAGGACATTGCTATGTATGTCTAACTTTTTTTTCTCCTACTGTTCAGATCATTAATAACATAGTGTGGCCAATTGCACATATGTGACAATCCACAAATGTGATAACAAATATGGTAGTCAAAAAGTGTCAATTGCTTTGAAAAATAAATCCGGGACAGAAATATTGAAGAACAAATAAGTGGTCTGATATCTTTTCCTCAGTTCCCCGTTGATAAAATGTGATTATACACATCCCAGTATTTAAATTCATTTAAGACGTGCTTTATAGTGAAAATGTCTTCCAAATCCGTCCAGTTAATTTTTTTCGTAATGCTGAAAGAAACAGTCAATCATACGAAAATATCAAAATTTCACAACAAATTTCTTGGTACTGAATATTTTAAATGTTATGTAAAACTATTTTTTTTTCTTCTTCATAAATTACTGTTTCAGCTCCGCTTTAAAAGGCTTAAACAGCACGCAGGAATCATGTTAGACCAAACTCTTGTAATTTTTGGATTATCGTTTTGTGGCGAACTGAAAGTCGCTGACTGTCATTCGGTCACACTATTTATTTATAATTGCTGTTACAAAATATTTTGTTGATATATAAGTTCAATGGAAAGAAAAAATATTTCTTGAGCTAAAGAAATATGTGTCTGAGTTGGCAAAGAAACCCTGATTTTAGAAAATTTGTATAAAAACAAACTNAATGGAAAGAAAAAATATTTCTTGAGCTAAAGAAATATGTGTCTGAGTTTAGTTGAACCAGTTATATGAAACCCATCCTACGCCTGGGAAAAAATATTTTGTAGGGCAAACAAATATTTCCCTCAGAAAGTGTTACAAGTGTTAATGATCGAGAGATACCCGATTTTCAGTACGAACAAGGAGATCGCTACAACATTTTTAAAAAATTCTGGAAGCAAGTTCTTTTTTAGTCGAGTGCTATTTATTCACGTCTAGAAAACAGATTATGTTATTTACAGTAGAGAAAGATAGAGAGCGAGAGCGAGAGAGAGAGAGAGAGAGAGTGAGAGGTCGAAGCGATTGCGTGACAAAGCAGCATAATTCAAGAGCCATCTAAAATCTAGACATTGACAAGCATTTTATTACTGGAACTTGTGTTTTGGTTCACGTGAGAAGGGCGTGAAAAATCTCATTGAAATGAGCATGCAAAGATCGATCCAGTTTACGCCAATTTCTTGCTTTTTACATGTTCGTTTTACTCGATGCCGTCGGGATTCCAGCTAAAACAGTCGCGTATCACTTACGGGTGAAAATAACTCACTATGGTAAGCTGTCCACAACCTATAATGTCGAGCCAGTGCAAAAATGAAACCAGTGATTATGGAAGTCGCTCACCTCGTTGCCTTAAAAACACGTTAAAAAGTTTGCTTTCTCTGCTTAATCATGCAACTAAGCTTACACAAGTTGCACAAAACCCGTATCATCGTCAATTACCATGATAACAAGAATAACTCCCTACTAAAAATTGAGCTGGCCACATTTTGCATCGCATTTTCTGTACATGGGCATAAGCAGAACTCTTTAAGTGCTGCGACACTTATTTAGAAAAAAATATGTATAGCCTATATTCTTTTCCGCCGCTTTGTATTGCTAAGCAACAAACACGACTGGCGGTCGTAAGACACCACTGCTGTAATATAAACAAAATGTGTTCTTTTTCCAAACATTCGTTCAGTCGTATTAAAAAAAAAAAAAAAAAAAACCCTTATAATTAGGGCCCTTCTTTTTCGCTAAAATATTTATGCTCAAGCTATACTTCAACGTGACAAAACCAAAAGAGGTGCGCCCTTTATGAAAAAAAAAATTATTTATTTTTTTTGTCCGTTGTAATCCTGGATGTCCCGTATACAGGTAGCCCGCATCCACTAGCTATAAGCGAGCAAAGGAGCGTTCAAAATAATATATTCATGTACACACTCCTTACCCTTCGATCACCTTTATTCGACTAGAGCGGAGTCTATATGCGCTGACATGTGTGCGCATTTAGATGAATGCTGCTCATTAAAACGCATGCGCATTTCTTACTAGAACATTCACATTAAGAGTATATATTAGCCACTAGTGTCAGTATTTTCCTTTATTCGCACGCGTGCATTTTAGAACAAAATATTTTTTATTTACAAACGGGGTTTTTCTGCCGAACAAGAGTCGCCGGCTTTAGTTACCCTTCTAAAATAATGTGTAGAAATATATATATATATGTGTGTGGGTGTGTGTGTGTGTTGTGTGTTCTTGCTCTGCAAGTTGCAAGACTTCCACAAAGAGTTAAATGCCTTACACTACAGTTGACATAATTTTTTTATTAGCACGGCTCATCGACGTAATATTTTAATAGTTTCAAGTTCACCCAGTAGTAGCATCATGTTGCTTAACTCGCGTATGATTAAGTACTTTTAGAAAACCTCGCTTGGTTTCTTTTTCTCTGCATAGTTCTCATCCTGTTTGTTGTGGGAACAATCCCAGTATTGTTGAAGTGGTTCGGTTGGAGTAACTGTCTATTTCGTNTGTTCTCATCCTGTTTGTTGTGGGAACAATCCCAGTATTGTTGAAGTGGTTCGGTTGGAGTAACTGTCTATTTCGTAGTAGACACGCAGTACTATGCTGAAGCAACTATGTTTTTAGTAGCAAATACAATCACAAAGAGTAACACAGCAAACAGTTCTGTTGATATTACTATCTACTATATCAATTTCTTAAGGTACCTACAGTCCATAAGTTATCTGTCCCTATTTTAACTGACTAGATGGCTCCTACGGCAATTTTTTTTTCTCAGTAAGTCTTGCGCTGATCGGTTAAGGGCGTACAAGAGTTTGAATTATTTTCTGCTGGCATAGTTTGAAAAAAGAAGTATGACAATAGAAGAGAATTACTTTACATAAAATAACCTAACTATTTATAGGAGCTTACAAATCTCAAAGTGGTACAAAGGTAATACGTAATGCTGGATTTGCAATGCCACGACGAGTTCGTTCCAACAGTCCGACACATCTAATTCCGACCATTTCCACCACCAAAATTAGTTCATTGTTTACAATATCCCGACAGTTTCCATCCAACAAGTGTTGCTTGGCGGTTTTGTTTGTTTTTTTCTGCCGCCCAGCGAGTACAACACCCGACGAAAGTAGAAATAGAATCTACTTTTGTTGGACTGTCGGGGTTGCAATTCTGTCGGGGTGACTTTGCTCCTGAATGGCTGATGAAAAATTTTCGTCAGTGTCGGGGCTGTGATGTCTGACTGTCGGGTTACAGACCAAAGTAAATGTTCATTTTATTAAAACATCACGAAGAAAATAGCTTGGAAATTGGTTATGGGGTTCGCCAGTACTTCAATTTTAAATTTCGTTTTTTTTTTTTTTTTTTAAGCCGAAATAGTTCAGTTAAATCCCTACCACAGGTGAATAAATTGTCAGATTTCAAAGAAGTTGCAACGTGTATTCCCGTGACTTCGACACTTCAACCAAAATCAAACCACAGCGTACAGTTAGAGCTAATGATTTTTCGCGGAAAAAAAAAAAGAGAACACGGTAAGACTTCAATGCTGTAAGCACTCAACAGCAATTTGTCTATTGCCATTGGTTGCTGTCTGCTTGAGAAACCGTTTTCTTATTTGACCGAGCCACTTAGAATTCGGCAACTTCGGCACGCTCCTACGTGATTCGTGTGCAGACAGTGAATACTTGTCAAAAAGTAATTCCGCCAATCAAGACAGGTAAACGACCCAACAGTGTTTTGAAATATAACTTGTCTTGAAATCATTTCGCGAAATTTCACTACGCTTAAGTATATTCTATTCTCGGTTTCTTCACACTTTTTGACTCAAACCTTTGAAAAAACGTTTGGTTGTTTCCTAAATATATATCTCATGCGTGTTATACTTGTAGGAAGTATTCCGTAATGTGCAGTAGCCAATCAGACATGAGACCCGTCATCACAGCTTCACGCGGCCAAGGAGCGACCGAGCTCGCTCACATCTAAGGAACCTCACCGTCGTTTCTCTTCCGGGTGCTTATCTGTTCTGTGACGGCGTCTTGGCCTCGGGGGCAACAACAGGCGCTGGGTTCGATCCCGGGTCGATTATAGACCGGAAATTCCCGCAGGCGGAAGCGAGGCTGACGTGACTGATAGCCGATGTAATCTCTCAGGTCACTGCCGCCCCAACATCTGTCTTGATAGCATCGCGTCGCCGGGCAGCGACCCGTAGACGTAGCTAGCCCTAGACTTGCTGTCTCTGGGACCACGCGCAGTTCACTATATAGTCGATGCACGGTTACTTTACTGAAGCCCTGCTGAAGTTCTAGACTTGCTGCCTCTGGGACCACGTGCAGTTCACTATATAGTCGATGCACGGTTACTTCCCACTTTCCTGAAACCCTGCTGAAGTTCTACTTTCAAACTACTCCTCTGCCTCGGGCAAACATAGTCTAGAAAATTACACCAAA
The DNA here is from genome assembly GCA_002778355.1 of Clitarchus hookeri. Lineage (NCBI taxonomy): Eukaryota > Metazoa > Arthropoda > Insecta > Phasmatodea > Phasmatidae > Clitarchus > Clitarchus hookeri. Next base: position 903,460 of record NQII01000122.1, on the reverse strand, counting down.
GTGGCAATGCACATAATATTTTGTATGAGAACTGTTTCTCGGCATAACCAACACACAAATTTTCTTTCCGTTTTTATTCATATTAACTACAAATGAAACATTATATATTACGTAGACAAAATATATCTAAAGATTAAAATTTAACCTACAATAATATACTTTTATGTTAACAGAAGTATAAAAGGCCTGTGATACCTGATATATTTAGTAACTACCAGACACTTCATACGTGGTGTGGTTTTTCAAAGGTTTCATTCGAAAGATGTTAACCCCTTAACTTACGCATTAATTTTTAGCTCCAAGTGTTGAAAAAGTCTAGATTTTTGGCCTTAGGAGTAGGCCAACTTAGAATTCCTTGCAGTAACTTACTTGTACATGATGGAACCTATGAAAAGAAATTGTATTGGTTTATGGCACCGGCAGGAACCAATAATAAATTTTTTTGTGTGCTAGCAGCAGCCAATAGCATTATCCAGGAAAAAGGCGGTGTTTGTATTGGTGCTGACTTCTGATCTTGTACAGCACCTACCATGATTTTACATCTATTGCGAGACGACATTCGCGAACGAGTATACTCCGGATAATATTTTAAGGGTTTAAGATACCGCGAATAGGCTATAAGCTGTTCACAGTTAATTAACTACTTTTGAAAACAGGCTTTGAAAAATTGTCACAGATATTTGTCACAGATATTTGACTACAGATATTTTAACTTCCACACTGACCGGCATGCGCCCAGTAATTTGGTATCGACGAAGATGTAATAGGCCCACGTCTTAACGTTGAATTAAAAGTGTAACATAAACATATGTGAATGCTGAAATTATTTCATATGCTTTCTGTTATTTTTAATGCGTATTATTTAAAAATTAGCAAATTTGTTGAATATTTACTTTTGTAATAACGTCATAGTTTCAGTTGAATGACGAATTAATAAAGTGACTAGGCACATAGCAACGTCAACACTTTGTGTGCTGGGGCCGCGGTGGCTGTATCGGCTATCAAGACCTCGCTAAGAGCCGCCCAAATATCTTCTCTCACTCACTTGATGTGCTGCCGGGGTAATGTTACGTCACCTGAATGTAATATAGTTGTACGGAGTTTGGCGTAACACTCGAACATCCGCATTAGAATGTGTGAGGTGAGTGAGTGAAGAGATTTGGGCGGCTCTTAACATCGAAGTGTTGAGAGCCGATGAGGGTGAAATGAGGTGAGAATGGAGCAGCGCCGGAATTCTAGGGATGGGGAAACGGGAGACCCCAGAGAAAACCCGCTGACCAGCTGCATCGTCCTGCACGATTCCCACTTGCGAAAATCCGGGAGTGACCCGGCCGGAGATTGAACCCGGTTCGCATCCGCAGTAGACACGAGCGACGAAATATTACTTCGCTAGCAGTTTTCATAGGATTCTCTGCAACGTAATGTTACGTCAGCAACGCTCGAAGGGTAAATCACTCGAAGGAATGGGATAGATTGTATATTATTTTAAGCGGAAAAGAACATTTGATCGGGACACTTACAACTCGGCATCATATTGGCAGAGAGCCTGCCAGTAACGAACGTTGTTTTAAGTAAGCGTGTCTTGTATTGTGTGAGCTAATATGGCGGTAGCAACTAGAAATGCAGAGGCCAACAGAACTGATAGTAGTGCAGTTGTCTTGTCAGTAAAACTGTACTGCACTCTAAGAGTTGGTAACTTTTACAGACTGTGGAAGAATACACAATGTGCATACATGTCCATCTTTGTCACAGCCACATTNTAAGAGTTGGTAACTTTTACAGACTGTGGAAGAATACACAATGTGCATACATGTCCATCTTTGTCACAGCCACATTTCTACTAAACGTTTTTGTAAAAATTTTAATTTCCTTAGAAATTGCGGGCAAGCTAAAATTTATAGACTGTACAAAAATACACCAAAAATTATTTTATTTTTACTCCTACTCCCGAGGACACGAAGTTTTTTTTTNTTTATAGACTGTACAAAAATACACCAAAAATTATTTTATTTTTACTCCTACTCCCGAGGACACGAAGTTTTTTTTTGCATACTTTAATTTACGCTTTCAGGTGTTGCAAACAAAAAATCTTATGAAACGTACTGTACTTAAGTTGACACAACACTTGTTTCGTTGTCACAGCGAATGAGCTGTAGGCTATATGTTCGGCTACAGTTATATGAACCAATTATGACCTAGATCAATAAGACGGTTTGCGAATCATTTATCAGCACAGGTAAGATCATTGGTCATTGAGCTTCGTAGTGTGCAGTACAGACCAAAAATTACATTCACATGCGTAATGTACACAATTGTGTACACCGAGTCTGAATGGATATGGATGTGAAAGATAGATGAGACACGATAAAGGTTTATGCAGAGCTTTCAAAAGAGCTAAATTTACTGAGAAGAACTTATGTAGCATTTATTTATGCGTACAGGCTGAAACTTCATCATACTATACGAACAGCAACGCGGCCAGAGATGTTGGAAAACCATCGATATGTCTAAATGACGTTAATATATCAACGATATATCGGTATAAATCGTCAATATATTTCAACGGTATTGGAAATAAAAACTTTCTGAATTATAGGGACATAAGCTCTGTTTTGAAAACAAAAATTGAATTTAAAAATTATTATGTTTACTTTGGCAACATGCACCAAAAGCCGGCGACACATCTTTCTGCAATGCTTCGTGTCCTCAATATGAAATATTCCAAGCGGTTTTACATTTTGCTAGTCTTTTAATATATAAAATATGCGATTTCGATGTAAAGAAAATAGATTATTTTCTTTCAATATATCGTTTCGTAAAACGATACTTTAAAAAATAACCAATAAAAATAATAACAATATTTTTTCCGACATCAACATCCTTAACCCGTTCACACCCACTGTATACAATTGTGTACATTAAACAGTTGTAGATAATTTTTGTTCTGCACTATACACTGCGAAGCTCAATGATCAATGATCTTACCTATGGGTAAATTGTTCGCAAACCGTCCTGCTGGTCTAGGTCATAATTGGTTCACATTGCTGCAGACGAACATGTAGCCTACATCTTATTGGCTATGAAAACGGAACAAGTGTTATGTTGGCTGAAATACAGCAAGTATCATAAATGTTTTTGTTTGCGACACCTTGACGCGTGACGGGTACATGGGATAGGCATTGCGCTNAATACAGCAAGTATCATAAATGTTTTTGTTTGCGACACCTTGACGCGTGACGGGTACATGGGATAGGCATTGCGCTTTTTTCACACCCTGCTATAGTTATCCTGGGCAGGCAGCCAGCCAGCCAGGACAGGCAGGTGACAACTAAACTTCCGGGGAAACACCCTCGGGGCAGTCCCAACGCGATAGGACACTCGGGGAAGAACCGAAGTCGAGAGAAACAGGGCAAGTCCCGAGAAATAGCTGATATGCGGCCCTCGACGAAGGAATCACGGGAGCCCCCTACGAGAATTAATGCAGACACAGCTCACGGGTATCCCCGAAACGTCCTACCGCACCCTCCCTCCACCCTCGTAGGGGCGCACAAGCCGCTGACGAGACACGAAATCCGGCACAAAATNGTCCTACCGCACCCTCCCTCCACCCTCGTAGGGGCGCACAAGCCGCTGACGAGACACGAAATCCGGCACAAAATCGTGCGAGGTATACAGGGGATTTCCCGATTTCTCTCTCGAGAAACTGCTGACAGCTAACTTGAATATAGTGGGACACGAGTTAAATTCAGGCTTAGCCGAGGCAGGAAAGCAGTTGTTTGGAGGCAGTTGTTTGCAGTCGTTCAGAGGCAGTTGAATCCGCGCCGTCGGGAGAATCATCAGTCAGGCAGACATATCGCAAGCAGAGAGGTGGCAGTCAGGTGAGGCAGTCGAGGCCGGGTTCGGATCCCGGCAGAGTCAATTGTAGCCTGCCGAGACGGGAGTAGTTCAGCGGCACGGCCGCGAGACGAGTTAGGTGTTCTGCCGAGATGGGAGGCGAAGGAAACACGGAAGTAGGCAGTCGTGTGACGGGAACATTGCCGAGAACTTGAGTAAATTCCCGGGAACGAGTGGCAGCCCCATACCGAGAGGCGTCATTACCCGAGAAGACATAGTCGTNGGAACAGTGCCGAGAACTTGAGTAAATTCCCGGGAACGAGTGGCAGCCCCATACCGAGAGGCGTCATTACCCGAGAAGACGTAGTCGTGCGCCTGATGGCGACGAGGCAAGCAGTCAGTCAGTAGGCCAATTGTGACGTCGCCAGGGAAAGAACCCAGGAACAGCAGAGACTTTATGTGCAGATTTCCGAGATAAACCAAGTAGAAGTGTCGAGCACTAATGATTACATTCCCGTAATAGTAATGGTAGGTGCCGAGGTGGGGAAGTCAGAAACGCTAGCCAGATCGTTGCGGACATCGACGCAGACGAGGAGACGCGTTCTCCTACGAGTAACGCCAGCCGAGGTGGCAGACACACTAATTCCGAGAGAGTCAGTCAAAGCCGAAGGAAGAAGCCATCTGAGTACAGCACGCCAACGAGAACCAGTCTGAGGGCCTGAAAAAGGGCCATCCAACTCACCAGGTCTCACTACCAACGAAGACAATTCACNTGAAAAAGGGCCATCCAACTCACCAGGTCTCACTACCAACGAAGACAATTCACCAAAAGCCACAGTCACAGATGAGTAGAGAAACATCACCAATTCAAACAACCTTCCCCGGCGCATAGAATTCAGCCCACCAGCCCTTCAGGCCTACGACTTGTAGGGGCGCTCAGTCTCGCCAGTGTGTGTAATTTCCTATGTTACCTTCAGACAAATAAAATACTGGTGTGTTAAATAACGGAGAATACGAGTATTTGTTTACCCCTAACGCAACAACCACAGGTTCCCTTAGTCTGCACCAAGGTAAATTAACTAAGTAACCTACTAGCCATAACCATGTATAACTCAGGTGGCCTAGTAGCGACAAGTTAAAATGGTGCCTAAAGTGGGGCATGTTAAGGCATAGCAGGGCATGTTAAGACATAGTTAAGTCTGTATAGACTGAAACAAGGACCAGACTAAACCCGAGAGAAACGGTTCACCCTTAACGAGCTAGTCAGGATAAAACAAACTTCAGGGAGTCTATAATTAAACCCTGTGGAGTCCAGTTCTCACCATTACATTACGAGTCCCAATTAACGAAGCAGGCAGCCTAGGANATATAATTAAACCCTGTGGAGTCCAGTTCTCACCATTACATTACGAGTCCCAATTAACGAAGCAGGCAGCCTAGGAATAACGAGTACGAGCGGGAGGAGCAAGTTCGAAAGAGTAAGGCGGGAGAGCAAAGGGAGATTAGCGGAACCATAGGCCACAGCCCACTGGATGGCGGGCAAGAAAATGGCAAGCATGGCGAGAGCTGACGAGAGACGAGAGAGCATGTGCGGGCGATATTAGCAAGGAGGACGAAGGGAGAACGAGAGAGCGAGAGAGGAGACGAAGCGAGGGGCAGATTTAGTTGAATCAAAGAAAGTTTGTTTGGCTCAACCAAATTAATTTTTNCGAGAGAGGAGACGAAGCGAGGGGCAGATTTAGTTGAATCAAAGAAAGTTTGTTTGGCTCAACCAAATTAATTTTTGGTCTAGGAGCAATAAAATATTTTGTTGTTGAAACCAAATTATTTTGTTGTTTATTTGTTGCTCCAAACAAAGATTTTATTGGTAAATCCAAAGGCTTGTTTGATTCTACGTACATTAATAAGTTTCAGCTAATTTAAAAAAAAGTGAAGCCTGACCGAAATTCTAACCTACATCATTTGCACCCGACCACTATGACCTAGAAACTTCGGCTTAGCTGACTACTGATGATATCAGAATGTTATTGAATGCATAATCTCAAATAATGAAAAATTTAAGTATATAAATATTTCAAGTTGTGCAGCTTTACTTTTTAGTTTTCTGTTAAACATTTTTATTGTAAAGTTTATATCATTATTAACAATAAATAAATTCACCACCAAGCACTGCTCCTGTCCTAATTGTCACAAAAAAATACTAACAAACTTTCGAGCTGTATTTGCGTATGAAGACAATCAAACGAGTGGCCAAACAAACATGCAGTTGGTTCAAAAAAATGTTTTGCTAACAGTCTAATTTTCTTTGGTCCAACACAAATACATTGTTTATTCAAAAGTGCATTTTTCAGATTACCAAAATTCATTTTGTTACTTTTAAAGATTTGTTTACTCTACAAAATATGTTGTTGGATCAACTAAATGCATTTTTTGCCCTATACAAATAAATATTTTGTTAGCTGTTCTCTCAGTGTGTCCCTATATTAACAGTCTAGACGTCTTACGGGTACAGAAATTTGGTGCCTAACCATATGTTTTATTTCAGTGCACTGCTGTATTCTTTCAGGCTCTGAAATAACATAATTAAAAACTGCATTTGTACATAAACTGTAATTGTAACTGATTTTTCGCATTTCCGTTTCTTTCAACTTCATTGTCCGATATTCTTTCCAAGTTGCACGGGTACGTTGTCAAGGCAACACAAACTGACTTCAAAGATAGCATCGTTATATATTATTGAGTTGCGACATATTGTACCTATATGAAAAGCTACTTGGAATACTACACCCCAGATCATCACCCCGGAAAACATTATTAGCCTCGGAAAACATTATACTTATATTTAAAAAAAAATAATAAGTCACTCTGACGAATTATTTTGTGGTGGGCAGAGAACTGTTTTTCAGTGACTAAAAAACACATTTTCTTTCACCACTATCCAATTGCTAGGTGCTTACATCAAAAACAATTTTTTTTTGTTTGCGATAAATATAATTTGGGACGACGAATTGCCATAAAATATTTTGTATCTGTATATTTTTCTGTGTGTAACGCGAGATATCGCATTACCACGGCCATAAATAACGTAATCACAACTACTGAAAAATATATCAATTTACAGAAATGTAATTTATAAATTCACAGTAACGCAGAAAACAATAACTACGGCAACATTTCCATCACTGCGGATAACTAACTAGCTTTCAAGAATTTGGAAGAAAGTTGCGATTATAATAATATTTATTTTGTAAAGTCAAATACTCAGGGAACAAAACTTTAAATCATCTGATAAATTAAATACTTTTCACAATCGTAGAAATTGGGCAAAGTAAATATTATTAAAACGCCCGCAGGTTTGCTCAAAGTATTCCAATGCTTTCCAGTTTTTAATTCTCGTTCAAAAGGAGCACCCAGATCTAAATACACAGTTTCACAGTTCCTTGAAATAATAAATAAATAATTTGGTTTTACTTATTTTGATACACCAGTTGTCTAATTGGGAAGGGTGCAGACAAAAATTAATGTTAACTATTTCAGACCCACTTACTTTGCGTTCCCGTGTGTTGAAAATAAGAATTTTTATTATGTGTGCTGTACTTAATTCGACACAGTCACAAAGTACTTAAAAATACAGAGATAAAACAGCCTATTATAACGCGAACTCCAGCCTCACACGACAGCAAGATGGCGTCACTGGCCAGCAACATGCCGGAACGCCGTTTGCCAATCAGCGCCTCGTAACCTACTGGCCAGCCGGCACCCCAGCCAATAGAGAACCTTTCACAGCATTCAGTAGCCAATCAGACAAAAGACCCCTTCTTCCCAGAGCTTATTGCATCCAATGAGCGAATGAGTACGCCCACAGCAAATAAACCGTTACGCCATTTTGCCTCTGTGTGCTTATCTACTCTTTTCCAACACTATTTTTGTTGTCACGGCCAATGAAGTGTAGACTTCGTGTTCGGCTCGGAACTGGAGACCTGAAGAATTCGCGGATTCACTTCGGGTCAAGCTAGAATTCAAAGAGTAGTAAGTTTGGCCCTATCTTAAGTTTATAATTGCTCCATGCACGCCGACATATATCTATCCTGGTGAATAACACACGCAGCTCACAAGTGACGCTTAAATCTGGAAGACTTACAACTCTAAATATGAATCAGTAGGGGCAGTGATATTTCTGGAAGGATTTCTAGACAAGATACAGTCCAAAGCACTGCAGGGTCGTCCAGCTTCTTTGAGTGGCTAAAAAAATGTTCTGGTCTGTGTTGACCGCTTGCGGACGAATCACGAAGGTTCAGTGTCGGAGTTACTTAGTCCTGAGTGGCTTGGTCAAAGACGAACACGGCACCATCAGCCAATGGAGGTATAACAACAGCTGAGGTGTGTATATAGTATTGAAGTCTACTGTGTGCTCCGATTTGCACGCGAAAAGTCACTGACCCTATGAATCAGTGATTTCAATCAGTAAAATTATTTTACTGAATCTTTGATTAATGAGCTTTTATCTAGGGTCTACATACCTGCGAATAAGTGGAATGCACTGAGGTTTTACTGCCAGGCTTGTGAAATTCACTAGGAATCAGTATAAATCTGTGAATACCAGCAAATAAGTCGACCAATATAAATTTACTTTTTCAAGTGTAAGCAGTTTCAATAGATCTGCAGTAGAATTCCCTGATTTGGAGCAATTTTAATTGTTTCGATTACACAGCGTAGATATTTTACCAATTGATACTTTTGATACACTATAAGGATGGAATATTAAATAGGTAGAAAAGTAAAATAGTTTTGGTTATTTTACCAATTATTTTCCGAAAATATCAAAATCTTTAACTACTTTTAACAACAGTTAGAAATTAACCGTTCTGGTTATAATCGTATTCCAAGGTACACGTCTCATCATATAAGGAATGCTCGCCTTACTTTTTGTAGCATTTTAGCACGCGAAATCTTTTGGAAAGGAACTTACCCGTACTCAGGAACTTAATAAGCAAGTTTATGACGTTTCCATCTGGTTTGAGATCCCACAGTGCAACAGTTTCTCGCTTTTGCAATCCAAGAAGTCTTTATATGGAAGTCTAAAGGAATAATCTCTCGCAATACACTAGTCAGTGCACCCAGCTTCCTAGAAACAGTTTCTACCGTGATTCCAGTCACAAATCGAAAGGAATATTTTTCAGTAATAAAACATACAGTGTAGGTGTAAGGCCTTGTGGCATACTGTCCCGATATTACCCAGCCGACGAGTGACAGCAGAACAGTTTTGTAACTAGGTTTCATGGTAGCAGCAACAAATATATGTTGCAGTTATGTATAAGGATATTCTGTTAGTTTATTACAATTTTAGTTCTTTATACTGAAGCTGTTCTATTGAAGGAAGTGTTTTATATGAAGTAGGAACAGGGTGAAGTGCTGTTAGAAATACGCGTAAGTTACTAATGCAGTTGCCGTTATTTCTGCTGGTATTACTATATCGGGAAACAATAGTTAGTCTGAACCAACAATCCACTTGACGGCTGTCCCTATTATTAACAGTTTAATTGGTTTGTGGGTAGAGGACACCAGATTTACGCGAATAGAGATCTCCGCAAACTTTGTTACCAGCCACGTGTATTTGTGAGAATGTATCTTATAACTGGGTATAAATGGGTCAATTATAATAAGGTAACTCCAGTACTGAAGGTACGTTTTACAGACAGGAACTCTTTCCACGAAAACAAAAACTTCATTCCTACAACCATTTTTCTCTTAGAGACGGGTAGGGTGAAACGAGGTGGAATTGGAGCGGCGCCGGCCCGCTGACCAGAGGCATCGTCCGGCACGAATTCTGAGTGCCAGATATCCGTGAGCGACCCNTTGGAGCGGCGCCGGCCCGCTGACCAGAGGCATCGTCCGGCACGAATTCTGAGTGCCAGATATCCGTGAGCGACCCACGCCGGGAATCGAACCTGGTTCACCTTGGTTGGAGGCGAACGTTCTATCCGCTACGCCAACCGTAGCCCCTTGTTCCATCAAATCTTGGCCATGGTTACGAAGTAAGTATCCACGTAAGTGCTGTTGTAACTACGTGGTTTCGACAGACATACTGACAAACGTAGCCAGTATTTTATAGGACTCAGAAAGAGGTTACTGCGCAGGTTGCATGCGCTCTCTACACTATATCTCTTGTATGGCAGAGAGGGACCTTTAGGAGATCCAGAGAAGTCACAAGTGGATGTCTGAACNTAGGAGATCCAGAGAAGTCACAAGTGGATGTCTGAACACTTGCATATGCGTGCGCCGGATACTGAGAAAGCATTTCCAGCTTCTCTCCCTCCAGCAACGTGCTAACTGCTGACGTTTTTCACTCAGTGTACTGAAGTAACCGATTTTTTTTTAGGTGTCATAAATAAGCATATTGTAACAAAACGTTATACAATAAAAATAATTTTAAAAAAATTTNCGATTTTTTTTTAGGTGTCATAAATAAGCATATTGTAACAAAACGTTATACAATAAAAATAATTTTAAAAAAATTTCCACCGAAAAATTTTCACCCTTTTTTAAGTAGGCACTTGTGCCATTAGGAGACTTGCTTGGCGAAGAACCAAGAAGNCCACCGAAAAATTTTCACCCTTTTTTAAGTAGGCACTTGTGCCATTAGGAGACTTGCTTGGCGAAGAACCAAGAAGTTTCTTGTTCAAATCCCGGGGAAGCCATGATCGTCTTTACTCAGATCGCATTACATTATGCGAAGCCTAAAATAAGTGAAAATAATTCTATCTCATTCAGTCCCTGTTTGTACTAGTTATTTTGAAATTATGTGTTTGATATTTGGAAGTTTCAGAATTTACGAACAAGTTTGTATCGCTTATCCATATCAGTCCCACCTTTTTTTTCCATCCAGATATCACCATTCACCAAACTTTCCTATCTAGAACATTCTGAGGCGCTCCAAGCGCTCCCGCACACAGTCGCATTCTACTCGTCAGATAACATCGCCCTTCTCAGCACTCGCGACCGACCTTTCGTTCATCCCCGCCACACGCACACACACACACACGCACATACACTCGTCCGCAACAGTCACTCACGCTGTCCTTCGCCGTCGGTTCACTCTTCGCCCCGCTTCGTCAGGTGGCTGTCACAGACTGCAGACACTCCGGCTGTGGCGGTATTTATATAGGCCATTCATGGTTAATTCCAACTTTTCTGAAGCCCTACTAAAATTCTACTTTCAGGCTATCCCTCCGCCTTATGCAAACAGAGCTTAACTGAGTCTAGAATATTGCAGCCCAGAGACTGCGCACGGCATTTCTGAGCACTAAATTTAATAATATTTAGAAAAAGAACTATTTCTTACTAGGTATTACAAACACGTCTATTTGCTCACTGTTTTTATTACTATTAATTATAAATAAATATTATAATCTATAAATAAAATATATGTTAATAACAACAAAAATGAAATATTTTTATGTCAACAGACGTATAAAATGCTTGTGACAACCAATCACGTTATAAATGGGGCGATTTTCAAAGTTTTAATTCAAAAAGTGTGAAAATACCTTTTTATTGGATGTGACAACTAAACAAGTGCTGTATCTGTTTAAAATACAGCAAGCATTGTATTTTTTATTTGCAACAGCTGAAACCATAAATTAAACCAGGCATGGAAGGGTTCAAGTCGTAAGTATTGTTCGATGTGGGTTGTTCCCCGTTATCTGGGACGCGGGTTCGAATCGCAGTCTGCTTGCTCGGAAGGTTTGTAATATCGGAGTTGCGGTGAGTGCAGGTGGTGCCCCTCGTGGGAAGAAGTGGAACNTCTGCTTGCTCGGAAGGTTTGTAATATCGGAGTTGCGGTGAGTGCAGGTGGTGCCCCTCGTGGGAAGAAGTGGAACTGAAGGCTGCGACGTGCAATGCGCAGGGCGTGGAAACCTCTCTCCTTCCGCCCGTACGGCTCCTCTTCAGCCACTTCATCCCTCTGGCGGGGCTGGCGAAGACATGAGGCAGGGGGGGGAGGGAAACTCCATTTTCCATTCCAAAAACCTTTAAACTCTACCTTCAAATGCAAACCAGCCCCTCGGCCCATTCTTAGCCTCCCACCGCTCGGCGGACTAACGGGGCTTCGCTAGCGCCGCCCGCGCCACAAAACGAACATGCCGAAAACTTCCCTTCCTCGCGAGGGGGCGAGAAAAACGAATTCTTCATTTTCCTCGGCGAGCGAGGGAAAAAGGAGATTGGAAAAAGAAAAATATTCCCGCCGAGGGGAAAGAAAGAAAATCAAGTGGGCTTCTCTTCAGAGATTGCAAAATAAGTTACCGCCGTTTTTCGTTTCTGGATTGTGTAAACTGGAGCAGCGATGTTGACGAGGATGCTCGAGAGTTTGCTCTTTGGCGTCTGGCCGCTTTTGTGCGCCTTCCAAGTTTCAACCTGCTGACGTTTTCAGCGAAGCACTGTCTTCCCGTGTGTTTTCCTATGTTCTTGAGCCACTGCCTTATTGTGGACACACTATAACTGTTTTTTATTATATTAACACATTTTGGTAGCAGCTATACGTAGGAACTTTTGTAAATTATTAACCTAGTGATAGTTATTTCTATAAGTACCTGGGAGTGTATGTGGAGGTAAGCAGCCCGAAGGTTGGTCGGAACCAAGAACACATCGCGACAATGGCAACTGTGGGCAGGATGATATTACTATGGTTTACCATTGCCTTCCGCAGGATGGATGAGATGAAGTGAGATGAGAATGGGACAGTGCCGGAATGTAAGGACGGGGGAAACGGGAGATCCCCGAGAAAACCAACCGACCAGTGGCATCGTCCGGCACGATTACCACTTGCGAAAATCCGGGGGACCTGGAAAGCACGGTACGCATATACCGTGTGATTCAGAACAACACCGACAACGCTTAGCATGTTGAGCGTGACAGCAAACATACTTTTTTTTAAGAGGGGGGGGGGCGCCTATGTCTGGCACGGTGGTGGATGCACGTTCCACACTGTGTCACGAAATGACCACCGACCCAACAAGAGCATCAAGTCGTTCAGTAAATCACAAAAGCGATTTCGAACTGTCGACCCCTACTAGATTACAGAGCCTACATCGGCGGTTCAGAGATTGACGCACATGTGGTTGTGTGCACAGTAGTTCAGTCACTGCCTGGATTCGTGTGATGAGGTCCTCCTCTGATGGTACAGGAGTCTCATGCACCATACCCTTCATAGTACCTCAAAGAAAATAGTCGAGTGGTGTCAGCTCTGGTGACCGTGGTGGTCATGTAACAGGCCCCACAGCGCCCAAACCATGGCTTTCCGTGCATGGCTTTCCGTCTGCGGTCCCATACAACACACTAATCGTTGTCGGTGTTGTTTTGAATCATTCGGTATGTATGCGTGCGTGAGTATATTTCTTTTATGCTTAAGTACATTAATACACACATGTATAGATAAATCTCATACATAAAAATATACGCGTATGATCTATATGATGGGTGTTCAGCACGGAGGTCATTTTGGAAGTCCAGGATGATTCAACGACGGTTTTTCATTACCAACGGTAGTATGAATAAGAAGTCCTATCCTCTGAAATCAAGAATGAAGGTAGCTCTATACGTGAAAAAAAAATTCCCGAACCTGTCGGGAATCGAGTCTTAAGAACTGTGGCATGGTATTCAAGCATTCTCGCCACTGGACCAAATGGTAAACCACACACACATATTTCACATTCGTTGGTATACTCGCGTGGATATAAACTACTCGTTGGCTTCTTAATGCACAGTGCGAGGTGGTGATTGGCGCCTGCATTTTGCTGCATTTTCATTATTGTTTCAAGGGCCCCCAGAGCAAACAGAAAAGTAAAACTACGTCTAGCTTTCCAAAACGAGTGCGCGATTTTTTAGAGACATTGCAAATAACTAATGGAATGAATAAACCTATAGGGGATTATAACCCTGGATCCCATATGCAAATCAGACAACTTGCTTGCGATACTTTCGATTTAGAGTTTGTGAAGAGGGTGTTTGATTTTGTAATTATTTCAATAACAAATAGGTAAATTTATGATTTGCTTAAGTTCTAATTCCAGGATATTCATCCGCCTCAAGCAAACAAAGCTCCGCATTCGTGAGCATAGCAGTGTTATAATATTTTGCAAAAGAACTATTTCTTACTAGGCGTTATTAACACGCCTATTTCCTCTTTGTTATTTATTCATATTAATGATAAATGAAATATTGTAATTTATACATAAAATATAAGTAATAGTTCAATTTAACCAAGATTATGTCATTTTTATAGTAACAGAAGCATAAAACGCTAGTGATACATGACATATTTAGGAAACACCCAAGTACGTCACACATGGGCTGATTTTTCAAAGGTTTGATTCAAAAAGTGTGAAGAGACCACGAATAGACTGTAGTTTGGATGTTTTAACCTAAAGTGGCAGGAATTTTGGATTCGACGTGAGCGAGCGGGCTGGCAGCGCTGCCCGTGTCCTGACCAGCTAGGCAACTTCAGACCCGCAGGTGAGCGTGACGTCATAGCGGCACGCCTCTCCCTCATTCCCTGACCAACATATGCACACGGGGCCACGGTGGCTGAGCGGATAGACTGCTTGAATCCCACCAAGGCGAACCTGGTCCAACCCCGGCCGGGTCTCTCCGGATTTTCGCAAGTGGGAACCATGCCGGACGATGCTGCTGGTCGGAGGTTTTTCTCGGCGATTTCCCGTTTCCCCCACCCTTGCATTCCCGCGCTGCTCCACACTCAACTCATTTCACCCTCATCGGCTCTGAAGACCTCGTTGCTAAGACCCTTCCAAATCTCTCAACTCAACTCAACATACACGCAAATACGCACAGCCACAGAAATCTGAATCACCGAGTTGGGTACCACGCAACGTGGATCTGGAGGTCTTCACCGACACTCCTTTGTCTGGTTCGCAGTCCCGACCTGACTACACGTGATGATGCTCTGTGGGGGTACGTCAAAGCGAAGGTTTCAGACCATCGCATGGTAACTTTTGGCGATCTGCGACAACGGATTGAGGCCATATTTGCAACCATTACACGCAGCATGTTGCGTCGATTTGCGCATCGCACATGGCGAAAAATTATCTTGTGCTGCGAAAACAATGGATCCAATCGATGCCAAAATCCCAATGAATTATTCCACGAACATTGTTATTTTGTGAGTTATTGTTGTCAGTGTGATATTTGGGTAAGTATGTGTATTGAGTTTTTTCGTCTTATTGCGTCCTGGGACTTAAAAAACATTCTGTAGGATATTAAAGTCTAATTTGCGTGGAACGTTTTTTTTTCTCGGGAAAAGCAGGTGCCCGTTAGTAGTAATGTTCATCATGCTCATGCCAGTGTTAAGTTTTACACTGGCGGAAGTATACAAAACGGCTAAAAGTAGACTGTAAACAGGGATGTCGAATTGCTCATTTTAACCACTAATCGTCTATGTCGCTTAGGCATGCATAAGTTTTAATTTCACGTGTGGCGGAAGGATATCAAACACGCAGGTAGAAGGCTATCGAGAGAGGCAAATGAACCTGGAATATGTTTTGGTGTAGTGCGCGCGGCTAGAGCCGCTGCACTGGTCCTGCTCCGCGCTCCTTGCAGAGTCCCCCGGAGAGGCCTTGGCGAGGGCGCGTGACCCTGGAGACAACGAGAATCTCCTCCTGCGGGCGGGCGCAGACAGGACGCCGGGCGAGAGACGCTATTATCGGAAAATGGTGGATATGTGCACGCATCGCGGAGAAGAAAGGGAAAAAAGAAAAAAAAGGAAGCGCGTGTGAGAAGGGAAGAAAGGGAAAGGCGACGGAACCAGGGAACGGAAGCGGGGAGGAGAAAAAGGAGGCAAATAAAACGATGAACATATCCAATAAGGTGGTGGTGCAACCTGGAGGCGCCGTCGCCATGGCTACCGGGCGCGTAGCCTCACTCACACGAGTGTGGGGGGTTGGTTGGAGAGGGGGTGGAGTCACACACACGTGCCCCTGTGCCGTCCATCGCCGCCGCCTACGAAGACGCTCGTTGACGGATGTAACTTCCACCGAGGTTCCACGCCCATACGTGATTGTGGTCATTCGAGCGTAGCGCCGTCATTTGTATGACTGGTCTTATCAAGGTCACTGCCTACCGCCTGCCAGCTGCGAAATTTAAATAGGAAATCCCTTCTTTAGGAAATTTCCCCCCAGTGCGTTAATTTTCAAGTTAGGCGTTTCAAACAAAATGTATTCTTCACGAATTTTTTAGGAGGCAAAGATTCCTACGAGCGTATATTTTCAATATAGATAGGCAGTATCAACTTTTTTGTAAAACATACATTTCTGCTGTAGGAAACTACTAAAAAATTCTTGAAGAATAAATTTTGTTCGAAACGCCTATCTTTAAAATTAACGCACCGAGGAGAACTTTTCTTAAAATGAGATGCATTATTTAAATTTCGCAGCTGCCAGCCGGTACGCAGTGCTCCTAACTCCACCCGGTTGGCTGATCCCAGGCGGTAATGAAGGAGATCCAACCTCTGCTGAAATGAAAACTTCTGAAAACGGTAGACACGTGCGTTTCATCCCCTGGGATTCTAACCCGGAACCTCATTTCTCGAAGGTGCCGCTTTAGAAATCTCTGCCACAGTGGTTGTCGCCAAATTCAATTAGCACGAACCCCGGAATCTGGTTTTCAAAAGTTGCAGCCTCAGAAACCTCAACCACGGCGGTCGCCGTCAAACTCAAATAGCAACGAGCTAAATTTCTTTTAATTTATGCACACAAGGACGTTATGTCAGTTTGGTAAGAAAAACGGCCAGATTAAAAGCTTACTTCGAATTGTGTTTGTATTACGTCCCACGTCTATGCGCAAAAATACTAAATATAGTGAGACCTTGAGTACTTTATTGAACACAGTATCGCTCTATTTAGTGTTCATAATCGGAACCACGCTGGGTGTTTGACGCGAACCATGCCGGTTCGGATGAACTGGTGGTGACTCGGTCTCAGTTCCCAACATCACTAGTACTTTATAAACAACGAAACACAAAAGAAATCACGACCCGCTATTTTCCTTGAGATCTGATCTCTGTAGGCTTTCGCGAGTATGACCGTTTAAGAAGTAGGCCTAAAATCCAAAATTCTGACTCGTCTCGATGAGAACTTCGGGTGGTCGTGGGCGACGAAGTACTTCATGTAGCCGAAACTGAGTCCCGATTGCTGAGCCATGCAGCAGCCGGATGTCGAGCAATCTTCAGTTCATCTTCCTCAGTGAGTGGAACACCCTGAGGAAACCCACTGAGTTCCCAGTTACGTCAAGTACACTCCAAGTAACTAATATCAATCTCTCATCCCAGTAAGAAAATGTATTTATCATCTCACTTATTAGACTTTTTCCATGTTATTCGCGTCTTCAAAAACAGTAAAAATGCTTGTGATTTTTGCAGTGTGAGAATGGAACAACTATGATCTTTTTCAGAGCCATTTTAATTTGCGGCTTTAAATGTTTTTATGAGTGCTGTATTTAAGTCGACACAGCACTTATTTCGTTGTGAGAACCAATAAACTGTAGCATTTGTATTTGGTGATAGTTACATGAACCATTCACAACCTGCGACAGTAGAAAGGTTTGCGATTAATTTGTTACGCACAGAGAAGATCATTGTGTACGGAGTTTCGCAGTGTACAGTCCTATTACCGGCCAAAAATTAATACGTACACAGTTGTGTGCACTAGGTCGGAACGGGGTCTTCGTTTTACATTTTCTTGAAATGGTACCATGTTTAATACGTACATTGACGCGAATATAGATATTTCTCTTTCTTTTCCAACTGCCTTCATCTCGGGAGAGGACACTCTACAGCAAAATGGTACGTTTAAAGATGTCCTCAAACAGCCCGTTGCATCCGCCAGTCTTCTGTCTGTAGTTTTCGTTCGTCAGTTGAGAGCTATTCCCAACAATCCGTCGTCTGTCAATCCTTCTGCGCGGCAGAATTTCGGTGTGGCAACTTAACATCGCGATCATTCTTTAGTTGCAGATATGCTTTGGTTGGAGATACATTTTGAAGAGAGAAAAATTTTGGGGAAATAATATTTTTACATGATAAGAATTCATACAGAACTTTTTTTTTTTACATTTTTAATTTTTTAATTTACTACCAAAGATAAATAATCACAAATTCACCGCCTTGATTTTTATTTCAAGGTACGTATTCACGTCCAAGGAATGTCGTCAGAAGGCGGTGGCTCATCATTCCGTCCGTCGAACGTTAAAGTTTCGTAAATATTTTACAGATGGACGGATAAAAAAAAAGTTTCCCTGCGATTGGTTGAAGATCACGTGAACCGGCAGACGGACGGACGAGTGACGGATGCGACGGGCTATTGTGAGTCCAGCATAACGAACACAGACGTCGAGGAGAGGCGATGCCCGTGCACAGCCTTGTGACGTAGTTGACAGGACTAGAGATGGCCGATAAATCGCAGTCCGTTACTTTGTCACGGATATATCGGTGACAAGATCATTGTAAAATCTGTGACTGAGATATCGCATAGTGAGAGGCTCACAGCTTTTAAATGAACTGTGACAAGCGAAGCAGCTTCTTTTGTAACAGTTTATTTCAGCTACTTGTGACATGTGGCATCGTTACAGCTAGCCTAGCAAGTTTACCAAGATATGGCGGTTGAGTGCTTTTAAACAAACTATTAAGTTATTAACCATAGCTGTTGATTAAAACAGTAATAAATATCTTCACATGAATTCCTATAGTTTTACTTTTATTATGTTTGTTCAGACCTACTGTATTTTTTTTTGTTAGTCTACAAAACATTGGATGCTAATAAATACAACACAATTTTTTAAAATATATACATTTTTTTTTTGGCAAAAAAAAATGTCTGAGTCCTATTTAAACCACGTTAGGTGGGCTGTTTGGCTTTCTCCCTACTTAAAATTGAAAATTTAATTTTAATTATTAGCATCTGAAAATGAGCAAACTAACAAAATTTTCCAGTGACGGAAAAATTACCGCGGAAAATTACAAAACCTCACAAAAGGAACCTTTATTATTAATTTCTTACACATGTAGATGTTTTTAAACCGACGCTGGTAATGCAATCAACACCACTGTTACATTTGTGCCTTTACACACACATATATACATATATTTATTTGTCACTGTGACCAAATCACAGATATTTATGTGTCACAGTAACAGTTGTCACAGGAAAATATCAGTTAAGATCATCCGTATGCAGGACACTAAGAGGCGGGCGCGGCGCCTGGAAAACCTCGCGCACATTACGCTATCTGCCGCTGGGAGCGCAGCCTCTGCCAGCCTGTTCCTCTCATTCCTTATCTGCCTCACATATTCTTCCATCTCGTTTCTTTTTTCTTTTTTCCCCGCTACGGGCTAAGATGGAGCAGCTGCGCGCGCAACAGCGGCTCAGAGGACTCCTCGATCCCTGGCACGGGCGGGTTGCAGGTCGCCGGATACAAGGGGCGGGCGCGCTTTTAGAAGACTCAGCCGCGGCAGCCAGCTGCCAGGGCAGGCGCATTTTAACCCGTTCCGAACCCACAGTGCGCATTTGTTATAAGGAAGGAAGTATACATGCCATCTTGGATTTACGTATTTCCCTCCATAACTTAATTTTCAGAGTCACTATTTAAAAGCTAGTCTAGTCATAGGGATAGAGAACATATTGACAGTTATTTCAAAATTCAACTAATTTTTCATACATGATTATTTTCACATCTGTAACCGTAATCAAATATTACCTCATTATCTAATAATGCCAGTCCCACATGGGAAAAAAAGGTAATATTGAAACCGTAAAAGTTTCGAAAAATCGGAAGTGGAATGGATACAACATAGACTCCAAAATTCCTACCACTTTCAGTTAAAGCATCCAAACTATGGTCTATTCGCGGTTTCTTCACACTTCTTGAATCAAACCTTTGAAAAACACTCCATATGTGACGTGTTTGGTGGTTTCCTAGCATGTAACGACCTTTTTATACTTCTGTTAACATAAAAGTTATTTTTTTTTTTTTAGTGAAATAGAACTTCGGCTTATAATTGATCAGAAAATTATAATATTTAAAGTATAATTAAAAATCAGTAAAAACTGCGAGAAGGAATGTGTGTCGGTAACTCCTAGTAGGAAATAGTTATAATGCAAAATATTTTTTAACAGAGTGCGCACAAATGCGGTGCGTTGTCCGTTTGGCGCAATTTCATAGACTTAGTTAAGGGTTGTTTATACGAGGGGGAGGAATAACGTGAAATCAGAACTCAAGCAGGGTTTCAGAAAAGACGATAGTAACTATGAGTGGTCAAGGGGCATCCCTAGTTGTCATACGGGTCTCGTTGTAAGCAGTTGCTTCTATTCCAATTAAAAAAATAACTATGGAATATTTCAACGTAAAACCTTTTCAGAACTGAAATGAAAGTCGATATTTTGTTGCCAGTTCATAAATTATGTTATTGAAACATAAGTGTTGTCGTTGCAAAGTTTCAAAGTCAGTCAAAATCGCTGCAAGAGGCCTTCCGTTTACGATGTTTATTCTTCTGTAAAACAGAGTTTTAAACTATAGCTGCAATTCTGCGTCATTTCCGAACAGATTGCTTTACTAAAAGCCTCTAACGAGGAAATAGAACATACGCCAGGCTTGCTTGTGCTATTTTCCCTCGCCGTCGCAATGTTCCCTTGCCGCCGGATGTGACCTTGAAGCATTTAAAATTGTATACTAGGGATTCCCCTTAATAGTGGGACCAGTAAGCTGTTTCATAGAACTCAACGCCGTATGCCAACGTCAGAAAATTTTCTTTTTCTATCGGTTGCCGTGTGTGTATGTAGCAGCTTTCCGATTTCATTAGGCCAATGAGAATTCTGGTATTCTAGTATCGAAATTTTGTGAGAGGAATTTGTATACAATCAAACAGAATCGAATCTGCATCGACCAACCATAAAAGGATCATCATGCTACGGTGTATTGGAGAACATGCTGGCTAAAATTTTCTCGCGATTTTCCAGTGTAACAACTGTCTGGAAAACGCACACGAGGGATATTTTTTGCCCTGTGCTCTCTGTACACTGCGAGGATCAGTGTCTAATGATCTTCCCTGCATGTAGCTGATTCGTAAACCATGTAACTGGTCTAGATTATGACTGGTTAATATTATTACAGCAAAAAAAAAAAAAACTAAAACTCACTGGCTGTAACAACGAAAGAAGTGTCGTGTCGTCTTAAGTACAGAACACACAGACCAATTTGTGTTAGCAACGTCTGAAAACTTAAATTAATGTGGGTCTGAAAGGACTGAGTAGCGGAAATTTATGCAAATCTCCCAAATGAAAACGCGCAACAAAAATAAATCAAATGCGAATATTATTCGAAAACATAGGCTGTTAATATTTTTTCAAAAATTATTTTTTTTTTCTATTTTTCCAAACTTTCTTTCTAATGCTGTCTTCGCACAGCTTGCACGAGACCCTCTCCCGTCAGCTAAGAGAAGGAGAACAAAGTTAACCCTTTTCAGTCGCAGGGAAAATTTATAATTTCAGACGTTGCAACGGCCAAGATTTTTTTGTTTGGTATTATACAAGTATTAGCATAACGCCCTACCCTATGTTGGGATCAGTAAAAAAATGAATAAAACTGACATTATTGGCAACAGATTTTTATGTATTCTCGGTAACGAATGTCGTCTTCCATCATGCGTGTGACTTCCCTTAATTGGACGGATCTTTTCTGCTGCATGCAGTAAAGATAATTAAATCAATTTTCTTAATAACTCAATTCACGGAATCGTGCCAAACGATGCAATTGGTGGGTGAGTTTTCTCGGGGATCTCCCTTTACCCCCGCCCTTGAATTCCGACGCTGCTCCATTATCACCTCATTTCGCCCTCATCGGCTCTCAACACCTCGTTGTTAAGAGCAGCCCAAATCTTTCAACTCCAACTCAATTCACGGTTACTTCCAAATTTTCTGAAGACCTGAAAAATTTCCACTTCCAGGATATTCCTACGCCTTATGCAGACAAAGCTTAGAAANTTCCAAATTTTCTGAAGACCTGAAAAATTTCCACTTCCAGGATATTCCTACGCCTTATGCAGACAAAGCTTAGAAATATAGGTACACAAGACGGCCAACGCACCGCATTCATGCGCACTCAGTGTAATAATGTTTGGCATAAGACCTATTTATTACTAGGTATTACCAATTCTGTTCTCTCTGTCTTTATTCATATTATTAATAAATTTAATAATATACATAAAATATAAGTAGAAGTTAAATTTAATTAAAAGTAAGGTACTTNTTCCAAATTTTCTGAAGACCTGAAAAATTTCCACTTCCAGGATATTCCTACGCCTTATGCAGACAAAGCTTAGAAAGATAGGTACACAAGACGGCCAACGCACCGCATTCATGCGCACTCAGTGTAATAATGTTTGGCATAAGACCTATTTATTACTAGGTATTACCAATTCTGTTCTCTCTGTCTTTCTTCATATTATTAATAAATTTAATAATATACATAAAATATAAGTAGAAGTTAAATTTAATTAAAAGTAAGGTACTTNATTCATATTATTAATAAATTTAATAATATACATAAAATATAAGTAGAAGTTAAATTTAATTAAAAGTAAGGTACTTTCATGTTAACACAAGCATAAAACACTTGTTATATATAACATATTTAGGAAGCAACGAAACGCGCCATACATGGGGTGTTTTTTTTTCAAAGGTTTGATTCAAAAAGTGGAAGAAACTGCGAACGGACTATAAACATATCTTATTATGACGTTGCGACTGGACTGTTACGTATTGCGAGTACGTCCAACGCAGATTAATTTTATGTTGGTGCGCACACAACGAACATTTTTTAAATTTATTACAAAGAGGGCCAGGCATAAAAACTTTCATCGTGTGAAATGAATTAGGTGGATTCAGTGTACACACTATTATTATTATTATTGTTGTTGTTATTGTCGTTTCGTTATTGCACATTCATCTAAGAAAAGGGGGTGGACATACTTTTCTCTTACTAGAAGCCTGAGACAACTAAACTCGCTTCTGGCCAGTTATTATCACTTACGCTATATATATAGTTTCTTTTTTGGGTGTCAATTTTTGTTTCCGGGTTTTTAGACTTTAATATCCTACGTCCATAACTACAACTTCCTTAGATTATTGGCCGCGTGTCCACGTGAGAAGGCATGTTCTTATTTGACTGGGCCAGTCGTAATAAATTACTCCGATACTGAACGTCGATGATTCGCAGACAGATACTNGCATGTTCTTATTTGACTGGGCCAGTCGTAATAAATTACTCCGATACTGAACGTCGATGATTCGCAGACAGATACTTGAGGCACGTGACTTTTAAAACATCCAATCATGAAAGGGCATATGAATTTAAGTGTTTTGGAGTACAACTGGTCTTAAAAACTTTTCGCGAAAAACACCTGTCCCTACCAATAGGGAATATTTGGTAGCACACGGTAGCCAAACAGGCAATGAGTCCTGCTTGTATAGCCTTACGCAGCCAATCAACCAATGGACCAAAATCAAACTGCTACGCCTTTTTACCTTTGTATACTTACCTATTCTGCACCCAGGCATAACTGGAGCTATTTACTATTCTTCAACCGATCTCAACGAACGAGGCGACAACTGTAACACCACACTGGATTCGCATCCTGGAGGACCCGTGTTTTATTCTGTGCCCGGTCACCTTGATTTCGGTTCCCAGTGGTTTCCCGAAATCACTCCAAGCGAGTGCTGATACGGTTACTTGGTATCGGCCATGGCCGATTCCTTCCCCTATCCTCACTAAGCCACTAGTTTTGCCTCGTATTATTTCGCTGCCAACGAGATGTTTAGCCGTTAACATCCATCCATGTAGCCAGTCTCTTCACCTCAACACGCGAGCATAAAGGGGAAGTCTTAGCTGAAGAGGGCTTAGTTTGTATTGCCGAACATGGCATCCACCGAATTTACCCCGCCGTTCGGATAGTACCGGGAAGCGTACACATGCAAAAAAACCAGGTGACCCCCGACGGATATTGAGCCCGGTTCGCTTGGGTCGGAGGCGAGTAATGTGGTTACTATACAATCACGGCCCCTTGCTGTGGAACACTGGCCAGTGTACACGTTAAGATTAAGTTTCGAAGGAGTGTGCACCTCTTCCGTCAGCAGGTTATGAATGCGTCGGTACTAATAAATAATAACTGCTGAGCAGGGTAATACTATTATATAAAAATATAATGTTTCAGGTTGGTAACAACACAGCGGTTCGCGTCTTCTATATCGCTTGCTATCACCGACACTACTGCTTGACGTAGCCTCATAATAAGTTGCGAGCAGAGTGTAAAGGGTAAACGGTAAGATAAGCACTTTGAAAAACCCTACTGAAGATCTACTTGCATGCACACTGTGTATTATCATACCATATGTAAAACTAGCAATGTCACGGGCCCGATCACTTTCGTGCGTCGGTCAAGTGAAAATGTGAATTTATTACAAAAGTAAATATTTTACAAATAAGCTCATTCTTCCACTTGCAAGTTATATGCATTAAAATTACATAAATAGAAAGAAATCATTTTAGAATTCGTGAATGCTTGCCCACCATCATTAATTCAGCGTTAGGTAACGGAATTATCCTCCCCCCCCCCTAGCCCCATGGGTTATTACCGCCTTTACTGGGTGCATGTAAAAATATGAGCCGTTAAAATGCAGTGGCATTTCCCGAATGTTGATTTCAAAGTGCTCAATGTATCCTCCCTTCTCCACCTACTTTGGTAAAACTATATATATCCTGTATTCGCCTGTGGCCGTGTCGACACGAGAGTCGCGGACCACCCAGGCCGCGGTTTGCTACTCGTGCCTTTGTGGCTGCCGTCATCCGTGCGCGCTTTACACCATTAGTTTTAAAACTGGTACACTCAACCTAACAGGACACCCTAAACTAAACTAGGAAGGTGGAGAGATGCGTGTTTGTATACAGCATGTAACTAAATTCGACCGAAAAACTTCGGCTGCAGGTTTAATCACGAAAAAAGAAGGTGGAAACATACAATACGACCATTGGTCCAAAGTGAATCCGAAGGGCGGTACCCATCTTTGAAGGTGGACCTGAAGCACTAGTTTATTACGGATACTGGAGAAAATGTTTAAGGTGGAAATTTGAGTGTCTGGATAATGCGTAATGTTAATTGTGATATACGTATTAATAATACATTTTTTAAATCGCGCAGATTCAAGGATGATAAGTCGAAATAAGGGTAGTAACCATAATTATTCCCACGAAATAATTTTATGACAATGATAGGTGCTGTGGTGTTTGCAGATCTTTGTTCCGTTACACAATATCCAAAAACTTAAAAAAAAAAATTAAAAAAAATTCTTTATGGCTACAAAAAGTGTTTGGTTGATGCTTTCCAGGGAGAAATTTTGCTGTCGGTAAAAAACAGACTGTGGTGCCCAATAACACGTAGATTGATTATTATTAAAGCTATTTAGTGCTCACTAACACATTTGTTTATTGAAAAAACCTTTATTGGATGACAGGAAATATTTATTTGGCAGCAATATCATTTGTGTCATCCACAGTAAAACATTTTGCTGCGACTCCATCCGTTATGCTCTGCGCATGCGCTCTGGCATATTCGAAGTGGCCATCTTGTGTCTTGCCACGACGCCATATTTGTCTGTGTTCGGTTCTTTGCATCAGGTTACGAACTAATCAATAAGGGATATTCGTAAGTACTTATGAACGGAATATATCATTCCTTTATTCCAAGCAAATAAATTTTAGACGTAAATGATTCCAAGCAATTAACTTTCCATGAGGTGAAGTGTGAAAGCCTTGTCGTGTGTGCCACTTAGGGGATTTCTGTCATACACATGTTGAAGACAACGCCATAACGTCGAGCAAGGTACCGTAATGGTAACACGCTGAGCTTGCAGTTGAGAGGTCCAAGGTTTGAAACCCACTCATGACGACTCTGAAGTTAGTGTTTAATTGTTGTTGGGCAATAACTACCTACAAAAGCCCACAAACAGCAAAGCACTTTCGTGAGACTCAGTAATCATTACTGCCATCATAGTAGTATTTTCGCTGCGACTAACGAGCACATTAATGCCTACAAATTCACTGAATTTATTGGTGACCAGGAACGTCATTTTTTTCTTTCCACTAAATACTGGAATGACAAAAAAAATTGGTGACCAACAAATTTTTTTTGGTCACCACGAAACTGTTTTTTTTTTTTTTTTTTTNGTGACCAACAAATTTTTTTTGGTCACCACGAAAGTTTTTTTTTTTTTTTTTTTTTTTCAGTGGACACTCAAGTGTTCGATTTTAAATTTTTTCTCCAATATTTGTTGTAAACTATTGCTTCAGATTCAATTTGGACAATAGGTCGTATATGTGTTTTCGCCTTATTTTTCCTTGATTAACCTGCAGCCGAAGTTTGCCGGTCGGGTTTAGACATGTTCTGCATACTGAACTAACCTAACCTGAACTAACCTATACCGCTAGTTAAATTGCTCTTAAAAGTAACCTAGGGATGGATGGTTGGTGGATTTTGCACGTGTATGCATGGCCTCGACCGTCCACGGACGCCCATAGTAGGACGTGTTGCACGTCACGTGTCAGTGGCAGCACAGCGCGGCCAGGTGTGGGGCGCACGACACTTGTGCCCTTGCTGCGCGCGGCCCGCGGGATCCTTGGCTTTATATAAAAGTGCTGGCGGAGGGGGAATAAGAGGGGGGTGGCAGGGCGGCGGGAGGCAGGAAGAAGGGAAATGTCTTTTCCTACTGCTGCTGAATATCAAATGTGAGGCGCGGGCGAGCAAGCAGCCAGGCCCCTTCTTCTTCGCTTCCCAGCCTCTCTTCCAGCACTTCTCCAGCCGGAGATTCTTCGCCCGTCCGACTTGCCTGCGCTTCTTCGACGGCGCCGGAGCGAACTATTCCGACGAGGGAGATCCCGTCATTGGCGCACTTATTTGCCCTAATTAACCTGTCGAGTCCCTGTGCCCATAACTGAAGGCGTGTTGCAGCTGAGGGATATTTATGCTCGGCGCTGTACACTACAAAGGTCACGCTAGTTTTAGTCTGGATAAATATCGCAGTGGGCAACTACATCGACATCTAAAGGGAGTAAGAAACGATGAAGTAAAGTCTTGAGCAGTAGCGTAGCCAGGTTTTTCGTTTGGGAGGGGCCAACCTGGGAATTGTTATAAAAATAATACTAAATACGAGTACGTACAAATATATTTGAACCACAAAAGAAAAAATTCATTCTATGCATACCTTCAGTAAAAGTTCATGTAAAATATTTTCTCTAGTCATGTAAATTAGGAGACCTGTCCTGCAAAACTTAACATTTGTAATTACTAATTCACAAAAATCTTTTTTGGCTTAGTAATAAAATTAATTAATCTTGTAATGTCTCATGTGGCTTTATTTTTTGGGGCAAAAACAGAACGGGCAATTTAATGGGTAAACACTAAGTCCTGGTATACTCCTATGGTCAGTTGATGGGGTTTTCCCGACCTTGAGACGGATCAGATATGGAGTGATGGGAGGGACGACTATTTTTGGGGAGCAAAGCAACCCTACCTTAGGAAGAGGAAAGGTTTGAACTGAAAGAAAATATAGCTTAGTTTGGCAGCCATCCATCGGCTATGCGAGTTCAACTCATTACAAATATTTCTGTGCTGGGTGGAGATAATATTGCCAATTTACTGATTTGTCTTCGGGCGGGGCCCGGACCTTCTCAGCCACCCACCCTCGCTACGCCACTGGTCTTGAGAACAGTATGAGTGAGTGAAGAGATTTGGGCGACTCGTAACATCGAGGTCTCGAGAACCTAAGGGAGAAGCGAATTGAGTGTGGATCAACGCCGGAATGGACAGCAAGGGCGGGGGGAAACGGGAGGTCCCCGAGAAAACCCGCTGACCAGAGGCATCGTCCGGCACGATCCCCACACGCAACAATCCGGGGTCGATCCCGCCGGGAATCGAACTCGGTTCGCCTTGGTGGGAGGCGAGTAGGCTAGCCACCACACCACCGAGGCCCCCCAGAACAACACGAGATCATACCACGTCGGAACTCCATTACAGTAATGACAACAGCTGGGCACTGGAGCAACAGAACATGAGTTCTGTTATGTTCTGTTCCGTACACAACAAGGCATCAGTGACCGGTACTTCGAGCCCCTCCACTGAGAGAGCTCTGATATGTTAAAATTTCTGAATCTCTCATTCATGAATGGTTAATAATAACACCAAAGAACACCCAGCAAGTCGTTCACTGGTTGCCAGAAGCACGCTCGACACAAATACAGCACACGCCAAAAAATTAAACGATTACAACACTAGAACTCCACTGGGAAAACAATTCATACCTAATTAAAATTATAGCTTCAGGTATTACTAATAAGACTTTTTTTTTAATTCGGTCTTGCACTTAGTCTGACCCGTAACTTCTTTCGGTTACCATAAAAAATGAACTTTATAATTCATGTTCGGCTACGGCAATAAGAACCACTAATAACCTAGACCAATAACATGGTTTTCTTGCAGGGAATATTACTAGGTATTAAGTGGTTTCCCTAGCAAAAAAAAATTGAATGCTCCAAGGTGACATCTGGCCGAAAGAAAGTGTTGCGATTGGGATGGAAAACAGCATAAATTAGCTTAGTGTGTGTTCTGTTTCTTCGGAATTGCAAGTGGTAACTACAGGATTGTCATACAGCGATNCAGCATAAATTAGCTTAGTGTGTGTTCTGTTTCTTCGGAATTGCAAGTGGTAACTACAGGATTGTCATACAGCGATTTGTTCAGAAAAGGTACAGTATTGTCGTTATTGTTTAAAACGCTGCTTTACAGAAGAACAAATATCATAAACATAGGACTACTTACGGAGATTTTTACTGACTTTGACACTTTCCAAATATTTTAGTTTCATCTGCTAGGATCAGATTCCATTGTCTCGCACTTTGGGATTGTCAAATATAAACGGACAATGTCTTGTTTTTCCATGATAGACATCTGCATCGTAATGGCGAATGTCCAAAAATCTCCATTTAGTCATTCACCCCCGTTACACTATTAATTCAAAATCCCATTAATTAAGCGACGCCCGGGAAACAAATATGGACTACAAACAGCATTCCGGCCATAATCCACTATTAAAGGTATAGTTACTAGAGTGAAACCAGCAACAGACAAACTACAAACTCACAACTGTGTATATCAGATCCCCTGCGAATGTGGCCATATGTAGGTGAAACTGGCAGAGCTATTTTGACCACCCGAATTAAAGAACACAAAAACAATTGCAAGAAAGGCGAAACTCAGAAATTCAGACTTGCTGAACATGCTTGGGAAAACAGTCATAAAATTATTTTGGAAAATTAAACTCCACTTACCCAGGAAGCCGACAAAATCAAAGGAAAAGTAAAGGACTCATATTTTATTATTAGCAATAATAATATTTTCAGTCAACAGAGTATAGAGTTAAAAAAANAGGAAAAGTAAAGGACTCATATTTTATTATTAGCAATAATAATATTTTCAGTCAACAGAGTATAGAGTTAAAAAAATATGTGGATCTATTAATTATGAGAAAAACATCTTTGGAGCACAAAACAACAGCAAAAACACAATCTATACAATACCACACCAGCCAATCATAAGCACTCTTAGCTGCATAGCCAATAAGAAGACAGCTCGACTGTCATTGACTGCGGCAGAAAAATGGTTAAATACTATATAAACCCATGTTTTTCCGGTCTCCTCGTCACACCAACTACACTGGTTAACCCTAACTTTAACCAGAGCTGGCAACAGTCCTGGCACATAGGGTGCCAGAAAAGTGCACTAATAACATGAAACTTTTTTTCACAAACGCCACATGATGAAATGACCGGAGAATAAGAGCGACGCCATACCCTGACTTGCAGTACCGCAAGGGCTGATGATGAACACGCCGGGTTGTCGATGAGCAGAGACTTGGGTTGTAGGGACTCACCGACGCACTTCACGCGAGTTTAACTAGCCGCTTGCAAACAACACTACAACATGTTCTACAGACATCACGACACTACAACACGCCAGTCGGGAGACTGGTGGGGAGCTTCACTTCCT
>NQII01000122.1:840787-873375 GCA_002778355.1 Clitarchus hookeri | reverse complement strand
GGGGGGGGGGGGGTCTCTAACAGGCTCGGTGTCTTATGACACGGAGTCGCGGTGGTGTGGTGGTCAGACTACTCGCTTTCCACCAAGGATATCGGGGTTCGATTCCCGGGGGGGACACCGGATTTTCTCAAATGGGAAACGTGGCGAACGTTGCAGGTGGCTGGAGGGTGTTCTCGAGGCTCTCCCGTTTCCCCAGCTCTTGCGTTCCGCTGTTGCTCCATATTCACCTCATTCCACCCGCACCGACCAAAATTCGGCAGTGGTTCCTACAGACATGTAATAGAAAGGGGTTTGGCAGAGGGGAGAGGGGTGCAGAACATCGCTCGGTCTAGCGCGTAAAATAAGCAAAATTATTAGTATACTGCCAAAAAAAAACACATTAATGTGTCTTCTTTTTTAAGCGAGGTGTTAATTTATGTTAAAACTGTATGAAGAAAATGTGGTAATTATAATAACTTCGTAGCTCATAGGCTATAGCAACGATCCGTACATGACCCCGACATTTTTTTTTTTTTTTCTGCGAATGCGAAGCTTGGAAATATTGCAGATAGCCAAGGTTCATTTTTCTAGACAATCCTGTTTTATTAACTTTTTCATTCCATTTCCTCCCTAATGGGGCCGACACCGTTCCATAATATACTTTTATGAATAACTTCGCTATCCAAATGGGAAAGTAAATTTAATCTTCCACCTAAAAAAAAACTTCCCCCTCCTCGTCAGAATCGTTTCAGACGTTGAATACTGAAAATCCGAATTATGCACAAAATGTTTTTTTCGGAAAAGAACACAACTACTAATTTTGTACGCAAGAACCTTGATTCCCTGAAGTGCACAACCAATCAGAGAGTTTCATGTGCATGTGCGTATTTCAAGGAGCACGAGTGCTGGCCAATCGAATTAAACAAAGCTACGACCGCAATAGAAATGGCGACGCAATGAAAAAATTAATAAAACAGGACTGGCTCAAAAAATAAACTTGGCCATCTGCAATTCTTCCAAGTTTCGCATGCGCGAAAAAAAATCTCGTTATCAAGTACGGATCNAAAAATAAACTTGGCCATCTGCAATTCTTCCAAGTTTCGCATGCGCGAAAAAAAATCTCGTTATCAAGTACGGATCTCAGGTATAGCCTACGAATCCCACTTCTCCAGTAGAAAAACCGGTCCCAGTACAAGGCATCGCATACGTTCTCAGTTTTCAGCACCAAAGAACATGTGCATTTTCCCAATTTTGAAACCGTATTTTTCGAAGACAAAACAAATACAGCATTAAACGCAGGCACAAAACCGAAAACGTATCCGCTTTGGTTGGANGACAAAACAAATACGGCATTAAACGCAGGCACAAAACCGAAAACGTATCCGCTTTGGTTGGACGAAGTTCCTTCGTGCAGGAAACAACGCATTTCGAAACCAGGAACAAAGAGCCTTGTGTTTTGATCGACGCTGCTTTATGGTCGCGAAGTGTACTGGAGTTGCAACATGGGCAGGGTCCCCTGCCACCGCACCCCCCCTCCTTTTTTTTTCAACAGGCATTCTGGCCTGTGATTGGTCGCAGCGCTGCGGCGGCCGGGTGCTGCAGTTTTCTTGGCGGAGCTGTAGCGCCGACATGTTGCCAGACCCATTCCGCTGGTGGATACATTTTATTGCAACCATTCCTCTTCCTTGATGTGTGCTGTCTTGCTCGGCGCCCGCCCCACCTCCTTCGCCTACGTCTCCCACGATCCGCCCTTCGGGCACTTCCATTTTCGGCGGCCTGTTCTTCGAGGCGGCCGCTGCTTCGTGCAGCACGGACCCATGGCACAGATTACTTGACAATACAGAGGTGAAACAGCTCCAGCCGCACGCCCCAGCAAAATGCTGGAAAGCCGAGCACCGATCAGCGCCTGGTAACCTATAGTTTATTCGCGGTTTCTTCACACTCTTTGAATCAAACTTTTGGAAAATCACCCAATGTATGAAGTGTTGCGTTGCTTCATATATATATATATATATATATATATATATATATATGTCACGTATCACAAGCTTTTTATACTTCTGTTAACATGCAAATTCTAAAATACGAGTTAGTAAATTCGCGAAATTTTTCAGGTCTCTAGTTACAGGTTATCCACGGTAAAATGAGAACTTTTAAAGGCCCTCTCAAAAGGCATTAACCACTAGTAAATATATTTTTATTGCAGCCTTAGAAGTTAATTTTTGAGAGTGGTAAAACGTATACACTGTGTTTATGAGTCACACGGCAATGTTTATGTTTTAAAAAGTAACGGAAATATATAAATTGGCTGAAAGGAAAAATTTAGCAGGACCTTAAAAAGTGCTCAATTCACCGTGAATAGCATATACCAAACGGCAGCATGCCACACTACAAACATGAAATAGTGGCAACGGAGCGAAATCAGTGAAAACCAATAAAAAAGGCTCCAATCAAAATCAGTTGCTGCTTATTGGTTGTTACGACGGCAAATCTCCTCTGATACAAACTTTGCTTTGTGGCATTGTAAATTGATACTTAGCAAAACCTGAAATATTTCTACATGGTGAAACGATTGCTGTTCGTTTTCCACTGCATTTTGTTCTCGAATTTGAATTGGGCGAAGGGAGTAGAGTGGTAGCTTT
This sequence comes from Clitarchus hookeri, assembly GCA_002778355.1. Taxonomy (NCBI): domain Eukaryota; kingdom Metazoa; phylum Arthropoda; class Insecta; order Phasmatodea; family Phasmatidae; genus Clitarchus; species Clitarchus hookeri. The sequence continues at coordinate 870,754 of NQII01000122.1, read as the reverse complement.
GAGAATGCTTTGTGTAATACATACAGTATATGATTTGGACGGACGAACAATCTCACCCACTTCCATATCAATATTTATGGATTATATATATTAATGGATTATTTATACTGTATAATAAACATTTGCGGATTAAATTTCCGAATTTAATATCGTCCAAAATACTTTCCATGTAATTTGTTGTGTACAAAATTATAATCTCAAGCACGAGTAAACGAGAAAAAATAACAGGCGGTTCTACGCCGTATCTCCAGACATGACAATGAATACCATGCCTTGACAGGGATTTGCCGTTCATCAAACTGATTGGCCAGTCTGTAACAGCCGCTTAACTTATTTTCAGTTACGTAGCTCAAATTGCGCTGCTATGAAAATTTATTTGTACAGTAAGACCAAACATGCACGGATATATTATCAGATTTGCAGTAATTCTTGCCAATATCACTGAAAATCATAAACAATTTCAGTATCAAAAACCAAATTTAAAAAAAAATAATTTAATTCCTTAAACGAACTCTATATATATAACTTGTTAATCTTGTTAGGTATGAAATGGTTAGAAAATCACACCTATGTATTGGTATTGCTTTTGTAATTGCGCCACAATTGATTTCACGACCCCTCGAGGAATCTTGGGTAACAAGAAAAAATGACCAAAATCATGCGCAACCGAGACAGAAGAGGAGTTGGATAATCTTCGTGGCATAAGTAGAGCTAGTGATTTTTCGCGAAAAAAAAAAATTGTTACACGGTAGATTTTAATCCTGTAAGCACCCAAACAGTTTGTCTTCTGTTATTGGCTGTTGTCTGCTCGGGGTGTTTTCGTATTTGATCAGGCCACTTATAATTCGACAACATCGGCAAGCGTCACACGTGATTCGTGTGCAGACAGTTACCACGTGTAAAAAAACAGCAATTCAGCCAATCAATATAGGTAAACTACTCTAATGTGTTTTCAAATATAACTGGTCTTGAAATCTTTTCGGGAAATTTCACTATCCCTAAGCATAAGATCAAATCAACGAACGGCGCTAACTCGAGTATCTGTGGTGTGTACCCCATTCAGACTGAGTGTACACATTCGTGTAGATAATGAACATGTTGGTTATACCTGGCCGGTGCTGTATTCTGCAGGCTAAGTGGCTAATGATCTCACCTGTTGGCAACTTTGGTGGGAGACGAGTACTCTGACCACTACACCACTGCGGCTCCTAACTTCGTACGTAATAGGGTGCACAGTCAGTCGTGTTAATTCGGTAATCGTACAAAAATTTTAATTGTATATAAACGAACATGTTTGCTAGCGTTGAGTTGTTTCCTAGATGGACACTTATAAATAGGGCCATTGACTTTTCGCGTAAAAATCGGAGCACACAGTAGACTTTAATACTACATACACACCTCAGCTGTTGTTATACCTCCATTGGCTGCTGGTGCCGTGTCCGTCTTTGACCAAGCCACTCAGGACTAAGTAACTCCGACACTGAACCTTCGTGATTCGTGCGCAAACGGTTAACTCGGGCCAGAATAGTTTTTAGCCAATCAAAGAAGTTGGACGACCCTACACTGCTTTGGACTGTATCTTGTCTCGAAATCTTTTCGCGAAATATCACTGCCCCTACTTATAAAAATAACGAAACAATGCAACTGTATGGGTAGGTAAATATTTCCGCGAGTGCTCCCGAACTACATTCGGGTACAGTGTACGTAAGTACACAGAGAAGAAACAGCTGATTATTCCGTGCACTCCAGCCACACACGTCACCGGAATGGCGTCACTAGCCAGCAACATGACGGAATGCCGTTCGGCTCTCAGCTCCTGGTAACTTACTTGCCAGCCGGCAGCCCAGCCAATAGGGAATCTTTCACAGCCCACGGTAGCCAGTCAGACATAAGTCCCGCACCCAGAGCCTCGTGTAACCAATACGAGAATGGGCATCGTCGCCCCGCCCCTGCGTACGTATTTATTGTATTAGTAATGAAATGCTTGACAAACAAAACTGATTTTTTATTATTCCATATTGTTACAATTTCTCAAACCGCCAGTAGGCTTAGCAAGGCTCGTTAAGGGATGGAGGTGTTAATTTAAAAAAAAGAACAAAATATAATTTCCTAGTGTATTTATAATAACTACAAAGTAAATACTCTTGACTTATTTGTTCACTTGTCATTTACAATTAATAAATTCAATCAAAAAAATGTACGGTCACCTCAAATAAATTAATGTAATTAAATAACTAAACTCACTTACAGTAAACAGTGTATCAAAACCTATTGAATTATTTTATAGATAACGTATCCATATTTGACAGTTACAATATTTACAATAAAGTCCGTATCACATATTCATACAGTCCAGCCTTAGTTCACTCCAGGAAACACCAGTCCCTAATGTTCTAGAGATCTCTGAGTGCCCTCGTGAACAATAGCCTTCAACTCGTCGAGTAGCACGCCCTCTCGTCTGTCCACATCACGCAAACACTCGTCGGCCGCCATCTCGCAACCTCCGTCGTCGTCCGTCCTCCTCGATGATGCCCCTTGCTGCACCAGACTTCGCCCAATTACCACACTTCAGCTAGATGGCTTCTACCAAAAACTGCTGCTCCTCCCACCGCAGTGGTATTTAAAGTGTCGTCGGTGATCGCCCAGAAAGTTTTCCGAACGCTGCGTTGCGTTCCTAGTTCCCATAATATTATTGCACATCCTCTAAAGTAGTCGACTTCTCCTGCAGTGCGGAGAGGGGCTGTGACGCTAGCCAGGTCAGCTGTCAATCATTATCCCGGCTGGGCGACGGAGTAGACCGCCTGGTGGGGAGAGGAAGGTCGAGGTACGTCAGTCCCCTCCCCCCTCCTCTCCCAGCCTCATAGGACCGCGCATAACAGAAGTTTGCGTCAGATACGAGAGTCCGCGTGCGTAACAGTATCTAGCTGAGCAAAAAATGTCTGTGTAGTAGTAAAATATTGACATTAAAATAATTTTTATGTATCACCTATGAACACTTGCCATTTGGTCCATTATGTTATTTTTACACAGTCCTGAGATATATGCATTGGGCACAAATAAGAACCAAGCAGAAATCTCAGTTTTTATAAACTTTAAACAAACAATATTATCCTGATCTTTAAAAGGCTGACATCGGTGCAGGAGTTATCCCACAGTAGGATTATTCATTTCCGTCCCGTTATTTATATTTCAGCATATTTTTTCAAGGGGGACCGGGCTCGATTCCCGGTGAGGTCACCCAAATTCTTGCACGTGGGTAAATGTGGCGGACATTGCTGTTGTCGGCTTATTTTCTCGGGAAACTCCACCCGTTTTACCCGTCTTTGCAATATGCCGCTGTTCCATCTTCACTTAATTTCATCCTTGCCGGCGGTTAAGACTTCACTGTTAAGAGCCGACCACAACACCACCCTCTCCCACCACTTTTTTCTTTCTCTCTTTCATTCTCTCTCTCTCTTCCTCTCTCTCAGAGATCATGTACTCGTTCTTCAGTTTTTGTCTCTACTTCAAGATGACACAAATAAACGAAGAGTGAGTGAGTGAGTGAGTGAGTGAGTAAGTGAAGAGGTTTGAGTGGCTCTTAACAACGAGGTCTTGAGATGAGAGCCGATGAATGTGAAATGAGGTTAGCATGGAGCAGCGCTGGAATGAAGGGGCGAGGAAAAGTGGAGATCCCCGAGAAAACCCGCCGACCAGTAGCATCTTCCGGCACGACTCCCAGATGCGAAGAGTCAGGAGCGACCCGCCGGGAATCGAACCCGGTTCGCCTAGGTGTGAGGTGAGTAATCTGACCCCAATCGAAGAGTTATAGGCGTATTTTTAAAAACAAAAATTGTGAATATTTCAAATTAATGTTTATTATTACATTTATTTTGCTTTAAAATGTTTTCTATGTCCAGGAAAATCAGTTAAAACTACCGGAAATATTTTTAGACTCTCGAATCCGTGAGTGATGGTCGCTATCAACTCGACACCTACTACGTGTTCCTGTTTCCCCGTTTATCGCAACAAAAAAACACCACGACTATTCGTACTCCAAAACACTATAACTCAGATACACTTTCTCGAATGGATCATTTTAATTTTTTACGCGTTATACTGTTTGCCCGCGAATCACAGGCGTTCAGCATAGGAGTAACTTAACCCTTATTGGCCTGGTTATGTAAAAATACGTCTTCCTACAAATACACGCCGCCAATAAGCAAGTATATATTACAAGTGAGCACGTGGGATACAGCAGTCCAACTTGTGGGTAAATGTTTTCTCGAAAAACACGTGGCCCTAACGATAAGATATCCGGGTATACAGCGAATTGAGATGACTGCGAGTAATATTTCAAGCACATACACTTTTGCATTATTTCTGTGATTATACTGCAGTTATATTGTCAATCCTTGGTCGGCTGTGAGCCAGTAATAAACATAGAGAAACAAGGCAACCGTGTAATGTACATACACAACACAAAAAAAAAAACAAGGCCTTTACCGTGACAGCAGGGAACAAAGAAAAATGATAGTGGCTCGAGTACAATGGGTATTGTGAAGCCTAAGCTCGTGCCAATTAATTAGCGTAATTATCGGAGCCTCTGTGAGTGTGGGTAGAGAATAGGAAAGTGTACAAAGTTGAAATTGCGTGGTGGTTCTTTTGATGTGGGCGTAACTCACTCGCTGATTAAGTATGAGAGGTTCTGCAAACGGGCCTTCTGTCTGATTGACTACTGCGTGCTGCATAAGACTCTCTATTGACTGGGACCGCGGTGGTGTAGTGGTTAAACTACTTGCCTCGAACCTGGATGAACTGGGTTCGATTCCCGGCGGGGTCGCTCCCAGGTTTTCTCACGTGGGAATAGTGCCGGACGNCGAACCTGGATGAACTGGGTTCGATTCCCGGCGGGGTCGCTCCCAGGTTTTCTCACGTGGGAATCGTGCCGGACGCTGGTCGGCGGGTTTTCTCGGGGTTCTCCCATTTCCCCCACCCTTGCATTCTGGCGCTGCTCCATACTCCCCTCGCTTCGCGGTCATCGGCTCTCAAAACCTCTATGTTGAGCGCCGCCCAAATCTCTCCACTCCGCTCTACTGGTTAGAATTCAGGCTGGCAAGTACCGAAGTTGACTGGCGCTGATTTGTGAACGGCGTCATTTTTGCTGTGGCCCGTCCGGCTCGAGCATAGAGAGGTGAAACAGGCGCTAATAACGGAAACTCTAGCTAAACACGCCAGCGAAATTACGTCACTGGCCAGCAACAAGTTGGAGCACCGTTTATTGCTTATCATCTCCTGGTAACCTGCTCACAAACCGACAACCCAGGAAATAGAAAACATTGTGAAGAATGCAAAATCAAACACAAATCCCCTTCCCAGATTCTCGTGAACTGTACGTTCTAATCAGTGGAAAATCACTGATCCTCAGTGTAATTCAACTACTCGAATCAGTGAAAATGGCTCCACTTAGAATCAGTGGAAAACCAGTGATTGTTTCAGTGAAAAAATTTCACTGATTTAAGAAGTGACTTAGAACAATTTCACGGCCAACTGCCGCAATGAATTGAATATTTTTTAAATTGAATTTAGTCAAATAATTACGATAAATAAATAATGTTTACAATAGTATACTATTTATATGGCGCAGTTTACTGTAATTTAAAAAAGTAAAAAAAAAATGGCAGGTGGCCGGAATGAACTCTCACACCTTTCCCACTGTTATTTTAAAACCGTAAACTTACCGTTTGAGATACCAAGATATTTCCTTACAAAGTTGCCTTTATTGACATGATTAACAGATACATTTGCCGTTGTACAGAGCGTGAGTGTCGTTTGTAAGTGTGTGGAAGTGACGTTTGACGAGCTCAAGTTAGACCGGCCTGATAACAAATCCACAGTCCCCATGTGCGCAACTCCCGACTCACCGACTACAAATCAGTCACTCTGCCTCTCAGCTATGAGAGCAGAGCCCCAAGTCAGGTTGTTAAAACAAAATTGAGAAAAATAGATGTCTTATAGTATCTCATCGAAAGCATGTAGTTTTAAATTGTATGCGCTTATTTGTCGTTTTTGGTTTAATTGGTACCGTTAGAATTGTTAAAACTAATAGTACATACGAGTGCACTCTTTTCGCCACATTATATGCAGTTTAAACATTCAAACAGAGCGTTGTGATGATTATATTAAAATGAAATGAAAGACGTCAAAACGGAATGAAAGACTTGCAACGGACATCCTCCGAAGCATGCGACAGGCGAAAACGTCTTTCCTTCCCTTCAGGTTATGGTTTCTTTTATAAATTTAACCTTTGTAATTTTTATTTCAAGCAGAGAAACAACCGTCAGGAGGGTGGTGAACAAACCCTAAGTAAGTGTAGTGTACGAAGGAAAACCCCATGAAAAATTTGTTTTCCAAGAAAATATCCTGAATTTCTTTTGGTGATACAAAAACTTTTTATCTTTAACCAATAAGGTTATCACACACAACTCTAAATTGTTAAAAATTCTTTAAGATATGTTTTAACAAATTTCTCAAGCTCCCTTTTAAAATACAGTTAAAACACACAAATATCAAAATACATAACTTTCTCCCTTCTTACGTCACCCTTCCCCCAAGCCAAATGGAGAAGAAATCCCCCTAAATGTATGTCCCCCAAGCCAGGTTCTCTCCCTCTCTCTCTCTCTCTGTCTTCCAAAAGCCCTGAAAAAGTATTTTATACTAAATTCCTGGATTCTAGAAGCACAAGTTCCTTGGATCTCTTCTTATTGGTCAGTTCAAACCGCCGCCGTTTCCTGGAGGCCGAAGTCGTCTGCTGGGGCGGTCGTAGGAGGAGTTATGAGCAGTTTTGGTCCGACCAGGATTGCCAAATGACTTGTAATTCCACTAAATGCCTTAATTTTACAGCAGGCGTGTAATTGAGCGCGTATTCACACATTTGCGTGGATTTGCGTGTCATTTTACTCATAATTTTTTTATAAAATCCTTTTACAGCAATGGGAAAATATACCTTTCTTAGAGAAAGTTTAGGAGGGTGTTGTCGATCCTGGGATTGTAGATTCGGGGAATTACCGAATTATATACTCTCTTCATGACCAAGCTGCCACGAACAGTTTTATACAGTGTTACATCAGATGTTCTTGGGTGCGGTCTAAACAGAAGATGTGTATTGTAACGAAAAATTTACCAGTCGTATTCAGTTTGTCGGGATCGTGTGTGTTTTATGAAGTGGAAATGAGTGAGTTGCTTGTTATCATTATTAGGTAGGAGCCTTCGTGATGGATAAATGGATTGTAAAAAATCTAAAAGTATGCGATGAACAGGTCGGTGATACAGACAGCGGTGAATCATCTGTGGTTGATGGTGCAGGTCCTAGTAAAATTACGGAACAAACTGACATTTCACGGGGGTCTATAAAAACCATTTGAAATACCCAATGAGACGGGAAAACAGAAACGGGTAAAATAAATAAATAACTGTGAATGTTTAATAGTGCATGGGTTTCAGATCCACTTTTAAAGACTGGTTAGTACAGAAAATCCCTAAAGATACCAAAAACAGGCGTATCGTATGATATTGCATATTGTAAAGTCTGCGACACTAAAATTATAGCACACAAGTATGACGTTTTTCGTCACAGAAAATCAGAAAAAACAATCAAAATATTAAAACTATCGCTAAAACACAGAAACTGACACACATGGTCATTTCAGAAAAGCAGGACAAAGTTAGGAGGGCAGAACTGAAACTGGCAGAGCTTCTGGCGACAAATAATTTGCCTTTTCTTTTGATGGACACACTAGCCCCTTTGTGTGCCGACATTTGTTTAGATTCAGAAATTGCAAAAAAAAATGTCCTTTCATCGCAGTAAGGCAATTTCTCTAATAAAGGAATCTATGGGACATTGTTCTGAGATGCGTCTGTGTGACAAACTTCGTATTCCAGGTAGTTTTTTCTCGATGATAATGGATGAAACTACAGATCAGGCTTCGACTAAACAATGTGTTTTTACTTATATACATATTATGATGAAGACAACAGTACCGTAAAAACTATATTTTTGAGATGGTGGAATCAAGTTCTGGCACTCCTGACAGTCTGTATAAATGCCTAGCACAAAGTTTACTTTAAAAATGTATTCCATTATCACACCTGATTGGGTTCTCTTCTGATACAACCAGTGTTATGGCAGGAGCAAACCATTCTGTTTTCTCTCTCCTTAAACAGGATATTCTTTACATAGTATGCATTAGGTGTTCCTGTCACATGATTCATCTTGCAGCATCTAATGCATGTTTAAAGCTTCTTCGTTCTGTTGAGGATTTGCTCCGAAACTTAGGCTCTCATTTTAGCCGCAGTTATTCTAGGCAGCAAAAATTCAGAGAATTTCCGGAGTTTTTCACGTGGAAATTTGCAAAATTCTGTCTTCTGCAACTACTCGTTGGTTATCACTTAAAGCCTGTGTTGACCGCGTTCTTGAGCAATATTCAGCTCTAAAATTCTACTTAAGGGAAACAGTTTTCAACGATCCATCAAAAAACACTGGAAGAAATTCTTGTAACGATGGACAATCCCTTTACTGAACGTTAGGTCTTCTTACTGACTTCAATNAAAAAACACTGGAAGAAATTCTTGTAACGATGGACAATCCCTTTACTGAACGTTAGGTCTTCTTACTGACTTCAATACTAAATTTCAATCTGAAGCTCCCTTACTTCATACGCTAAAGCTAGTGTTAAAAAGGTAGCTGAGAAACATTTATACTAACTATTTGCATGTTGACTATGTGAAAAAAAACTAATCTTGAAGATGTCAAATATGTCGACAAAAGATATTTGGTGGATCCTGAAACTATTTACTTAGGCATTCGAGTGCAGGAGAGGGTAGAAAGACTAAAAAGAGACTCCAACATATCAAAGAAAGACTTGCGATATTTCTTTCAATCTTGCCTACATTTTTACATAGAATTAGCAAAGGAGCTTCACAAGCGGTTAGGATTTTTATTTACTGATCCCCTTTCATCATGATCTCTATTGTTGGTCCAGCAGTATCTCAGTCATTTCAAGTACAATCATTGGCCCCAATTTTCCAAAGATTTCACATTCTTAACCAATTTGTGGATGCGCAAGAAGAAAATAAAGAGTGGCGCGAATATTCATTGCTGAACCATTCTGAAAATGACTTGGATCACTGCAAACCACCAGAGGAATACTGGAAAAATGTTTTCGAATTAAAAAATGCAGCAGGTATGACAATTTTCACCACAATAGTAAAACTAATTAAAATATTGTTGATTATTCCATTTTAAAATGCTAGTGTAGAACGGTTATTAAGTTGTCTACGAAATTGTAAAACGCATAATATAAATAAACTTGGGACAGAAACCATTGTCGCACTTCTTCACACTAAACAGAGCATTAATGAGCAAGGGGGGTGTGTAGATTTNAACTTGGGACAGAAACCATTGTCGCACTTCTTCACACTAAACAGAGCATTAATGAGCAAGGGGGGTGTGTAGATTTTGACCCGGATGAAGAAATTATTTCGAGAAAAATATGGAATTAAACAAATTAAAATTAATTTGTGTGTAGTTTTGTGTGCAATAAATACATACAGTGTTAGTGAAGTGTAAATAAAATGTCAAGTGAATACTGCAATACACTACAACCATCATATGTCAACATGCACTGTCTGCAATCCAGAATCCAAACATTCGTGAGTTGGTAATTGTTTTGAGTCATTTTCTGAAATGCTTCTGAGATTGATTCTGTTTAAGCATAATAAATGGTTATGTAGGATGTGAACAAGTTTTTACATTAAAACTGTATCATAAGTCTAAATGTTATCCTAGGTTGTTTAAATTGTCCAATATATTATTTTGTAATTTTCATTTTAATGCCAATCCATTTTGAAGCCATTAACAGCTCGCTATTTATTTTACATTCAATAGTAGAATATTAATATGATAGCGACAGGAAATAAGGTAGTTTAGTATTTTAAAACTGAATGCTAAACTAAGTTATCCAATAAGTAATTGTTTCAATACATAGGTCAAGTGATCGTTTTAGTAAATAAAGAACCAAATTGAAAATGGCCTTAGGCCGTGTTACAATAATCGGTTCGTCACTTTTGTATATTTCCATTTCGTGATTGGTTGTATGTAGGCTTCCATTTGGAACACTTCAATCGTCACTTGTTTGCACATTGTGCGTCTGTTCGGTTCAACATGGAAATTGAACTCTTAAAATTATAGAACAAAAATTCCAGTGGTTCCTAAAGTAAATAGTTTTAACTTTAAAAAATGCCACACACACATCTATCATTACTAGATTAAAATTTCTATGCCATGAAGTCAAAATACATGTTTATAATATTTTAGTGCTGTTAACTTTATTAAATATTTATTTCGACGTTGGATACATAANTGTTACAATAATCGGTTCGTCACTTTTGTATATTTCCATTTCGTGATTGGTTGTATGTAGGCTTCCATTTGGAACAATTCAATCGTCACTTGTTTGCACATTGTGCGGCTGTCCGGTTCAACATGGAAATTGAACTCTTAAAATTATAGAACAAAAATTCCAGTGGTTCCTAAAGTAAATAGTTTTAACTTAAAAAAATGCCACACACACATCTATCATTACTAGATTAAAATTTCTATGCCATGAAGTCAAAATACATGTTTATAATATTTTAGTGCTGTTAACTTTATTAAATATTTATTTCGACGTTGGATACATAATTTATGTATTATAAAAACTTGATTTATTTATGCATTTACAGTTTATACCATTAAAATAAATATGGAAGTGATTAGGTTATTAAATATAGCAATTTCTTAGCTTAAAAGTTGGTAAAATGCAAAACGAAATCAAATTTATAAATATACGTGGTAATTTTGTGCATTAAATTATATTATACAATCACTTGTTAAGGAAAAGTGACAATTGGAAAACACTATTTAGTATTGTATCTGCTAAACGATACAAGGCCATTTAAACAAGAGTAAATTGTGACGGATGTGACGAATTCAAAGCAAAAGTTTCTATTGTCTTTAAGAAAATTTGTTCGCCATACAAGTGTAAATGGCATTTATTGGCGTGTATTTTGAACCTCGGGGCGGTGTAATCTTGCCACGAGACTCTGGAAACCCTCGGCANTTGTGCATTAAATTATATTATACAATCACTTGTTAAGGAAAAGTGACAATTGGAAAACACTATTTAGTATTGTATCGGCTAAACGTAATACAAGGCCATTTAAACAAGAGTAAATTGTGACGGATGTGACGAATTCAAAGCAAAAGTTTCTATTGTCTTTAAGAAAATTTGTTCGCCATAAAAGTGTAAATGGCATTTGTGGCGTGTATTTTGAACCTCGGGGCGGCGTAATCTTGCCATGAGACTCTGGAAACCCTCGGCAGATAGATGCAACCCTCGCCTCTCCGATGAGGGCCCCATTTCATTACCCGGTATGGTATTTTCGGCGATCATTCTTGAAGTTTGAAACTTTGTACGTGGAAATTTGACAACCCGTCACAGACTGAATGTTCATATCACCCCGTAAAATGATGTTTTGAAAGACGAAACACATTTTAGAAAGTATTTTGTATTGGTTTTATTAGTTTATGCGTTGTTATTTCACTCGATACACGTTGTTTAACGGCCATTTTTACACACTGTTTAACTGATCCATCATCAAAAAAAACAAATGACTGAATATCAGTGAAAAAAATTACTGATAATCAGTGGAAAATGTCACTGAATCAAGAAGCAAAAGAAAAGTGTGATTTTTTTTCACTGATTCATCACTAAAATTCAATTAATTGACTTTTGAATCGGTCAGGTACTGTTAACTGATTCATCAGTAAAATTCACTTAATTGACTTTTGAATCGGTCAGGTACTGTTAACTGATTGAAACAGTGAAATTCTCACTGGTTCGGATTAATAGTGTACAGCCAATAAGTAGCGCCATCTGTTTTTTCGCGAAAGGATTTATGCTCAAGCTAGACTTCAACTTCTTACATGCAAGCTTGCAAATTTCCTTTGACTATTGGTTGTGCGTGTCTGTCAGGTATCGTTTCTACTCGAGTGGGCCAATCAAAATAAAGGTGCCCTGAGGCTGGACGTCCGTGATTGGAAGGCAGAAACTTAAGACGCGTGCAATTTAAAACCATCCAACTCCGCTACTGGTTCTGAACTAACGTGTTTTGGAGAACAACTAGACGTAGAACCTTATCGCGAAAGACATGTGGCCCTACCGATAATGAACGGGTTCGCCCACATCAAAGTGAGTGAGTGACGAGATTTGGGCTGCTCTTAGCATCGAGGTCTTGAGAGCCGATGAGGGTGAAATGAGGTGAGTATTGAGCAGCGCCGGAATGCAAGGGCGTGAGGAACGGGAGATCTCCGAGAAAAACCCGCCGACCAGCGGCATGGTCTGGCAAGATTCGTACATGCTAAAATGCGGAAGCGACTCTGCCGGGAATATAACCCAGTTCGCCTTGGAGGGGGGCTAGCAGTCTAACCACTACACCACCGCAGTCCCTTCACCGCTGTATAGTTATCTACTCTCTGTGGTTGAGTCGTGTAGTATCCGTCTGGGCTATGTGACTCCAGAAGTATGCGGGCCAGCTGCGCAGACGTGATATTGTAGCAGGGCGACTAGCAGGTGGAGAACGTCCGCGTGTCAGAGGTCAGCTGACCCCGCTCGTGCCAGGCGGCTCTCTGACCTCACAGCCGGGACGGCGGTTTTGTATTTCAGACTTTCCCCAGTGTTCGAAAGAGGTTGTGAGCTCCCTGGGGTAAAATACGGCACCGCAGTTTGTCAGTGGTACAGAGAAGATAAGTACACAGAAACGAAATGGCTTGGCGGCTTCTTTTATGTGAGCGTATAATTAGTTTATGGTTACTTACATATTTTCTGGAAGTAATGCTCGAGTTCTACTTCCAGGATATTACTCCGCCTCATACAAGCAATACTTAGAAAATTACACCAAAGGGACAACGCACCGCATTCGTGCGCGATCAGTGTAATAATATTTTGCATAAGAACTATTTCTTACTAGCCATTACTAGAGACCTGAAGAATTCGCGGATTCATTTTGGGACAAGCTAGAAAAGTTTTGTGCACGCAAACATATTGAAATCGGTAACCAGGTGTCGGTGTTTGACACCTCCTGGAGAACGGTGTCCTATCGTCGCCTTCCACTGTGACCGTAGACAACCATGCGCAGTTGTTATCAGAATATTTGTACATAAAACTGTAGAGTCTAGCCTGCAGGTCATTGAACTCGCGAATTTTTCAGNGCAGTTGTTATCAGAATATTTGTACATAAAACTGTAGAGTCTAGCCTGCAGGTCATTGAACTCGCGAATTTTTCAGGTCTGTAGCCATTACCTATTCATATAGTGTGTCTGTCTTTATTCATATTAGTTTGTAATGAAATGTTATCATTTATACATAACATATAAGTTAAAGTTCAATTTAATTAAATATAAGGTACTTTTACGTAAAACGGAGTTAAAAACGCTTGCTATACGTTACATACTTAGGAAACAACGAAACGCGCCCTTCGTGGGGTGAGTTTTCAAAGATTTCATTCAAAAAGTGCGAATAAACCGCGAATACACTATACTCATTCTCTTATTGGCTGCGAGAACCCCAGTGAACGGATCTTGTGCCTGATTGGCTACTTACCGCCTGCTGTGTTAGGTTTCCTAATAGCTGGGCTGCCGGCTGGCTTGTCAGTTTACCAGGCACTAATTGGCGCGAACGGCTATCCGACATAATACTGGCTAGTGACGTCACTTGCTAGCGTGCGAGTCTGGAGTTCGGGGTATTATGTGCTATTTCGTGTTCTCAAGTACTCTATGTCAGTGGCTTCATGCTGTTTGACTCAGCTTGAAACTGGAGAATGCTGCTACAAACGTAGTGTGACTTATTTACCCCNCCCCCCCCTTCCCAGTCACACACATTCAACAATCTACCACAACTTCCATTCTCAACCCCCACCAATCCTGCCCACCCACGATAGAAACTGGGATGAGGAATGGATGGAGAGCATTAATTCCAAAACATCACACGAAACTAGGAGGAGGACATTTGACTCAGTAATTTGCTTTCCCACGTTGGTTAGAACATTAATACAAATTCCAAAGACAAAATTATAGTTTCTAAAATAATCTTGGCGATAAAACTTTCCGTTTTCTTTCAAAATGCTACTAAGTTTGGTTTTAAAAAAAAAAAGAAATAAAACCATATCATTTAATCACATTTTAAAGTTTGTCTGAAAAAAAAATCAATAGAAATAACATCACAAACACTCGCGCATATTATTTGCGAGGTGAAGGAATGACTGCCCATGAAGGATCTAGTATTCTGGAGTTCTGCTTTTGCAGACATCCTCACAACAGTACAGTGACTAGTGTTATTTTATCTTAGTCACTGGCCCTAATGCAGTATTATTCTTTACACTGAGACACGGCATGTGCTGCCGGGCGCTGATTGGGCCAGTGGCGCGATTTTGCTGGCCTGTGCGGCTGGAGTTGGCGTTGTAAGTGGCTTTCACGCCTCTGTTTTCTCGAGTACTCTGACAGGACGGTGGTACGTTGTAATACACGGACAACTAGACTGTGGTGTTCATGTTGCGGTCGATGTCAGTGACTCTTCTAGCTCGTCTCGAGTGTCTGCAAATCTGCACCTCGCCCGAAGTGTTAACATTTTTAGTGCGGCCGACGTAACGTTACGTCATCTGAGTTTTACCGAATTGTATGGAGATTTGCCTAAACATTACGACACCCGTATTCTTTGAAGACACTGGTGACGAAATGGTACTTTACCAGCAGTCTCCATAAGGTTCTCCGCAGCATTATATTACGTCTGCAGCAATCAAAAGTGTAAATTACTCAAACGAACAGGATTTATTAGATATTATTAGGGGCCCCCGTGATATTTCGCGAAAATATTTCGAGACAAGATACAGTCCAAAGCACTGTAGGGTCGTCCAGCTTCTTTGATTGGCTAAAAAAGGTTCTGGCCTGTGTTAACCGTTTGCGCACGAATCACGAAGGTTCAGTGTCGGAGTTACTTAGTCCTGAGTGGCTTGGTGAAAGACGGACACAGTACCAGCAGCCAATGGATGTATTAAAACAGCTGAGGTGTGTGTATAGTATTTAAATCTACTGTGTGTCCAGATTTTTACGCGAAAAGTCACTGGCCCTACATATTATTCTACGCAGGAAAGAACATTTGATTGGGACACTTTTAACTCGGCGTTATACTGGCAGAGAACCGGCCAGTACTGAACGGTGTACAATTCAGTAAGCGCGTCCGGTGTTGTGCCAAGCAATAGAACGGTTGTAAATTACAATATAGAGACTAACAGAACTAATGGTCACGCAGACGTGAATATAGAATACTCACGTCTACCTTGTCTTAATTTTTAATCAGTATGTAGAGCACTTAAAGTTTTAAAATATATACAGTGTATCGAAAAATAGGAATGGTCTTTATGTGTGGTGTATGAATTCACAATATAAGTTCACTTTATTTATTTTCATCCACGGATGTTAATCAGGATGTAAGTCTAATTGATCGATGGCTGCTAAGAATCTTACTAAGGAAATGCGCCAGCTGCTTAAACGCAATCATAGTCTTTAAAAAAAAAAATCAATGGCCTCGCACAAGCACAGAAGCAGGAACTTGGCTTTGCGCCAAGACTAGCAAGCAAAATCGGCGGTTACGACAGTTTTTATTGGACCGCGCTTAATGATCGCAGCGTGTAATGCAAGCGCAAGGCTGCAGCCCTGATTGCAGTTGAAGCCTTATTCAGCTGCGATGAGGTCGCCGAGACAAGGAGCCGTTAACCCTTCCAGTCGTGGAGGTCCGTACATGAGACGTTGCTCAGGACGTGGCTTTAACTCGTGCGGTCGCGTGCTAATTTCCTAGTTCAAGTCTTGCACTCGCGTAATTTTTTGGTTAGCGCTGTACTTGTGTTCATCACAGGAACGGTCGCCGTCTACTTGACGCTTGAATTGCGCTGCAGCGTATTTGAAATCCGCGCTTCTTTTTTTTTTCTTTTTTTTTTACGAAACCATTAAACGTGTCCCCATTGGACCAATGTACGAAAAGAAAACACACTTCATACGAGGTACGTATAATACTCTCAATACATCATGCACGTTATAAATGCTATTCCCGAGCCCTCCAACGTAGCTAAAAACAGCTTTTTTCACACTACTGTATCTCGTAATGGACTGCTCAGAAACATTCGAAACTATTATAGGTACCTGCACTTACCCTTGCAGCAGACGTTCCACGAATAAAATGATAGAGTCAGGCAGCACGACGAGAACTCTGCATGCCTGTTCAGCGCCCTGAGCGTAGGAGCGATTGGGCACGAGGCTTATCGCTACCGCATCTCCCTGCCTCAAACGCGCTAAGAAGCTCCAAGAAGCGGCGCCCTTAGCAACGCAATGCGTGCTCGACGATATTGGCACCAACCATTCACGTCAAAGAGGTGTAGAAATTTCCACAAATCAGACCAGCCACAAGGAAGACTGGGCGCTGATGGCTTGCTGCGTACAGCGCCGACCATAAGTAGCATTCAGGTGCAACGGGTCCACGATTGTGAGCACGTTGACCGTACGAG
Organism: Clitarchus hookeri; assembly: GCA_002778355.1. NCBI lineage: Eukaryota > Metazoa > Arthropoda > Insecta > Phasmatodea > Phasmatidae > Clitarchus > Clitarchus hookeri. The sequence goes on along the minus strand of NQII01000122.1, from coordinate 854,122 downwards.
TTAAATGACGTAAACTGTACAAAGCAGATAAACGGCACCTGATAAGTATATAGAGACCTGAAGAATTCGCGGATTCTCTTCGGGTCAACTTTGGCATTCCAACGAGTCGTACGTTTGTGTTACTTTTGTAACTGGTCCATGGTTATTTGACATCGCGTGGAGAAACTTGAGCCAATAATACGCAAGCAACAAAATGCAGGCAAAATAATCTCCTTCCACTGTGACAGCAAGTAACCAATGAATTTTATATTTGTTTGATTGTACATAGAACAGTCGAGTCTAGCCTACAGATCACTTTACTAGCGAATTTTTCAGATCTGTACAAATAACTGAAGTCTTTCACGTGGCAGGATACGTAATTTGTTGTTGAGACTATGATTCCTCAAGTGCATATGCCACGATGGAATATCCCTTGGAAGATTCCATGCAAGCCTGCATGGCCGCTTGTATTGATGGTTCTATAAAGATTTAACCATATGATGTCAATTTTCGATTGGAGGTTTCCGACAAGGTTTAAATTTTAGCCAATTAGAGAGAGTGTGTTAGAGTAATATATATAACAGAAAGAGCGTAAGACTAGTAAACACGAATAAATAGTATAAAAAAACCACGAAAATATTTAGTGATGCTAAAACAGCATTGTGTGAAAATTATTGTAAATACTCATGTTTATTTAAAACACAGGTTCCAGTTATATACCAATAAAACAATTAGTCTATGCGCATAAACGCATAATACTCTAAAGTTGTGAGTGAAGATTGTCCCTGAACCACAGTTGCAGAAGTAAAATCATAAAAACTTCACTCGTCTTTTTTGTATGAACCACTCATTACTAGAGACCTGAGGAATTCGTGGATTCATTTCGGGACAGGCTAGAATCTAAAAAACGTGCGTTTGTATAACTTTAGCCATTGGTCCACACGGTGTTTGACACCTCCTGGAGAACGGTGTCCAATCGTCGCCTTCCACTGTAACCGTAGACAACCAATGTGCAGTTGTTATCAGAATATTTGTACATAAAACTGTAGAGTCTGGCCTGCAGGTCATTGAACTCGCGTATTTTTCAGGTCTCTACTCATTACCTATAAAATGAGCTTAACGAATCAGTTACCTCCAGGGAATATCAATGGGCACTGAGTCTCGAAATGTACAGTACTGGTAAAATATAACCTTCCTGTGCAACATGTAGGCCTAGACAATTGTCTGCAATGGGCACGGAACAGTTAAGGGAATTGGCCACGGAAAAATTTGTTATTTTATATTCGTACCACGTGCTGTTCCACTTGCAGACATTATCTGTGACTATACATATTTTCCTCAGATAAAATAGTTTTATATCGCATGGGTTTTGCAAAATGACACGTCAAAGTAAAAAAATTCACTGTTTTTGTAATGCGCAAATAAAATAAACCAAACTATTTGCAGAAAGTTTAACAAGAGCAACCGAAAAGTCTTGTCTTAATTCATTTTAATGTATGTTTAGCAAATGTTATTTTCTAAAAAGTTAGGAGCAGTTACAAATAAAAAAATTCAATAATTTCTTTATTTTCAGCATTTTTTTTAATAGCAAAAATGTTTCCTTGTAGAATTTTACAGACGTCTTGAAGTAGCACTTCGCATATTTTTTTCGGTGTGAATTATCACATTTCTATACATAAGATAGTTCTCATTATTTGTACATTTCTAAAACAGCAAAATTGTGATTGTGACATGTCTTTATGCGAGTAAAAAAAAAAAAAAATCACTGAAAGTGTCTAAACAGTGAACAGACAAATATAAAATAAAACCATTTTTTCGTTGTGAACGCTCTTAACCTACTCAGTCCCAGTGTTCACAATTGTGTACATTACGCGCGTGTAGGTAATTTTTGATCTGTGCTGCAAACTGCAAAGCTCAATCACTAGAAACCTGCAGAATCCGCGTTTTTTTTTTGTAACATGCTAGACTTCATCGTTCTGTACCTGCTTGAGAGCAGCTCGTGATTTCATTGGCTACGGCATCATTTACCTGTGTGGCCGCTTCAGTAGAGATTGGTCGCTCAACCGTTGAGGTTTTACTATATGCAAAAAAGCGTCCTTGACGCGTGCCACAAAAGTCGTCTGCCAATGGGTGAAGTCACACGAGGCTATAACATCTTAAGGTTTAGTCTTCACCTCCAAAATAACGCGAATTCTGCAGGTCCTTATCAACGACCATATGATCTTACCTGTGTGGAAATGATTCGCAGACCGTCTTACTGGTAGTCTAAGTCATAATTGGTTAATATAACTATAGCCGAAAATACAGCCTATGGCTAGGGCCACCAGTTTTTCGCGAAAATATTCCACGACTAGTTGTACTGGAAAACCCGTTAGTTCAGAAACAATTTCTGGTTGGATGAATTGAACTCTCAGGCTTCTGAAAAGGATACCTGCTTGTGTGCAAATATAATGCTGATGTTTATCGTACGCAAAGGGAAGGGAAGAGATTTGGGCGGCTCTTAACAGCGAGGTCATGAGAGCCAAATAAGGATTGATGTATGGAGCAGCGCTGGAATGAAAGGGCGGGAGAAACGGGAGATCCCCGAGAAAAAACCCTCCAACCAGCGGCATCATCCGGCACGATTACCACATGCGAGAATCCGGGAGGCACCCGGCCGGGGATTCAACCCGGTTCGCCTTGGTGGGAGGCGCTCAGCCACCACGGCCCCCTATCCTGCGCAAAATTTTTTTCGCGGAAAACAAATGAACCTACCTATAGCTCATTGGTTGTGACAACGAAACAAGTGTTGTGTCGGCTTAAGTACAGTACGCATCATAATTTTTTGTTTGCAACACATGAAACCGTATATTAAACTAAGTGTGAAAGGGTTAAGGCCCGTTGCTAGAGCCCCGGGGACGGGTGCGTCCGAATGAAAGGAAGCTGCACGTAAATTTCACTTCTGTATACTTCCCTACTCTGTGGTATCGTGAAAGACTGCGGTATACGAGAACCCCCAGCGAGAACTCTGCGTGCGTGTGTGTGTGCGCGCGTGCGTTCACGCGCAAGTCGAAGGCAGCCCGGGGTGCCACAGCATCTTCCCGGAGATATTGCGCGGAAGGAAGTTGGGTAGACGTCGGTCCTTCGGCTATGAGGGTGGGAAGGGGGAGGGGCTCTCGCCATATTGCCTCGCTGAACGCCGCTTCGCTATAAATTGCGCGCTCCGCCTGCGAAAATAATGTAAGTTCGCGGGGAAGAAAGTTTTATTTTTTTTCTTCTCTTTTTTCTCTCCGTAAGCCCTTCACCTCGTAAGGCCGGGGCAGGCGGCGGGGTATAAACATGCTGCTGCAAGGGCGGCGCCAACCCTAAGGCGCCAGCCCTAACTCAGCAGATTCGCCCGTAATGGTCCAAGCGATGCCCTGTGTAAATATGTTCTCGCCCTTGCGACGCAAACCTCTACCTGCCGGTGCCGACTCTGCGTCACCTCTCGTTCCAAGCATGCACCAAGGCTGGGTTCAGGTCACTTTTGAGTTCATGTGTAAAATTATGTTGTCTTTTTTAGTTGCCCCGACGAGGTCATTACTTGGGGTGAATTAAAATATTTTTATATTGCACGTGAAAATTTATTTTAGTACTGTATGTTAAATTTTTATTTGGCTGTAAACATTTGGCTGATAAAATGCTAGAATGGCTGCGCACTCCAGTATTGTAAGCGACGAGCCACCACTAGGATTCAGTGCAATATGCCCTCGATCTAGGGATGTCGATATCGGAAAAAATCGATATTATTTATATTAGTTATTCATAAAAATATTATTTTGCACAACGATATATCGAAAGAAAAATATCAATATTCAGTACATCGGAATCCGATATTTTATGTATTAAAGGACTAGGCAAATGTAAAACTGCTTGGAATATTACGTATTGAGGACACGAGGCGTTGTAGAAAGATGTGACGTCTGTTTTTGGTGCATGTTGCTAAAGTAAACATAGTAATTTTTAATTCAATTTTTGTATTCAAAACAAAGTTTATATACAAATAATTTTAAAAATGTTTTTATTTCCAATTTTTGGAAAAATACATTAATTTATATTAAATATCGTTTAAATATATCGACGATTTATATCGATACGTGGTTTATGAAGTATCGTCTTTTCGAAGTATCGATATTTTTTCAACATCCCTACCTCGATCGCTTCCCGCGTGTCGCGAGCCGTTGTTCCCTTCATGAGAGTTTCACTCTACGCAAGTTTCAGTTGTCCTGTCCTCACGAAGTTACCAAGTGTTTTCCGCGGCCCGTGCAAAGTTGTAAACACTGACATTTGAAATATTTCAAACAGTTTCACATCGGGAAGGCACTTTTCGAGGACACGAAGCCAAGTTACGGGCCCTTAGCTGGTGAATTGTCAAAATAAATTTTTTGAGTGACGTGAACTTTTATTTATGTTGATATTTTTAACAGACTCGTAATTTTCTGAAACAAATATATATTACCGTAAGATAGAAATATCTTAATTTCATTATATGAGGCAATGTACTACCATTTCGAAACACGCATTCATGTTAACAGTATGCTCAGTTTTGACAGAACTCACGCAAGACAAGCAATTGAGTGGAGTGGGGAGATTTGGGCGTCTCTTAACATCGAGGTCTTGAGAGCCAACGAGAGGGTGAAACGAGGTGATTATGGAGCCGCATCGGAATGCAAGGACGGAGGAAACGGGAGATCATCGAGAAACCCCTCCGACCAGCGGCATCGTCCGGCAAGATTCCCACGTGCGAAAATCCGGGAGTGGCCTCGCTGGGAATCGAACCCGCTTCACCTTGGTGGGAGGCGTGTCGTCTAACCACTACACTACCGCGGCCTCACAAGCAGTTGAGTGTTGTGACGCAAAGTATGTAAGTACATAGCGGCGAAGTGGCGTTGTGGTTCTTTTTAATTGGTCGTACCCATTCGCTGATTCGCTGCGCGAGTCTCTGGGAATGGGCCATATCTGATGGGTAAGTACTGGAAATTTTTGCGAGTTCATTTTAGAACAAGTTAGACTTTATAAATATGTAAATAAAATTTTTTGTTATTTTGCAAGTGCCTCGTAGTTTATTAGACACGGCCAGGTGAGCTCTTGAGCCAATGACAGACCTGCAAGTAAGCAAGCTCCGGATATCGTGTCATCTAGTCTGCAGTAAAACTGGCTATAGCCTTTTCACGGTAAAGTGGGCATTTTTGAAATCAATGTCACTGCCCCCACCTAGCGGGGACAATAAATGGCATTTTCCCAGTGAAATTGATAACGACAGAATGAAAGAAGTCCCACGTTAGATAAACATTTGTGAATACCTTAAATTATTTATTTTGCTTACCAACTTTCAAAAATGATCAATTTTCCCATGAACATCATATACACGCTGGGGCAGCAGCCAATGAACAGAAAGTTGAGGCCGAAAATACATAGAACATACAGTATGATAAAATCGCGAAATTGTTTTTCCTTACTAACGTGCTATCCCATGCTGCGAAAGGTTCCTTACCTGCGCTGGTCGGCAGGCGAGTAAAGCTTTGTTCACAATTGAAAGCATAGCAGTAACCACAGAACGTATGTCATGTGCACGATTCATTGACCGTCATGTTTTCGAACCTATTGATTAACAATTGCGCATAACAGGCCGTGTACTTGAGAGGTCTTGGCACAGTGCACAAAGTAAACGGTTATATTTAATTCCTTATGCGGGTGCATGGGGTAACAGCCAATCAAAGAAGAGCATAATATTTTCGGCGAAGTTGTTTATTTAAAATGGAGATACGTAGTTATAATGCAGAAACGAAGAAATGTCACAAGATATAAATCTAGAGGAAACATCAGATGACAGATCAAATGTCAGTGTAAACAAAAAATTTTTAAATGTTGCCCATGTCTGTACTATCGCAAAAGCAAATATTTTTAAGAGAAGCAAAATTGCCATTAATTTTAAATCATTGCCCTAGTGGAGTGGAGAGAATTAGGTTTCTGACCCTTTCAGTATCCCTCTATTCATGCGCGGACTGATTTCGTTAGTTTCACAATGTTGGTTTTTTTTTTTCCTTTTGATCGAAGGATACAAAAATGGCATAACGGACAAAACAAGTAGGGACTCATTCGTGAATCAATTAAACCAAATACCTTACTTTTTTGACCAATTACGAAGCACCAGGCACGCATTAATACGAGAAAAAATATGTGAGCTGCTGTAGGAACAATTCTTTCACGTATCTAGACATTTCTCTTTAAAGTTAATTTCTTGTATGGTCTCCAAAGAAACGGCGTTTTACGAAATCTGTTAAGATCTCACATACTCCCACTCCACGCGAAAACACAAAAACCAGCAGCACACCTTCATATATTAATTTTACTGTAAGTAGATCAAATTATTAGTCTATTAGTCAAGTGGTACAGAAACTTTAATCACGTAATAACTAATTACCTGAAATCTACAAGCATCTCATCACGCGAATGTACGTTACTGCGTAACGTGCTCGGGCGTTAGAATCTTCACGCACGTCCTATTCGGCTTACGTGAACTTTATGCGTGTTGCGTGAAGTCAAGATAATCCCTACATAAGAGAACACGTTCTTAAAATGGGCGATAAAACTTGAACACTTAAAAGAGGCTGGAGGAACCCTTGCGGTGATAATAATCATTATTCGATCGTTGAACACGGACGTGCCTGTAAACGACTAAAACGTAAAGTTATGTACTGAACGTAGTGCAAATTTTGAAACTGCAAGGCTTATTTTGCGGGTCTCCGAAAGTATGACTGATTCACTCTTTAAGGGACCGTCGGCCTGCGTCATTTTGGCCGAAAAGAGCAGGGCTCTGAACTGGCATGCAGGGTTCTCTTAGTGCTGAGTGTACCTATGGGACTTTCAGCGGTGACCCTATCATTTTATTGATGAAAAGTCAGTAGCAAAGTTCAATAGCGTCTCCTATCGTAGTTTGACTCGTGTCCGGCTAGTATGTTTTAAGATACGGCAGTCTGAAAAAGCTGTCTTTAAATATATTTGAGGGCTCCAAAATCATGTTTACAGCATGCATGGTAACTTTAAAATACCATTCCTTCCTCGTCTAAGTATGGTGTCATTTCCAAGGTAAACTATAGGGGGCACGTTTAATAGTTTCGTCAGAAAACTAGGATTTTACGGCCCGAACGCCGGCAACACCCTCCGTCCTCCCGCAATGCAACTGTACTCTGACGAGGCAGTGCATGACACTTTCTCCTCTTCTCTCTTCGGGTCATTCGCTGTTCTTAGTGCCTTTACACGGTATTCTACCGGTTCTCTTGGTAAAACCTGTCCTTCACTCCAGTCAGAAGTATTCCGACTTCAAGCATTGAAGTATTTACCCGAATACCCCTCATAGATCCTCGGAATGTTCCTATCGCCATTGGTCGTTTTGCTCCAATCTTTTCGCAAGCTTTATGCCAAATTCATTTCATATCTTGTGGCGCTCTTTATTTTCAATTGCATTACCCAATTCCAAGCGAATGTCCTTTCTATATGTTATTTCCTGTAGCCACTGTCTCGTACCTTCAGTTATGATGAAGTCCATAACCACATGCTGCATTGTGTCGTCGCCACTGCAGACATCACATGACGATGATCGCACCAGCTGAAAACTATGAAGTTTCACCTTGAAGTTCCCGTGACATGTATTTAAATGCGTACTGTAATGTTTCATGCTGATCCAATCCAATTTAATTCGTTCCTTTACTTATGGAATCAGCTCGTATGCAATTATTCTCTTTTCAGCAGTTGAACATGCCTCTTTCCTCTTCAGGAGAACTTCCATGACTTCTGACTTCTCCTCCGTCGAAAGTCTTCCAGCTAGCACTCTCTCCGCCACAATGCCGCGGTATCTGACCAGAAGATCAGCAGGCAGTACTCCAGCCAAGACCGGGAGTGACTCATTGGATACTGTTCTGTAAGCTTTAGTAACTGTCACCAGTACCGTCCTCTGAGCACTGATGAGCTTCCATCTATGACACACTAACTCAGCTCTATTTTGCCATATCCCCACATGCTTAAGGAAGCTCTTCTTGTCATGCATAATGCCTCCTATGTACTTGAACTCATGTACACTTTTAACCAGGTCCCCACCAAAGTACACAGTCGACAGTCTCTGCAGTTTTACTTTCAGCAGCATCGTCTTGGTTTTTCCTATGGAGAATCTCAATTTCACTTTCTGTGACCAATCCCATATCTTCTCCATTATTTCTGCTGCATTTTCATCTAATTGCCTTCTTGCATCTCCCGTAATCAGGATCAGCCCCTCATATGCACATATCCGAAGGCACTTCACATATCTGCACTTCAGCGGAACACTCGGTTTTAAAAGAAAACATCAAATAGGATGTTTCATAGGATAGATCCTAAGACCGATCCCTGGGGGCATCCCTTTTTAAACACCTTTTTCACTTGTATTGTTTTGGCAGTACATGTGCTCTGCCTGTCTGCAAAAAAGTCCAGGATCACTTTGTAGATGTTTGCAGGACATCCTTTCCTCTTCATTTGATGCATTACATCCTTCTACCAGGCATTGTCAAGCGCTCCTTTAACATCCAGGAATATACCATGTACACATTTTGCAGAGGATCTCTTGATATACTGCATGACATCATATAAGGCAAAGTCTGTTCCCATGACTTTTCTAAATCCACTTTGTTCTTCATGAACATTCCTTCAACTTCTAAGGCCATTATTAATCGTCTACTGATTAATTTCTCGTAGACTTTGCCTACTACCGGAAGTAATGTTAGATGCCTGTAGGCTATGATCCTGGATCTCCTGGATCTTTGCCATCTCCTTTGTACAAGATCCGCAGACCTCCTTGCTTCCAAGGAGCAGGAAACACAAAACACACCAGTTCTGAGACAATCATTATACAGCTTTTATCAGATCTTTTTTGATACTGGGATAACTTCTCTTTATTATTTCTACTCTTAGACCATCACAGCCTAGTGCCTTCCCATTCTTCAGCTGGTATACCATGGCCGCTTGGTGGAGGTGTTGCCTTCTTCATCTTATTTGAGGCCAATTCGTATACCACACCAAATGGGTCCTCATTGCCATCTTGAGAAACAAAGTCTGACCATGGCTTCGTTTTCTTGAACCGTACCCTGTTGAAGTAAGCCTGTTTTTTCCTTCTATATTCTTGTGCGAATTGCGCCCTCTCTTCATCTCTGAGTCTGTGAAGTTTCCGCCTTTCTCATCGTACTTCTTTTCTTTCGTTTTCAAGTTCCAAAACCCACCATGATAGATTTGGAAATCCAGGACTCATTTTATGAAGAGTTTCTTCACGGGTTTCCTTTATTACTTGAGTGATTGCAGCCACTCGTTCTTCCGCCTGCCTCAAGCACCAGGCAGGTTTTTAAGGCCCGAAGGCCAACACACCCTCCATCCTCCCGCACTGCAACTGTACTCTGGTGAGTAAAGCAGTGCACGGCACTTTCTCCTCTTGGTCTCTTCGGGCCATTCACTTTTCTTTCTTGCTGTAACTTGGTATTCTACCGGTTTTCTCATTAAAAACCTGTCCTCCTCACCAATCTAGAGTACTCCGACTTTTACTCATTGAAGTCTTTACCTGAGTACCCCATCATGGGTCATCAGAAATTCGCCGATTCCATCTATCAAAATCTTCCAATCGCCTTCCAATTTTAGTGGCAAATTCATTCCAAATCTTGTGCAGATGTTCGTCTTCCATTACTGTTCCAACTTCCAAAGTGAATGCTCAATTCTTTCATTTGATTCTTAAATCCTTCTCTTAGGTCTTCTGTTTTCAGGCAGTTCGTTATGACATGCTGTACAGTGTCGTCCACACCACAGACCTCGCAAAGCGGGGAAGCGACAAGCCGCAGGCTGTGAAGCTTGGCCTTAAAGTTGCCGTAGCCGGTTAGCAGTTGCATACTGTAATGGTTAGTCAAGATCCATTTACAGCTCAGTCTTGACCATACATTAGGCAGAAGCTCGAAAAACTGTCTGCCTCTCTCCGACTTCGACCATCTGTCTTGCCATTCATCAATGATGCCATCAAGTATAGATTCCTTGTCTTCTTTCATCAGCCGGCCAGCCCGCAATCCCTCCGCCACTAAGCCTCTGTACCTGACCAAAAGGTCCGCAAGCAGCACTCCCGCGACCACCGGGAGAGACTCATTGGGGGCAGTCTTATACGCACTTGTCACGGTCAGCAGCGCAGCCCTCTGTGCAGTTATCAATTTCCTTCTGTGCCACGAAAGATCGGCGCGGTGGTACCACATCACTGCTCTGTAGGAAATTATGGCCTCGAAAACCACCTTATAGATTGTCCGCAGGGTTCTTAAGTTGAGGCCCCAACCAGTATTGCCCAGTCTTCTGAGTTTCTGGAATACCACCACCGACTTCCACGACACATATTCGATGTGCTTTAGAAAGCTCATCCTGTCATCCATAATCACACCCAGATACCTGAACTCCTGCACATATTTTATCGAGTGTCCCCCAAAGCGCACAGTCGGGCTTCTCTGCAGCTTTCCCTTTACAAGCATTATCTTCGTTTTCTCTGAGGAGAAGCTAAGCTTAGTGGTTCTTGACCACTCCCATGTCTTTTCCACTATCATGTTGGCCTTAAATTCTATTTCCTTTCTGGGATTTCCAGACACCAGAATAAGGCCGTCATCTGCATACCCGAAGACTGTGCACTCCGGGGGGAGTCCCATCTCAATAAATCCATCGAAAAGGATGTTCCATAAGATCGGTCCAAGGACCGACCCCTGGGGGCACCCCTTCGTAAGCCTTTTCTTAACTTGCAGGTTTTAGCGGGAATAGACACTCCATCTATTCTTAAAGAAATCCATGATGACCCTATAGATGTTCGCGGGGCATCTCTTCGTTTTTAGCCTGTACATCACCTCCGGCCACCAGGTATTGTCGAATGCCCCAGAAATGTCGAGGAAGATGGCCATAATGTATTTACTGGTGGGACCTCTTATTTTGCTCGTGACATCATACAGAGCAAAGTCATTCCCCATTCCTCTTCTAAAGCCATACTGGCGTTCGTTGAGTGTTCCCTCTGCTTCCAAGGTCATAGTTAGCTTCTTGTTAATTAATTTTTCATATACTTTGCCCAGTACCGGAAGTAATGTCAGAGGCCTATAAGATTTAGGGTCATTCAGATCCTTTTTGTTCTCCTTGTGCAGGATCCTCAGGCATCCAAGTTTCCAGGGGGAGGGGAACACTCCAGTTTGGAGACAGTTATTAACAATATCCAGTAAAATTTCCTTGATTCGTGCGTAACACCTTTAAAGTATTTCGGAGGTCACCTCATCAATACCAGGAGCCTTGCCATTCTTCATTTTGAATACTATAGCAGCGAGCTCATCCATTTCGAATTCAGGTGCGTCCTGTTCCTCCGGCACTATATTCATTGACTGTCTCTTAGCTGTGTGGACCTCCCCCTCTACCTCCACAGAGTCATCGGGCAGAAGTGTGTGAAGCAGAACTCCCATTGACCTTTCCTTATTCAAGATAAGATTTCCATATATTTTCATGCAAGGTGGTGGTACCGTCCCCTCAGTTTATTTGCTGCCAGCTTGTACACAAGCCCGAATGGGTCTTCATTGCCCATTTTTGTTACAAAATCCTCCCAGGATTTAGCCTTCTTCTTCCTGACCCCGCTGAAGTAAGCCTGCTTTTTCCCCTTATAGGTTCTTGCAAATAATTTCCTCTCTTCTCCACGCAGCTTGTGAAGATGTCTCCTATCTCTTCTAAGGTCCTTCCGCTTCTGCTCCAACTCTTGGTCCCACCACGGAAGATTTGGAAGTCCCCTAGAAGTATTCCGCAAGTTCTCTTCACATGTTTCCCGGATGATTCGAGTCAATTTCTCGACTCGGTCATCCAGGGATCCCATGATATCATATGTGCGCAGCTTACCCAGCAGGGCCCTGTCGAAAGCCGGCCAGTCCGCCATATTGTGAATATACCTGACCTCTCTTTCAAATTGCTCAGGTTCTTGGACACCACCACCATGAATCTCGAATGTGATTAGCCTGTGATCACTCGAGCTCTCATTGGAGACAGCCCAATGCTTTATCCAGTTGTTAGCCTTTCTGTTCATCACAGTGATGTCCAGGTAAGATTCAGTATCGTGGGCCTGCGAGACAAATGTAGGGAGCTCACCATGATGGTTCGCCACATCCATGTCGTTCATCAGTAGAAATTGTCCCACTAATTCTCCCTCCTCATCAGTGACGGGAGAGTGCCATATCTCGGATTTAGCATTCACATCCGCACAAACAATCATGGTGTTTCCTTTTTCAAACAGTTCGCACAGGTATCTTTGTGTTCCCTGTCATCTTTTTTGGGGCAGTTGCCATATTCATGCCCAGTCTTACTACATATAGCTGCATTTTGCAGCTATATGGCCCCACTGTTGGCATTTATAACAGCGCCAGGCAGGCGGATCCCTTAAGAAGACAAAAGCGAAACAGCCCGTTCTACCACGACCTCCAGCTTCAAATGCCACCAAATGGCGCCACTGGCCAGCATCATGTCGGAACGCCGTTCACCAATTAACGCCCGGGAACACACTTGCCAGCTGGCAGCCGAGCAAACAGGGAATCTCCCGCAGCACACAGTAGCCAACCAGACACGAGGTTCGCTCTACAGCTTCACGCGCCCAATCAGAGAATGAGTGCGCCCACGCCAAAATAATCGCTACACAATTTTGCTTGTGTATTTTTGCCTATCTGTTGCCGAGCCGAGGTAGAAATACTCCACTTGTTAAAAATTCTTTCATTGACCTAAACGTTCCGTAATCAGGGTTGTGTGCTGCATTTAAATGGAATACCTTGTTTGCAGTCCGTTCATTGTTACGTCCAACTTTTGTGAAGCCCTGCTGAAGTTCTACTACCAGGATATTCCTCCTCCTTATGCAAGCAAAGGTGCATCAAGTCTAGAAAATTTCATCAAAGGAACAAAGCACCGTATTTGTGCCCACTCACTTTAATAATATTTTACGTGAGAACTACATGTTACTAGCCATGTTATGTTGTGATTTGTAGATCACATATAAGTAGAAATTCAGTTTTAAGATCCATGTATTTCAACAGGAGAATAATACGCTTATTATACACGAAATATTTGGGAAACAACCAAACACGTCATACCAGGGTGATTTTTCAAAGCGTTGATTCAAAATATATGAAGAAACCGCGAATAGCTTATAGTTGTGTGCTTTTTGGCGATATGCGACACGTCGGGTGCCACAGTCGCGCGCACCGGCCATCGATTGTATCGACTGTGTCGGGAGGCCGCATATCGACAGCTCGCTCGCGCGTCGCGAGGGAGTGCCTGCCTGCATTGATC
>NQII01000122.1:809751-840699 GCA_002778355.1 Clitarchus hookeri | reverse complement strand
CATCCCATCACAACCCCACTCGCAGGCCTTCACCTTTCACCTTCGCTCTCGAGAAGTGCGGAGAAGCCCTTCAGATGGCGCGCACAAACAAGAGCGGGACAAGTCGGGGCAAACAGCCATCCCCCCTCCATACTTCCATCACCACATTCTTCTTTATGCCCGTCGCAACAGCAAACACTTTCCCCTGCCCCCTCTTCTTATCATTTTCTAAATTTTTTTTTTTTTTTACCTTCCCCTTACAGGAACACACGCGCACTCTTTTCCACGGCAAACAACACGGTTGGCGCGAGGCGCATGCCCGCTAAGACACGTGAAGCACACGTGCTATATATAGTCCATCCACGGTTTCTTCGCACTTTTTGAATCTAACATTTAAGAAATCACCCCGTGTATAACGTGTTTGGTTATTTCCTACTTATGTCCCGTATCACAATCGTTTTATACGTCTGTTAACGTAACAGTGGCTTATTTTTGGTTTAAAGCGAACTTCTACTTATATTTTATATATAAATTATAATATATCGTTTGTAACTAATATGAATAAAAACAGTGAGAAAACAGGTGCGTTGGTAACGCCTAGTAAGCAAATTTATTACAAAAGATATTATTAAAGCGAGGGCGCACGAATTAGGCGCATTGTCCCTTTTCGTGTAATTTTCTAGACTTAGTTAAAGTTTTATTCGCACGAGGCGGTGGAATATCCCAGAAATATAACTTCAGTAGGGCTCCAGAAAAGTTGGAAGTAACCGTGAATGGACTATACTTTCTGCCGTCACAGGCGTAGAGTAATATGGGGTAGAGCGATCACGCTAGCTGCTGAAAAACAAGTCTCCGTGTCCCCCACATTGTCAATACTACTATCATAGACTACGTGAATAGTACATGAAGTTAAAACACTTTTCACGTGAAAAAGTGTTTTAAGATGTTTATGTACTTCACTTACCCAATTTTTAGAGCAATTTCATTAAATTCAGATCGGTAATAAAAGAATATAACTAATATAAAAGGGCTTGTCTGTTGAAAATTAAGATATAAAAAAACACATTCATCGATGTTGACTTCGTACCTATGATAGTTGCATTGGCGTGGGGTAGGTCAATGCTGGGTACATGCGCAGAATATGTATATGGCCGCAAGACGGTGAGTAATGCGACGTGACAAATCTGAGTGCCGAACGGAGGGGACCTGAAGAGCTCCAGCTGTTTCCAGAATGTTCTTTATCTCTGTGCTGCTTATCCGGCGTCCGCAGCTAGCCGTGCACGCTAATCCAGCTTTTACACTACGTAACATGCATGCGAAACTCGTGCGAGACGGCACGATCATACTAAATCTCTTGCTAGAATGTCTCGTGCAAGGCAGGTCTCGTATAGGCAGTTCGCGGATATTTGAGCAACTTGAAATCAACCTCTGAAAAATGTCACTGCCCTTTCCTACGTATATTTTAACAAGTACACTGACTGGTATGCGCCCGGTAAAGTTGGTAACGACGGAAAAAAAAGAAGTTCCATGTATTAACGCTGGATTATACGTGTTTGGTTAAAATTTGTGAATACTGAATTTATTTATTTTACTTTCTGTCTTTGTAATGCTCATAAGTGTCAAAAATATCAAATTTGTCATACATTAATTTTTTTAATAATTTTATAGTTTCACTTGACCGACGCATGAATACAGTGATCAGGTCCATGAGAATGTTAATTCCACATATGGTGGAAGAATACACAATGCGCATACAAGTAAATTTTAAGCAGGGATTTCAAAAGTGCTCATTTTACCGTGAACAGCTTTTATTGAAGTAGGAGGTAGAGCATGTCCTATTTTCAGGAGAGTTTTGACGAAACGAGTGATTTTATTGGTGGTTTTCCGCTAGTCACGTGGCCACCTGTACATATCAACAAGAGATATAGGAGAAAATAACGGAATATAGTCGTGCAAAGAGAAATCATGAATCTTTATTAATTTTTTTAAAAATAGAAATGGAGCGTAATTCAGATTGTATTGTGAGAATGTCGTACAAATGCAAGAAATATCATTTTCTATTTAAAAGCCGCTACTTTAAAACAGTGCATGTTCATGAGATTTAATTATTAATGTTATGGCTAGTTAAGATATTCCGAGGCCATCAACTTTTCTCATGAAAGTTTGATCTTTGAAATCGTTTCTTATGGGATTTTCATGATATTCTTGTATGAGATTTCTCATGTGGGGCCTCGTACAAATTCCTTTTGCTTCAAGTAAAAGCTATTTAATGCCTCATCTAGCTGGGTTGTGTCTTTTGCCTTACAATCGATCAACCTATTCGTCGTTTACACTGACAGTCATTTGACCTAGTAGGCGTTTGTGTTTATCCTGTAGAAATTTGGCCTACCAGGTATTTACTTTAACAGGAGATGACCCGACAAACGTTTTTAGCCTAGAAGTACAAGACCTTACAACTGTCTACCTCCTAACGTTTTGCCTGGTGGCCTTTTAGCATAAAAGACTTTTGCCAAACAGGCGTATTGCAAGAACGCTTTTAGTCTATAGATTTTTCTACAGAGTTGTCCTGAATTCAAGGTACAAACTTGTGAGATGATAGTGTCATGGAGAATGAGGTAGAGAACATAACATCAGAAGCGTAGACGAAGGGTTATGGTTTCCGGGTTCAACACCGCCTCCCCATTTTCCACAAATATGAAGGGCACATTACAAAATAGGAAAATATATTGTTAGTTATTACTAAATTGAGAAATGAGATAAATAAAACGGTATAATAAGAAAGTAAAAGTAAGTAGGGGCTGTTCACGATAAAGTGATCACTTTTGAAATCAACATTAGAAAAAAGCCACTGCCCCTACCTGCAGATATTTTAATGGGTCGGCTGAGTGACAGATGCCCAGTAAAGTTGGTAGGACAATGGAAAGAATTTATAGCTCAATGTTTTAAAGTTCAATTGAAAGTATTAAGTAACCATTTGTGATCATTTAAATTATTTCTTTCGCTTTCAGTTTTTAATGCGTAAAGTAAGTGTAGAAATTAGTATATCTGTGAAATATTTACTATTGTAATAATTTCGCAGCTTTACATGACCAACGCATGGATAAAGTTATGTGGTCCATGGCAGTATTAGTTTCACATAACGTGGAAGAATAAACAACGTGCATACAAGTAGATCTTAAGCAGGCCTTTACTGTTATTCTTCAGCTCAAAAATGTTATATGCACTGCTTTATCAATGAAGAAACCCCTTCCCTCAATAAATTTCTGCCTACGCACTACTGCTTAATATAACCTATGACCTAACGTTATTAGTAAGGGAGAGACATGCCCTTGAAAATAACTGGAAATTAAAATCAGTTATTTACAAAATGTCAGAAACTACGTTTGTTGAAAGCCAAAATCCGTGAATAGTGTTAGCCTGATTTGATGTCTGCCATCTGCGAACATTTGGTTAGTGATAATTGATAAACACTCACGGGTATCGCACTTCTGTTGATTAATTACATGGCGCCCCCTAATATCCTATTGACGGCCAATGTTATCTCCATCTACTTAAATCTGATGAACGAATGCGTAGAAACTATGGGTTATTGCAGGAAAAGGTGATGTTTGCTAGGTTTCAACGTGCTACAGTTTTCTTTTGTCATTGGTTGTAATGCACGTATGAAGCTACTAACCCATTTCATTAGGCCAATGAGGATTCTGATACGGTAAAGCACGACGTTTGTGATTGGTCTACGAAGTGTCAAGTCGAGTCACAAACTTGATCATCCAATCATAAAAGTATTAACTATTAGCTATACACTGTTATAGGCTATACATGGTAAAGTGGATACTTATGAAAGCCCTCTTGTTTGAAAAAATAGTCAATAGATATATTTTTATTAGAGTATTAGACGTTAAATTCCAAATGCGGTTGAATAAACATACTGTGTTTATTACTTACATAGCAATATTTATTTTAAAATGTTGTTATGGGATAAATAATGGCTGAAAAGAAAAGTAACTGGGGCCACAAAAGTGTTCACTTTGCCGTGAACAGCCTATATCGACAATATGTTGGCTCAAAAATATTTCTTCATATTCCAGTGTCTCTACGGATGAGATAATACGAGGCGTAGGTGGGGATGGTGACACATTTGAGTTGAGAGAGGGTGTAATGAGGTGAGAATGGAGCAGCATCGGAATGCAAGGGCGGGGGAAACGGGAGATCCCCGAAGAAACCCGCCGACAAGCGGCATCGCCTTGCACGATTCCCACTTGCGAAAATCTGGGAGTGACCCGACCGGGATTAATTCCCGTCCAGGTTACTCCCAGATTTTCGCCTTTGTGGTAGGCGAGCAGTCTAACTGCTCAGCCACCGCGGCCCTATGGGGGCGACGGAAATCCGCCCTGGGGAAACGGAAGTATCCCTATGAAACTCGCAGGGATTTCGGCAACGTCCACTACCACAGAATAAATAAGTAGAGATCCGGAAATTTCGCGGATTCAGTTAAGGAAGGACAGGCTAGACTTCAAGAACATGTATACACTCGAGAGCCAAAAAAACTAGTAAACTCGTAGGCGTGCGTATGCAAATAACAGAGGTATGGAGCCAATCAGAGTAACGCGATGCGGTCGGCAGCGTCTATATAAGACAACAAGCGTCTGACAAAGTTGCTATATCGGTTACTGCTGCTACAATGGCAGGTTATCAAGATTTCAGTGAGTTTGAACGTGGTGTTATAGTAGGCGCACGAGAGATGGTACATAGCATCTCCGAGGTAGCGATAAAATGTGGATTTTCGCGTACGATCATTTCACGAGTGTACCGTGAATATCGGGAATCTGGCAAAACATAAAATTTTCGACATAGCTGCGGCCGGAAAAGATCGTGAAAGAACGGGACAAACGACGACTGACGACAATAATTAAACGTGACAGACGTGCAACTGTTTCTCAAATTGGTGCAGATTTCAATGATAGGGCATCAACAAGTGCCAGAGTGCGAACTTTCCAAAGGACCATCATTGATATGGGCTTTCGGAGTCGAATGCCCACTCGTGTACCGTTGTTGACTGCACGACACAAAGCCTTACGCCTCGCCTGGGCCCGCCAACACCGCCATTGAACTGTTGATGACTGGAAACACGTTGCCTGGTCTGACAAGTCTCGTTTCGAATTGTATCGGGCGGATGGGCGTGTATGGTAATGGAGACATCTTCATGAATCCATGAACCCTACATGTCAACAGGGGACTGTTCAAACTGGTGGAGGCTCTGTCATAGTATGGGACGTGTGCAGTTGTCGTGAAAAGGGACCCCTGATACGTCTAGATACGACTCTGACAGGTGACAGATACGTACGTATCCTGTCCAATCACCTGCACCCATTCATGTCCATTGTGCATTCCGACGGACGTGGACAATTCCAGCAGGACAATGCGACACTCCACACGTCGAGAGTTGCTACCGAGTGGCTCCAGGAACAGTCTTCTGACTTTAGAACACTTCCATNCCTGTCCAATCACCTGCACCCATTCATGTCCATTGTGCATTCCGACGGACGTGGACAATTCCAGCAGGAAAATGCGACACCCCACACGCAGAGAGTTGCTACCGAGTGGATCCAGGAATAGTCTTCTGTCTTTAGACACTTTCACTGGCCATCTAAATCATCTGTCATGAACATTATTGAGCATATCTGGGATTACTTGCAACGTGCTGTTCAGAAGAGANTTGGCCATCTAAATCATCTGTCATGAACATTATTGAGCATATCTGGGATTACTTGCAACGTGCTGTTCAGAAGAGATCTCCACCGCCTCGCACTCCTATTGATTTGTGGACTTCCCTGCAGAATTAATGGTGTGAATTGCCTCCTGCATACCTTCAGACATTAGTCGAATCCATTCCACGTCGTCTTACGGCACTTCTACGTGCTCGCGGGGGCCCTACAAGATATTAGGCAGGTGTACCAGTTTTTTTGGCTCTTCAGTTTATTTAACTTTCCTTTCTAATTGGAACGCTGTTCGTAAGCCACGTTCTGGATGAATTTGAGCCAGTAATTGACCTGCAAGAAAACAAGGAACAAATCTCATGCTATCTGTTCTGTGGTAAAACTGTAGCATCAGCCAATGCACAATTAATTGACTCTCGATTACACAAACGATTGTGCAGTCTAACTTGTTGCCAAATGAATCCGCGAAATTTCTGGGTCTCTATAAATAAGTATAGACCTACGGAATTTATATAGCGTGGCGGTTCCTTTGATGTAAGCGAACTCGGTCACTCATTGGCCGCGCGATTTTGTGGAAACAGGCTTTGTGCCTGATTGGATACTGCACGTTTTGGATTACTTCCTATTGGTGAGGCGGCCGTCTAGCTAGTTAGTCTCACAGAAGCTGATAGGTGTACGACGTTCAGCCATATTACTGGCCGGAGCGACCATTTTTCTGACGTGTATGGCTGGAGTTCGCAGTACACGCCACAATGTCACCTCTGTATTCTTAAGTACTCTGTGCCTCTGCATTTTACACGTAAGAGAAATCTTGGCTTGGATTCGCCGGGGTTCGAACTCGGACCGCAGTGGTGATAGGACCCGCGTGCTCCTCGCAGAGTTCACTCAAAACTATGCTGATTTGTGTTTCATATTATCTACGCTTATTTTTTATCGTGGTTACTTGCATGTGTGGCCAACGAAACACGCCATCTTAGCTGGTTTTTGATCTCTCATATTAATTTTTGTGTTCAGTGTCCACCTGCCAATGACGTTATCGGAGAGTTGAACCGAGCGATATGGCGCAGTGGTAAAACTTTCGACTCGCATTCGGGAGGACATGGGTTCGAATCCCGGTCCGGGCATCCTGATTCCTGTTTTCAGTGGTTTCCCGAAGTCGCTCCAGGCGAATGCTGGGATGATCCTTTGCTACAGGTAATGGCCGATTCCTTCCCCGTTTCTGCTTCTTTGAGCATCTTGCCCCGTCTCTAATGACCTCGCTGTAGACGAGACCTGAAGAGTTAACAGTCAGCATACCACTGGTTTAAGGTGACCTCATACGAGGATGTGGGCAGCACAGGAATATGTCGCCTTGCGTCTCTGCTGACGAACCTAAATCACTTGCGGTCCTTCACTATTCTTCAGCGACAACGGAGCAGTATCGGTAAAGGGTAAGGGCACCCATCTTCATTGCTATTTGTCGTGGTATGGGGTAACCAATGACACCTGGCTATTGGCTAGGGACGTGCAAAATTCACGTTATTTTGTTGCTGCAGACTGAACTCCAAGACGCTGTGTGCTCTTTTAAATTCTGTCATTGGTCGAAAACTTGCGTGACACCTCCCACGGACGCTTTAAGCCAATAGCAAAGGTTCAACGCTTGAGCAACCAATAGTCTGTAAAGTGATCACGCATTGCATTGTTGTTAGTAACCAATGGTATCACAAACTGTGCTCAAGTATTTGCGGGGCAGGGATGTCTTGTATAAAAAAAACGCGAATTCTGCATGTCTCTACTCATAGCTAGAGACCAGGTAATTTCGCGAGTTCAAGTAATTCTAGGGTAGACTTTGAACACTTGTATGTACTTTCTTGTTATTTCCGTTACTGGACCACTCGCGTTTCGAGATACACCCTGTGAGAATATGAACTTATGAACAATAATAAACGTATAGAAAGAGACCGTGCGAGTCACGTACGACTTAGTACACGAGATGAAGTGCTCATCATTAGGGGTAGTGAAATTTCGCGAAAAGATTTCAAGACAAGTTATATTTCAAAACACTGTTGGGTTGTTTGCCTATCTTGACTTTCTGATCACTTTTTGACACGTGTTGACTGTTTGCACACGAATCACGCAGGAGCCGTGCCGATGTTGCCGGATTCTGAGTAACCCGGTAAGATACGAAAACGCCTTCTCAAGTAGACAGCAATCAATGGCAAAAGACAAACTGCTGTTTGGTTCTTACAGTATTGAAATCTATCATGGTCTCATATTTTTTCGCGGAAAATCACTAGCCCCATTCATCATGAAGGCACTGGCCAATGAACAAATGACAGCGCCTGAGGTATTTGCAGCACTGTCGATTTCAGCTTTGCCGTAAAATTTCCATGTCTGTACTAATAGCTAGAGGTACGTTAAATTCCGCAAATTCTTTTGACAGCAGCCTAGGCTGCTCAGTTTGTTACATACTCTGGCCACAAAAGTTTGCTCATCGGTAAAGAAAGTTTCCCCCTTCCCCTTCCTGAAACAATCTGAGGACAAGTTGTACTTCAATATGGTTTGCACATCATACGAGTTTCCCTCTCCTTGTGTCACTGGCAACTGCTTGCTTGAAAAGTTGACACTGGGCCCTGTGATTCACCTGTAAACAGTTAATCACGTTCCAAAACTCCCAAAAGACCAACAATTTTATGGTACAGTGTTTACAAATACATCTTTTCTCGCAATCTTATAGCACTGTCTGTACTCATTGGCTGTCACCGTGGCGAAAAGATTCTTTTTTATTCGTCTCGCAGGGGGATACGACCACATAGTACTTACGAATTCACAGACTTCAGCCACACACTCTAGCGAAATTGCGTCACTGACCAGCAATATGGCGGGACATTATTCATCAATTAGCTACTGGAGACTAACATGCTGGAGGGCAGCCCGACCAATAGGAAGTATTCAATAACGTGCAATAGCCAATCAGACACAAGACACTTTTTCACAGCTTCGCGCGGCCAATGAGCGACCGAGTTCGCTTACATCAAAGGAACCGCCACGCTATTTCGCTTCTGTATCCTCATCTATTTTGTGATACAACCACTACTTTTTTTTTAACTGGTTGAAGACACGTCCAAATCGTCCCCAAAAAACAGTGGTCCAATCACGAAATCAGTACATACGTATTTAAAGTCTAATTCGTTAACAAAAGAATTTCTAAAATTAACGATCATCTACTAATAGCTAATGAGAGTAAAATTTAGCGAGTATGATTACCTGTGCGCTAGTCCTACGTACCTCAGATATAAATCCATTTGTTACAGCCCAGTGCAGCAACCAGCTTTAATAAAGACCAGGTAGCACAAGATTCTGTCCTCGCTTTCTTGCAGATGTGTTAGTAAATGCCACTCCACCAGGACGAGTCCAAACATTCCCGAAATCTGATAAATGATCAAAGTATCTCCTGGATATTTGAGTTTGAAGTCATGCTTGGCGGTAAATGAATTCACGGAATTTTGTTAGTCTCTGCTTATAGGATTTTTTATTCTTTTTTGTATAGTTTCTATGCTGCACATACACTTTAATCTAATATACATAATACAGTTTGTACACAAAGTAATTTCACAAAACAAATGGCTATAACACGGAAATCATTTATGGTATCATAATTACGTTTTGTGTTTCAGATTTGCAGACGTCAGGAGTTTCGGTGATGTACTGGGTTCGGGAGCTTTGGTAAAGTACTGAATGAAAACGTTGTTAAACATGCTGTACGATATGGAAAAGGATCCGAGACGAACTCTCCAAAGCAGGTGCAATAGAAATTTAGGAGGGTTTATGGCGGAAGAGACACGCCATCCAGACAAGACACCACGAAATGGTACGAGCGATTCATGGAAACAGTGTGGCAAATAACCTTAAACAAGGAAGACTCCATGTTGCTGAATACAGCGTCGAGGTAATCCGCTTTAACAACTGTAGAAGAGTACAGACGGCTACGAGCAACTCGAAACACATTTAAAAACAGACCGCAGAAAAAAATAAGTTCCTTTTTAACAGCAGCAAATATTTATGATCTCCAGTATGTTCACAGTTTCGTAATACTCGGCCATCACATACATCCAAACAAAATAAAAATGCTACTCCTAATAATTTTATTTACAAATGTAAATTTCCCGCTTATTAAAAAAATACTGTTTAACTATATGAACATGGTGGATCCAACGAGACAACACTTTTTGAATTTTAAAAGTAATAAATATTAATTTGGCAGCTATCGTTATATTTTTATTTATTTTTTAATTTTTGTAAGATGAATTTTATAATTACCAAGATATCTATAGTGAACACGTGTCTTCAACCCCTCGTCAAAATATGTTTTCACTGGCACTGCGATGAGCACTGTGACAGAGTTAATTTAGTAATCCTGGCCAATATTCTATATAGTCCATTCTCCGTGAATAATTCACACATTTCTGAAGCCCTTTTGTATTTCCAGAATATTCCTCCGCCTACAAAGCTTAACCGAGTCGTGGGTATTCAGTATAGTGATACTTTCAATAAGAACTATTTCTTACTAGGCATTACCAACATGCCTATTTTTTCACTGTTTTTATTCGTGTCAATTATAAATGAAATATTATAATCTACGGATAAAATATAAATAGAATTTTTATTTAACCAAAACTATTGGATTTTTTTTTTTTTGTTAACACAACTATATAAAGCTTTTGATGCGTGTGGCGTATTTAGGAAACAGCCAGATACGTCATGCATGGGGTGATTTTTCAAAGGTTCGTTTCGAAAAGAGTGAAGAAACCGCGAACAGACTATAGCTACATAATCAGCGTGCTGCCAGGACTGCGTGGAAACGACTGCCAGTGGCCGTCAGTGCTCGTAGGTACCGTCTGAACGCTGACCTCCGGTATCGAAAGACGGCAGGCGACAGTGTGTTGTTCTGTCTCTGGCAGCCATACTCCTCCCTCTCCTGTGACGAAAGCTCTCGCCGTTCTGTAGCCAACCAGCGCAGCTGAGATCCTCTTCGCTCCTCCCTATTCGTCCTGTAAACGTTATATGTAAAATCAGTTAAAAAAATGTTTATGTTATCTTTTACAGTTCTTGCAAAGTCACATGTCATAATCACAAATTTTCAACACACTTTTAACAAAACTAAATTACTCATTTGCAAAATAAATATATTTACATTGAAAAAAATGATATGAGCTACCTCAATATGTCTATAATCACAAACAGAAATGTGTTTGCGTTTTAAAAATAATGTTACTTTAAACAAAGATTATGCAAAATTTTATTAATGAAATATTTGTAAAGTTTATAAAATAAATGTAATTTATAGTGCTGGTTTCAGATATTTTAATTTAATGTCTCCCCAATATTATTACTTTTGAAAAAAAAAATTTAATTTACAAATGATGTGCTGGTTTTAATTTTCAATCTTAGGTCATATCATAGTATTTGTACCAAATATCTGCCGCCCCTTCCCTCCCCTGCGCGTCTTCATGACAACGTGACGCAGGCCAACCATGACGTCACCAGGGGGCGTTTCCGCTTCGTGAACGTCTGAAATTGTTCGAGAAGGCGACGAGAAAAATGGTATGAAAGGCTTGTGTTCTCCACTGCTCGGGGAGACAGGCCGCGGACTTTATTAGGGAAGGAACTGTTGTTCCGCTGTTTTAAATGGGGGAGGGGGGTGCTTTATATAACTATTAAAAGATATGTAATCTCCATTTTTTATTATTTTGTATAAAAAATGTATATTAATTAATATATATTTGTGGTGGATTTAAAGTTTTAGGATTTTAGTAAAAAATTTAATCGATTTTGTAATTCCATATTGGGAATTGATATTTTTGTATTTCAAGAAAGGGGGTAATATATCAGAATTTTGTAAGTACTATTTTTTACTGTGCAAACTCAAAGTAAGCTATGATACCCTGTGATGACACACTAACTCGAGAAACGAACATCTTATTGATGAAACAGAGACGTAGTCCTATTTGCATGTATCGGCTGAAGCCGTCACATGTAGAGAGAAAACTGCGCCACTCTGCTCCCTCAGTGCGGTCAGTTGAAAGGGGTAATCAATTTAGCANATACAGAGACGGAGTCCTATGTGTCGGCTGAAACAGTCACATGTAGAGAGAAAACTGCGCCACTCTGCTCCCTCAGTGCGGTCAGTTGAAAGGCGTAATCAATTTAGGAGTTTTGAATGTATTGAAAAATTGTTTGGGCTTTCTACCGTGGTAAAGAGAGTGAAAATAGTTTAGCTGCATCAAACTAATGTGCAAAATGACTTCCACAGGAGCCGTTCGTACTGCCTGGATTCAAACTTTGGGAAAAAGATTCCCTGCAGAAGGCGCTCAGCGATGCGGGTGTTAACTACAAGCCGGAGGACGGAATCGAAGTCTTGAGCCACCTGATGAGCCAGCTGGTGAGAAAGGGAGGAGTAGCTGGTCAACCTGAGGGTGAGTTCGCGTCAACCACTGTTTTTGTAAATCTTAAATATCTGCCCAATAATCTGAGCGATGGTTTCGAGGTATTGCGTAGTTCGAATTTCGGCGCTGTAGTTAAATTGCTTGTTCAAATGGTTAAAGTAGTTTAACTTAACGTGTATGAAATAGCAGTATTATATGCTGCAATAATGTTTAAAGTATCCGAATCCTTGCAGAGTGTGGTAGGGCAAGCGATCAATGAGCGTATGTCCTTTCACGAGTTTTGTTATAGACTTTTTTGCGGCGAACATGTACTCCAGTAGCCACTACACACCAGCGCATGAAAATGTTGGAAAGATTTCAGCGTCCTGGAAAATCAATGCAACATTTTGTAAAGGAGACGGTTATACTGGTGAAAGTTTTGGGTTTGCCGTGTGCGGAAGCAAATTTGGTAGAAATTATGTTTTTTAATTTTTTGCTTGATACAGTAATTTACCTTTGCCAAAAAGCCACAAACGTTGCACGAGCTGTTAGCATTGGTAGTGCAGGTAAAATTAACAGTTGGCGATTGTAACTAAAAGATGGATAGGGAAGTAACATCTAAAAGGCAGTGTCAAATTTGTTTTCGGTCAAACCATTGGATGGCAAAATGTTTTTATGAGAACCAAAAAGGAGAAGGAAATTCCGTACAGGTTAAGCCGAAACAGAAATGCCAAATTGGTTTTTGGGTAAATCACACAACGGAGAACTGTTTTTATAAAAAGGCAGAAAGTGACGGGAAAGTAGTACCGCCAGCAAACGGGGACAAGTCAGGTGTTAAAAAAATGTCCGATTGTCAAAAAAAGGTGAAAATGGTAATTTGTTACCGATGTGGTAATCCTGGTCACCTTCAATTCAAATGTCCGTTGCGAGGTAAACCTACGGGATTAGGTTCACATTCAAACACCAATTTGTATAGTAGGAATGGCTTGTATGTTCGGGAATTTAACCGTGCCCACGTTGGTAGATTCGGGTGTCTCTGCGTCTCTCATAAAACATTAAACCTGTAACATAATTCTGAGTGAAGCGCCGGTTAGTACCGTACAAATAAAAAGGGGACAGTCTGTCGTATTTTCTTTGGCAGGCGGAGAATTGATTAAATCAAATGTGGCACCAGTGATAAAAATTAAAATTAAACAATTTTCGTGGAAAACGTCTTTTCATGTTTTTGAAAATTTATCACATGGCGTGATAATTGGGTATTGATTATTTTGACAGCACCCGCGCATGTATTGTCGTGGCACGAAAAGCGTTGAAATTTAGTTTTTCCCTTCAGACTTTTATTCGGAAGAGATAGCAAAGGCCAGTTAAAAACAGAATATAGTTATGTGCTTACGTCAAAGTTAGGGCATTGTTAAGAGGTTCCCATTGTTTTGAAATTAAAAGAAAACAAGCCTGTAGTGTGCATGCCATACCGTCTGTCTGCGCTCAAAATGCGAATATTAAAGCAGTTGATCAATGATTTAAAGGAACAGGGAATTGTGCAGGAATCCACTAGTCCGTATACGAATCCGTCTTTTTTGTTAGCGAAAAAATCCCCAGGTCAATATCGGTTAATACGTGATTATAGAAAGGTTAATAAAAAATTGTATGTTGATTCATATCCGGTACCATATATGGAAACTGTTTTCCAACACTTGCAAAAAGGCCAAATATTTCACCGTACTGGATCTGAATTGAGCTGGAAAGCAGAGCACCGTTAGCGTTTTGTACCCTTGGAGGTTGTACCAGTGGACGTGTCTGCCCATGGGGGTAAATTCAGGGCCCCAATGTACGTCCCGAGTGTTGAATCGCGTGTTAGGACGGTACTTGTATGAGTTCGTCTTTACGTACATTGATGACGTGTGCGTGTACAGTGACACGTTGGAAGAACATCTAAGCATTTGCGGACACTGTTAGACGTATTTAGGAAGGCTGGTCTGACTGTGAACCCAGCAAAAAAAATTAGTTGGGCACAACAACATGTACAATATCTAGGATTTATTATTTCGGAGGGTAATTAACACATTTATCCTGAGAAAATTAAATCTGTAGTTAATTTTCCTTAACCTAAAAATTTAAGAGGTGTAAAAAGATTTTTATGAACGGTTGCTTTTTTAGTAAATTTATTCCAAATTTTCTTGACCTTACACAACAATTAAACCAGGTGAAAAAAATTCACATTTTCTGTGAAACGCGGAACAAAAAAAAAATATTTTCAAAAATTAAAAGAAACGTTAGCTAATCCTCCTATCTTGCATTTGCCCAATTTTTCTGAAGAATTATTTTTTGCACTGTGATGCAAGTTCCATGGCCATCGGTGTGTGTTTGAATCAAAAGGAAGACGGTCATTTTGTGCCGACAGCATACGCCAGTAACTCAGGCAGAATGTAAATTTACTATTTATGAAAAAAGTGTGTTTAAGTTGTACATGGGCAATGGAAAAGTTTTCAAATTATTTAGATCATGCTCAGATTACTTTATTTACTGATAAACAGGCTCTTAGCTGGTTGTGAAAAATCACAAAAGCCAGCTGGTAGATTGGCACGGTGGTTAGTGCGCCTCGCTCGCTTTAAATTTACCGTGCAGCATATAAAGGGGATCGATAATTCTGTAGCGGATGCGTTGTCACGCATGTATTGCGAAGACGAGTGTGAGACAGTGGAAAATGGGGTCCCTGTGTATAGTCCGTTGTCCGATTTAGTTTTTGCTGGTATGAATGTTTCGGAATTAAACAAGTTGCAAACGTTTCTCAGTGCTTTTACTGATATAAAAGAACGCCAAAATGCTGACATGGAATGCAAACAGATATTGTCTGAAATTAAAGATGGAAATTCTTGTTACGTAGTTTATAAAGTATTTCTACGAGAATGGGCAAAAAGAGGCAAATTCAGAGTTTTTGTACTTGGAAAACTAAGGGCAATGGTTTTTAAACATTATCCGTTGCCCCGGAGTACCCCTATATACGTATATGTCCTTGTTGTCATAGATAGTTTCAGCAAATTTTGTTTATTTTTTCCGTTACGTACCGTAAAGGCAGGATAAACTTGTAAGGCAGTTATGCAGAGATTATACCGTGTCTTTGGCTCACCCGTGTCTGTAGTAACCGACAATGCTACGTATTTTCTTTCTCAGGAATTCAGAGATTTAAATTTTATATGGGGGGGGGTAAAGAAGGTGTAGAATGCTCCGTACCACCCTCAGGCAAATTTAGTATAACGGGTGAATCGTAACATTAAAATTATCTTACGTAGTTTTCAATCTGATATGCAACNTTTCAGTACTCATAAATATGCTCCATCCGAGGTATTTTTGAGAAGACGTTCGATGCACCCGCTAATAAATGTGCGTTCACTCCATAGCATTTGTTTGGAGAATGTAAGTAATAAAAAATTGGGAGGAATATGGGCAGATGTGACACGTAACTTAATTACGTATAACCATAAAAATGTAACAGAAGAGTAATGTTTCATATAGAGATTTAAACTTTAATCCAGGTGGTTTAATTTCGATTGAAGCTCATCACCTCCGTTCAATTCGATTTTTTTAGTGCTAAGCCTGCCGTGAAATAACGTGACCCGTACCAAATAGTTAGGTTCCTTTCGCCCGTGACAGTATTGATTATTGATCCAAATTCTCCTAACAATTATGAAATGTTCATATTT
Organism: Clitarchus hookeri; assembly: GCA_002778355.1. Lineage (NCBI taxonomy): Eukaryota > Metazoa > Arthropoda > Insecta > Phasmatodea > Phasmatidae > Clitarchus > Clitarchus hookeri. Next base: position 824,898 of record NQII01000122.1, on the reverse strand, counting down.
CCCAGTTTTGAGAATATTATGTACCCACCAATGCAGTGTAAAGGGGCCAACCCTCCCCCTAAAAATTCCGTAAGCTGTCTTGATATTTGGAATGTAAAAATTGTAGCATCCAAAAATATTTCGAAATTTAATGTTTTAAATAAATGGTTTATTCCCAGTACTTAGAATGGTGTTAGTGATAATTATTTTTTTTTTAAGAGTATTAATGACATTTAATGGTAATACTCAGTGTTGATTGAGTAAATTAAATTATGTAAATATGGGAATGTAAGAAAAGGTTAAACGAAAATTTTAAACTACCCATATATAGTATACGCTTATAGATTTTGAATTTAGTATTTCATATGTCTATTTTTTGTGAATACATGCGCTTTTAAAGGCAGCCCCTATCTTGTAAGAGTTGAAATTGTATGAAGTTACGTTCTACGAGTCGTCGTTTTAGGTTCCTGGCGTATGTCTGTTTTATTGCTGCCTGCTGCTATCATCGAGACCCGTGTTCCACGTGAGAAGACGCCTGGTGTAACGGTCTGGCCAGCCGACGCCTCGGGATTTTCTGGACGCGTGAGCAACACCGATGTGGTCGGGTATCAGGGGAGGAGGTGGGATGTGACGGCCCGCGCACATCGAAAACTCGCCTTGTTCACCTCGCTTTGGATTGCTGTTTCTACATTCTGTTGCCTACATGAGTGCTGGACGGCAAATGGCACGTGGTGCNTATTGCCCCTTCTTACCCCTGCGCGTCACCATGACAACGTGACGCCGGCCAGCCATGACGTCACCATGGGGCGTTTCCGCTCCGTGAACGTTGGAAATTGTTCTAGAAAACGACGAGAAAAATTGTTTAAAATACTTGTGTTCTCCCCTGCTCGGGGAGACAAGCCAGGGACTTTATTAAGGAAGGAACTGATGTTCCTCTGTTTTAAATGGGGTGGAGGGGGGTAGTTGTTTTACATAACTATTGTAACCATTTTTAATTATTTTGTTTAAAATAAAAAATATATATTGTTTAATATATCTTTGTGGGGGATTTAATGTCTTAGGATATTAGTAAAGATTTTAATCTCTTTTGTAATCCCATATTGGGAATTTATATTTTTGTATTTCAAGAAAAGGANTGAGGGAAGGAACTGCTGTTCCTCTGTTTTAAATGGGGTGGAGGGGGGTAGTTGTTTTACATAACTATTATAACCATTTTTAATTATTTTGTTTAAAATAAAAAATATATATTGTTTAATATATATTTGTGGGGGATTTAATGTCGTAGGATATTAGTAAAGATTTTAATCTCTTTTGTAATCCCATATTGGGAATTTATATTTTTGTATTTCAAGAAAAGGGAAAATATATCAGAATTTTGTAAGTACTATTTTTTTACTGTGCAAACCCAAAGTAAGCTTTATGATACCCTGTGATGACGCACTAAAGGGGGATCTCTGTTCCTTGAAAAACGAACATCTTCCTGAGGAAACAGAGACGGAGACCTATTTGCATGTGTCGGCTGAAGCCGTCACAAAGTCTTGCGTTTACTAAAAAAAAAATTACCCTCCCCCACACTAGCAAAAAGTTTAATTCGCAGCCTTGTGCTCAACACATAACAGCGCCTTGGGTTAACTTCTGTGAGGCCAGGTACTGGACACTTCTATAGTCTGTTCATGGTTTATTCATACTTTTTGAATCTAAACTTTGAAAAATCATTTTACGTATGAGGTATTTGGTTATTTACTAAATATCTCACGTATCACAAGCGTTTTATGTTTTTATGTTAACATAAAAGTATCCTATTGTTTATTAAATTGAACCTGTTACTATCATTTTATGTATAAATTATGTTATTGCTTTAATAATTTAAATGGATAAAAACCGGGAGGAAACATGCGTGTTGGTAATGCTTGATAAACAATGATTCTTATGAAAAATATTAATACAGCGAGTGCGCATGAATGCGGTGCGTTTTTTCTTTTGGTGTAATTTTCTAGACTCGATTAAGCTTTGTTTGCATGAGGCGGAGGAATAGCCAGAATGTAGATCTTAGGCAGGGCTTCAGAAAAGTTGCAAGTAAATGCGAATGGACTATAGACTATTGTTATAAGCAGTGAAGACAGAATATTTAGGCGTGTTAGCGGTGGGTCACAGAGTATCAACCTGTTACTTTGTATCTGATACGCACTTGTATCAAGTACTGTACATAAGTACACTGCCGAAGTATCAGATAAATTTGGTATCAGTTTAACATTCAACGGTGTGTTGCGTCTTCTGTTCCATGTAATACTGATACAATAAAATTTTAATTGTATTTTAAACGTGCGGTTAAGATGAAATTCAATTTCTTGGTTTGGATTTAGAAACTGCACAGTTAAGTAATTTAGTTAAAAAAAAAAAAAAGGGTGTTAATTTATAAAAAGTTTTCGTTTAAGCGATTTACATATAGCAAGTTCACTATCTCCTCCGAAACATTTTCGTGCAAATGAAGGTTTCTTGATTGTGCTCTTGTTCTTATGCATACTTTATTTCACTGTAACACATAGCACACAGTACAACTCAAAACACGTACTTGATAACGCGCGTACCTTGACACCGTGTACCTGACAACATGCACGGACAAGGCTGCTCGAAAGACTGACGAAGCAGCTACAGCGACGCACTCCGGGAATTCCTGTATCTGGTACCCGAAAATATCAGATAATCGTTCGTCTCAGATACGAGTATGTAACTGCATCAGTTTGGAACAGGTACATAAAACAGCTGTAACGACCGATCTACAAAGGCGTGTTGGTGAGTGGCGAGTAGTGGCGGAGGTCGTGCTAGTAGGCGATTGTGGGAGGGGAGGGGGGTTCACGTGACCTAGCAGGTCAGGTGTGGGGAAGGTGTCGCCGCGGAAAAAAAGAGCCGAGCGGCAAGTGCGCAATCAATCGTAGGTCCCGGGGCAGAAGGTGTGGGAAAGGACAGAGGGGGGATGAAGGAGCCGACCTGGGAAGTGACGCTTTGGTCTTTTAGAATTATGCGGGGGGGGNTTCAGAGCCTTGCGCGCTTAGTGGCGATGACGCACTTGATGCGCCTAACAGTGTAGCCCTTAACGCTCATGCGCATCTCGGCCTTGAACATCGTTCCGCCTACGAAATATCGTAGTCGGGTCTCCTGAAAGTCATTCACGAGGATTCATCACAGCTACTGACAATTAACCCTGGAGCAGTGACGATGAAACAGTTTTAAATAAATAAAAAGGGGGCGGGACAGGTTGAGAGACGAGTAAAAAAAAAAAAATACACCGCCCTGGGCACGACTCACCCTTCTCTCTTCGTCGCCGGGTGCGGCGCGGGGGTTGTGGCGCCATTTTATCTGGGAGTGGCTGTCTAGATGAAAATTGGAAAAAGGAGCGAAAATGCGGGCGTGGAGGAGAAGAACTTTCGGGGTGCGGTTGGCGGGGGGGAGGCGAAGCACTCTACCTACGTCTCACGAATGTATGGTTGTTTTGGGAACCCTCGCTCGCCTCCGCGTAATGGAATCTGCGATGAATTATCTGAGGAATTTGTTCCGGGCTCTTGAGAGGTGGCCTCCAAACAGCCGGGCAAGGAGGCCGTACCCGTCTTCGTGAGGCCAGAGGCCAAGGGACGGTGAATAATTCCTTTCTATCGCACGCCTCGCGTTGTTCTCTAGCAGCAGACGAAACTCCAAGATGCTGCATGCCCCGTTTTGACTTGTGCCATTGGCCAACAACCTGTGTAGGACGTTCCGGCAAAGCTTTTATCAAATACTAAAGGCTCAACGGTTGAGCAATCTATCTCCAGTGAAGCGGTCACACAGACAAATCACCCCGTGTAGTTGCCAGTAGCATATGAAATCACGAATTGCGCTCAAGTAGGTATATGGCAGTGAAATATACTGTGCATTTCACTACGCATGTAAGTAAGGTAGGCTTATTAGAGCACTGTGTTTGTTTGGGGATGCGGTAGTAGACAGAGTTCGTTGAGCTGCTGTAGTTCGCCTGGAAATCATTTCGCCTACGGACACTAGACCTACAAGTCGTTTCGTCTAAAGTTGACTTCAGCGAAAGGCGTTTGTACTACAGTTATTTGTCCTAAAACTCTTACAAATTCTGTTCGATAAAATGTCCGTAACTTCATCAACAAGCACTAGACCTAAAGTCGTTTCGCCCACAGTCGCCTCACCTATACGGTATTTAACCTACGGTCACTAGACCTGAAATCATTTCGCCAACAATGAGGAAAAACGATTATGGGTCTGGGGTCTGCTACCCGTTTGTTCGTCGCTACGAAGCTCACACACACTGAGATTTAACACCGAAACATACTAGTTCCATCTAGGGTGTAAAAAACGGATGAAAAATCTTAGTTTATGCCTTGTAATTTGGTGTAAGGATGTGTTATGTGAATTTCTAAAAGCTCAGCCACAGATTACTTAAGTATACAGGTTAAACAGACGGTTATACCCCACACGCCAGCAAAATGGCGTCATTGACCAGTAACATGCCGGAACGCTGTTCGCCTATCAGCGCCTGGTAACCTACACGCTAGCCGGCCGCCTAGCAAATAAGAAACATATTGCATTATTCTTTCTACTGATATGTACAGCGTGTAATCGGGTCTCTTGTGCCTGTAACCTTAAAGGTTAAACCGGAGTATATTCCAGAGCAACATACATTGTGCACAGCGCCCAGCACTGGTTATATTCAGCCACAAAGCCACATCGGGCATTTAAGCCACTTTAGTCGTTAGAGTAATCCATGCTGTGCACACCGGCCAGGTCCCATATTATAATATGGCACTACCGTGCTTTAATTGGCTGCAGTTGAATTCAATCCAATAGAAGGAGATTACGCTCCTTCCAAACCCGGTAGATGGGCGTGGTTACCACTTCACCTGTCAACAGCATCGTACAGAGTTGAATCGCACGCGCCACCTTGATGGGGCCGAGGCCTATCCAACCTCTACGAAAGCACTTCGTAAACGAGAGACACGTGAACCATCCCCAGAGTCTCGCACTGCCAGAGAATTGGGTGCGCCCACATTAAAGAAACCGATACGCAATTTTGTCTCTGTATTTGTCTACTCTGTGGCAAAAGTAAAAGAAAGTTACAGTGCAACTAACCACTGAAGTATTACTATTTTAACATTGTGGTCTTGAGAGTCGATGAGGGTGAAACGAGGTATGGAGCAGCGCCGGAATGCAGGAGCCGAAGAATCGGGAGATCCCCGAGAAAAACCCGCCGAACAACGACATCGCCCACATGCGCAAATCTGGGAGCTACCGTGCTGGGAATCGAACCCCGGTTCGCCTCAGTGGGAGGCAAGTAGTCTAACCACTACTACACCACCGCGGCTCCAACAAAAGTGATGGACCTTTGCTGCCACAGGAACGTATCGTAGTGGTAAGTTGTTCGTTTCGCCAGAATATATATATACATATATTATACATATTTTATATATATATATATATATATGCATTTGCTTGTACAATCTCTTTCACTACGCCACAGAGACGAAATGGCAATGCGGTTCCTTTGTTTCAGGCGCACTCATCCGCTGATTGGCTGCGCAAGGCTCTGGAAACGGGCCTTAGGTCTGACTGGTTATCGCGTGCTACGGAAATTTTCCTATTGACTAGGCTTCCAGCTGGGAAGTAAGCTACCATGCGCTGATTGGCGAACGACGTTCAGACGTGTTGCCGGGCCAGTGACGCCATTTTGCTGTCGTGCGCGGCTGGAGTTGGAGGTTCAGATTGCTGTTTCACGTCTGCATACGAACCTGTATCGTCTCCACGGCGTTTCTCGAAGCAGACAGTGCGTGTGTGTGTGTGTGTGTGTGTGGCTGGGAGGGTGCTTGTACGTGAGCGAGCCCGCGCGGACACGAAAAGCCGGCTGCAACTTGTTAACAAGACGCTTGCGCGGCCGAGGTTAGCTCGCGGGTTAAAAGGGAAGCCTCATCATGATGTCATCTTCTTTAGTCCCCATTCAGCCTCGTTGTACGACGCCCGCGCGTGTGTGTATGTGTAGCCCCGTAAACAAAAAAAAAGTAGCGTGTGCGCGCGAGAGGATTTTAAAATTTTTCCTTCTCTCGGTACTTATTAAGCACTTCTTTTTCCTTGCCTTTTCCTTTTGCGAGAGAAGAAAAAAGTTTTTTTTTTTCCCTTCGGTGTTATTTCCCCCAGTAGCTCCTTTTCCTTTATTCAGGAAAGTGGGGCACTGACACGGAGTGCGTGAGCCGACCTTNTCAGGAAAGTGGGGCACTGACACGGAGTGCGTGAGCCGACCTTGCCCCATCTTCGCTAGCCCCTCGCCGTCTCGAGGTAATTAAATGGGTCCTGGGAGCTGGGAAGGGGAGCTGGCTAATTGATGTAAGGATCTGGAACAAGCGCAGGCGCGCCGCATCCCCCCTCCCAATCACCCCTTTATTCTCCCTGCCCTTGCTACCACCCTTCTTTTTAATGACTAGGTCAGGAGGGGAAATTATAAAAAAAAAAGAACTGAGTTACGGAGGAATAAAAAAAAGTCTCTTAAAGAGAGGGAAATGAAAGGAGTTTCGGGGGAAAAAAAGAAAATTTTCTTAACCCTGTTCTTTTGTCACCATTCATTACCGCGCGGGTAATAGAAAGATGCCGCGACATCTTTGNGAAAATTTTCTTAACCCTGTTCTTTTGTCACCATTCATTACCGCGCGGGTAATAGAAAGATGCCGCGACATCTTTGCTCCCCCTATCTCTTCTTACTTCTTCGGCTCTCCCTCTCCCGGGACCCTGAGTATTTTCTCTGTAATAAATTAGGAGACGCTTAACTAGACTGCGCATTATCGTCTTAAGAGCCGGGCGAAAGCCTTTGTCAGTGATTATCTCCAGGTTTGTAGCTACACGAGCGAAGGTTGGGTGTGGCGGGAGGAATGCAGCGAGCGGCCCACGCGCATCTAGCTCCCAGCTGCAGTGGCAGCACGCGTGCGGTCGCTAGATCCTCGCCCCGTCGCGGCGACTCGTTGGATGCTCGCACATGCTCTACAACTGCAGCGGCGGCGTCAGGGATGTTACATACAGTTTGTCATGTACAACCTCCTTGGGCGACACGCGTGCGGGTGCTAGATCCTCGCCCCACCGCATCGGCTCGACGGCCGCTCGCCAGCGCGTGTAGCTCCTCACAGCAGCAGCGACGGCACCAAGGAGGTTATATATAGAGTTTACTATGTACATCCTCCTTGGACGGCACGCGTGAGATAGCTAGATCCTCGCCACGCCACGCCGGCTCGACAGCCTCTCGCCCGCGTTTCTAGCTCCCCATAGCTTGCATCGTCGGCACATAGACTAAATATGAGGTAGGCCGCTTATTCGTCTTCTGCGCATGTACCCAACATTGACCTACCCCAACCATACACAACTGTCACTCACTTGGTCAACAGTGATGGAAGTGTTTGTTTATATCTTCATTTTTAAATGACAAGCACTGTTATATAAATAAAATAATTTTGCCAATTTGAATTTAATCAAACTGCATTACAAATTGGTTAGAGTAAATATACATGCATCTCAAATAATTTGTTTCCAAATCAGTTTTCGTTAGGCATGTTGGCAGAAAAGCAGTTCAATGTCGGGACATAGAGATTGGTTGTGCGCAGCCAGCGAGATCAGTCTCCCTCATCTTTAGTGTTATGCGTCGGCACGCGTGCGGGCGCTAGATCCCGGCCCCGCCGCCGCGCCGGTGGATCCAGGCGTCGCCCCGGCTCCCGGCCGCGAGGGGGCACGGCGCCATCTTGCACGTATCGATTGCGATCGGCGGGAGCAGGAAGCTGGGGAGACCCCAGCGAAGANGGCGCCATCTTGCACGTATCGATTGCGATCGGCGGGAGCAGGAAGCTGGGGAGACCCCAGCGAAGAGGCCCTTTCCGTCGTCGGGCCGCCAAGGGGGCGTGGAAACACTACTGCCGGGCGAATAGCGATCCTTCTTTCCCCCGCATTTCGCCAAATTTCGCTGCTGCACACACACGCGCGCGCGCCCTCACGTGAGGGAGGGAGCGTCCCTCACACGTCTACAGCTGCGCACCGACTCCCACTCGCTTCCTTCCTCTCGGCGGTCGTCTCCTCATACATTCACTGCCGCAGTCATAAGCTACTCCCCTGCCTACGATCTACTTCTGTAACAGTTTAGTACCTTTCCCCTATACGTATAATCAACATTGCCATTTTGCTCGCTCACTTTATATAGGCTGTTTACGGTTAACTAAACACTTTTGAAATCAACCTTCAAAAAAAATTACTGTCCATAGCAATGTAAATGCTACCATACATACTGGCATGCAGCTCCCAGTTAAGTTGGCAANTTGTTACGTGAGTTGTTAAATGTCACACATATATATATATATATATATATATATATATATATATAATGCTTTGTGCACTAGAGCATAAACTGACGTATCAGCGACACATCTACATTCTTAATTTCACATTTGCACTTAACTGGCGCATGAGCAAAGTCATTAGGCCCATGCCAATGAAAAACTTACGTAAGGCGGAATGTTACAAACCGCGCAGAAAAGTAGATCTTAATCAGGGCCTTCATTTGTGCCCAATTAAAAGTGTACAACCTACGCATGCGTCGATCAAGTGAGACTTCGAAATTGTTTTACGAACAAATTATGTGTCACTGATGTGCCAACTCGTTGTCTTGCGCTCTAAACTTGAATCAGTGAGAATTGAGCCAAATCAGTGAAAACAGTGAGAATTGTGCAACTGATAATCATTGCCAGATAACTAATTAATATAGTGGTTGAATTTCGCTGATTTATTTGTGATTTCCAACTGAATGGCAAGAATATCACTGCTATAAATCACCTGTTTACATTTAATTTGCTTGATTCACCGGTCGGCATTAGCTTATCAACTGACTTTCAGTGAACGTTATTTCACTGATTGAATGACTGATTCGGATTTAAAGTGTACCTGCATGAAACAAACAGAAACTAAATTTAATAAATTTAAATTTCCACAAACTTAAACGCTATGGTACTGTTAATACGACATGAAGACATTAAACCTTTTTTTTTATCTCAAAAAATTCTCACTTAACGGAAACTTAGTGCGCAATTGGCACTGCATCTATGCACTCTCGGTACAGCCTGCATTTTTCGGTTCACACGACATTAGAATGCCATTCCATTTTCCATAGTTCATTAGAGTGGAGTGGCGGCTCTTAAACAGCGGGGTCTTGAGAGCCGATGAGGGTGAAGCGAGTTGAGTATGGAGTAGCTTCGGAATGCATGGCTTGGGGGGGGGGATACCTGAGACAACCCGCCGACTAGCGGCGGCGTCCAACACGATTCCCACTTGCGAAAATCCGGGAGTGACCCCGCCGGGAATCGAACCCGGTTCGTTGGTCGGAGGCGATCTCTCTAGCAGCTAGGCCACCGCAATCCCTTAGTTCATGAAGCGCAGTAACTTAAAAATAAAAATAGTCCTCTAAACAATGCTAATTTTACTCACGCTACAATTAACTATTTTGTTTCACAGATTACAGTGCTGGAGTTCCTTGATATATTAAGTTATTGGGTGGAGTGATATGCAAGGCCTTTACTTAAGTATTGATTAAACTTCACGCAATGTTTACTGTGAGTCAGATGCTACGGGTATTCATAAAGTATTTGAGAGTTTTTTTTCTTACTGGAAACAACACAAGAGAGATCATGATTCAGACCTACATGAAATTTCGCATAACAATTTACAAAAATTGTAAGATCAGCTAAAAAGTATAATGCTATTATAGTTTCGTTGTTATTAGTTCTATAACTGCGAAAGTTCCTGAATTTGAATAAATGTTGGTCACCATGATTGCATAGCATATGATGTTGCTCTCCACGNAAAAAAAAAAAAAAAAAAAAAATGTATTTATTTAAGAAAAACATATAAAACAAAACTTCTTAACCGAAGCATTAAATATTTATTGAAACCAAATAGTGTACTATTTTTGTGCAAATATTGTTTCACACCCTACCTCACACACACGCGCGCGCGCAATTTTTGGTTAGACATTAAGAATTACATGTATAGTTTTCACAATTATACGAAACATTAGTAATAGGGTTACGTTAATTTATATGTAATATCAAACACATTACAGTACATTATAAATGCCCCAAGGAAAAAGAAAGCATCCTAAATTAATATGTTTCCCAAATATATATTTTTGTCCCCTTCAATAATGCATGTTTGTATAAAATAGCTCTGAGGGCATTTGTTATGTATTCGCTCACTAGGAGAAAATTAGAGTTGGTTGGTACGTGACTATATATAGTAGAAAATATGTAAAATGCCTGATTCTGTCTAAATATTAGGTCTAAAGGGAAAATGCTTATAAAGAGAAGAGAAAGGAAATACACCATCGCTAGATTTTGACTATAAGGTTCATAGTCTGGACCATCGTCAGCTTGTTAACATTAATAATTTATTGATATTGGCCACCCTTTCGCGATTGACCTAGTAGGTATTTAAGTGATTGCTGGAATCTTCAAAGTAATTTTAACAGTCACAGACAAATATTTGTTGTTGATTCATGGGGTACGCTCAAAATGTATTTGATAAAATAATGAAGATATAGAAATATAAAAATTTGGTTCTCTTAGCACATAAAAATTGTAAAACGGAGTTAAACACTTCTGTTTTCAAGAGAAATAAATAGCACCGTATAGAAAAGAAAATATTAAGGGCTAATCACTTGCAAATTCGCGTCAATAGCACTCGCATTCGGAGGGACTCGGACCAGCCACCATGATTATGGCTTCACGCGCTAGATTATTCGAACTAGCTACTGATTCCAGTTGTTTCCTCACATACAGCTATTTACAAGCTCACGCTGAAAGCGTAAGTTGAAAGCAACGGACTGAAAAGAGATTTCAAAACCACAAACTTCCAAGTTTCTCTTCTTCTGGAATTAATATAGATTTTGGATCATTTATGAGTAGTAAAGTCATTTGCATTATACATGTCTTGTTGTTATGCTGGAAGATGTGGCAAGCTTTTTGATGATCAGATATTTTTTAAGGTGCTCGGATAAGGGGGGGGGGAATATTGTCGGCAGTGTCGTCGATATCAGTAAAATAGTTGTGGCCTACGTGTTCGGACATAACCTGGTTCTTCATTGAGCGAAGTGGTCGCTTACATCGGATATTTGATGTGGTTGGATGTGTTAATTAGAAACTAATGTCCTATTAGGTTGTGACATTATTGATGTTACTCGAGACGACTGAGAGAGGCACTGTCTGTTTTGATTAGAGGAGTAGCACAAGGAATTAAACGATCATCGTGGATCGTGTGAAAACTGTATTTCATCGAATGATAACCGATTTTTAGCGTGGTGGTCCTGATCTGAGTGTAATCACGGCGATCAGATGTGGGCTGGAAGTGAAGAGTATGACGTGTTTTTCACTGAAAGCTGGGGGTGTTCAGGTAGCTGTGATCAGTTTCGTGCAAAGGTCTTGTGTTTCGTGGGTCCCATGCGTTGAAACTACAATTCATCAACGCACACCTAGGCAGCGACACTTCGATCTTAAAGGATATTATTTGCAGTTAAACGAGTTCCTTCTCTCTTTCACAAAGTTAACACCACCGGTGAATTCAATGCTAACAATTCAGGCAAGAGTAAAATACCGCTGGCAAAATTTTCACTTAAATATATCTTCGGCAAGGATTTTTTTGAGTATCGTATAGCGGTGACGTAATTTTTCTACAAGCATGAATGTTAAATTCTGAGGTTTTAAAGTATGTAATTTCTCTTTGGCCATAATTTAGAAAGAAAATAAAATTAAATCTTGACATACATTATGTTGGTCCCGTTAACAGTTAAATGTATTACTGTACAGAAGTTGCAGGACATAATAACCCAGTCAAACTTTCTCAAATAAAATATGCAAGATACATTATACAGTGATGGTTTCTAATGTATATATGCAATCGATTATTAATACAAAAAGGATTATATATTTTGTAAACCCAGTAATCTGGAAAAAAAAAATTATTACGGGCAATAATATTTAAAACGCCGCTACTACAAGCGCATGAAGTACGAGTGTGACATAAGAAGGTTGCAAGAAAAAGTGATTATAATTGTATGTTTATAATTACCCAATGTCACGCGAGCGTAAAAGAAAAACTGCGGGTTACATTGGACCGAATTGACATCATGTTCATGAACTGAGAAGTTTTTACTTTCAAAGTTTTATAAGCCTTATGAAAGATTACGTTTTGGTGATCGTTAATGGTGACGTATTTCTGATCGGATTGATCTGCGAAAGTGTGAATCTACCTCAAGGCTCCGGCCTTCCCGGCGGTTGAAGTACGTTACGTACTTTTTTAAATACACGTTTTCCCACGAAACTATTAAACGTGCGTACAATGCGCTGATCTACGAAGAAAAAAAACACACACACTTTAGACGAGGTCTGTTGAGTGCTTCAAAACATCATGCATATTTGAAATACAGTTTCAAAACACTACAACGATAACTAAAAACGGCTTTTCAAAGCACTGCATCTCAAATAAACGCGTCAGATACTTACAAAAATAATCCAGGGCCCTGCTTTGAACCTTGTCACCGACAAAATGATAGTAGTGTCAGCGCTGAAGGTCCCGTAGGTAAACGCAGCACGACGATAACAGTGTGTGAAGGGTGTCACATCTATCGACGTTCACCTGCATGAGATTTATGACCTAAGTATGGTGCTACGTAATCTACGTGGGAGTTGGAGGCGTGTGAAGACGTTGGACATACATGGTGCGATGTGTTGCATTGACCACCAGCCGGCTGCCCCCTCCCCCACCCCCTTTTCTTCCTTTACCATTCTTCCAAGCCGTTAAAGAGCATGCATGTTGCATGGGAGTGACGTCACGAAGATTGTTTGAAAAAGTTCTGGACGTTTTGATAGGAGTGACGAGTGGAATATAAGGCTGTGGCATCCTGCTTTCGGGCAGAAAAGCAGAGAGGGACTCGAACTGTCAGGATCTTCGGAACTTTGTTCAGACGAGGGGGGAGGAATTTCTAGCAATTTTGTTAATATTATGAATATATATTTTTTTCAATTGTATTTTTTAACCCGGTTTCCATGTAAAGGAACTTTTATTTGTATTATTTTAGGGGTTGTGTGCTCTTTTGTACAATTATTCAATTTTGTATGACCATCGTGTTCAAGAATTTGGTAAAGTATTTCATGGGGAAATTTTTATAAAATAATATTTTAAACCCTAAATATACATCTGAAATCAACAAAAAAGTGTACCAAACTTTCACGAACCCTGCACACTTACCTCTATTGCCACCTGACGGAAGATAATTTTGTCTCTACTTAGTGAATTTAACATTTCATTGAAGGAGGGTGAGCCACAGTTGCTGTCACATGTGTCAGAAACCTTCCAGCACAACTTCACGTCAGTTCAGAGCCTTGCTCTTAGTGGCGATGGGGCACTTGATGCGCGTGGAAGCATCGCCCTTATCGCTCCCGCGCTTGCCGTCCTCAAACGTGGCAAACAGCTCCAGTTAGGCGGGGGCCTCAAGATGCGCCATGGGGAGAAGGGGTCACAATATATATTTACTTAGCTCACCACTAGATGGCAGCACAGGCAAAAGGAAGCTAACCACAGAGCTACGTTATGCAGAGTTTCATTCACTCTTATTATTTACACATATGTAACCTTTCTATTGTCATCATTCCAAATGTCTGTTACTCTCACATCCAGTTTAATAATTCCGTCCGCCAGTCTCACTCTCCACTGTAGCGATGCTCGAAGTCTGTCCAAATGTATGTTACTCTCGCATCCAGTTTAATAGTTCCGTCCGTCAGTCTCACTCTCCACTGTAGCGATGCTCGAAGTCTGTCCAAATGTATGTTACTCTCGCATCCAGTTTAATAGTTCCGTCCGTCAGTCTCACTCTCCACTGTAGCGATGCTCGAAGTCTGTCCAAATGTATGTTACTCTCGCATCCAGTTTAATAGTTCCGTCCGTCAGTCTCACTCTCCACTGTAGCGATGCTCGAAGTCTGTCCAAATGTATGTTACTCTCGCATCCAGTTTAATAGTTCCGTCCGTCAGTCTCACTCTCCACTGTAGCGATGCTCGAAGTCTGTCCAAATGTATGTTACTCTCGCATCCAGTTTAATAGTTCCGTCCGTCAGTCTCACTCTCCACTGTAGCGATGCTCGAAGTCTGTCCAAATGTATGTTACTCTCGCATCCAGTTTAATAGTTCCGTCCGTCAGTCTCACTCTCCACTGTAGCGATGCTCGAAGTCTGTCCAAATGTATGTTACTCTCGCATCCAGTTTAATAGTTCCGTCCGTCAGTCTCACTCTCCACTGTAGCGATGCTCGAAGTCTGTCCAAATGTATGTTACTCTCGCATCCAGTTTAATAGTTCCGTCCGTCAGTCTCACTCTCCACTGTAGCGATGCTCGAAGTCTGTCCAAATGTATGTTACTCTCGCATCCAGTTTAATAGTTCCGTCCGTCAGTCTCACTCTCCACTGTAGCGATGCTCGAAGTCTGTCCAAATGTATGTTACTCTCGCATCCAGTTTAATAGTTCCGTCCGTCAGTCTCACTCTCCACTGTAGCGATGCTCGAAGTCTGTCCAAATGTATGTTACTCTCGCATCCAGTTTAATAGTTCCGTCCGTCAGTCTCACTCTCCACTGTAGCGATGCTCGAAGTCTGTCCAAATGTATGTTACTCTCGCATCCAGTTTAATAGTTCCGTCCGTCAGTCTCACTCTCCACTGTAGCGATGCTCGAAGTCTGTCCAAATGTATGTTACTCTCGCATCCAGTTTAATAGTTCCGTCCGTCAGTCTCACTCTCCACTGTAGCGATGCTCGAAGTCTGTCCAAATGTATGTTACTCTCGCATCCAGTTTAATAGTTCCGTCCGTCAGTCTCACTCTCCACTGTAGCGATGCTCGAAGTCTGTCCAAATGTATGTTACTCTCGCATCCAGTTTAATAGTTCCGCCCGTCAGTCTCACTCTCCACTGTAGCGATGCTCGAAGTCTGTCCAAATATATGTTACTCTCGCATCCAGTTTAATAGTTCCGCCCGTCAGCCTCACTCTCCACTATAGCGATGCTCGAAGTCTGTCCAAATGTCTGTTACTCTCGCATCCAGTTTAATAGTTCCGTCCG
>NQII01000122.1:727613-808102 GCA_002778355.1 Clitarchus hookeri | reverse complement strand
ATGCTCGAAGTCTGTCCAAATGTCTGTTACTCTCGCATCCAGTTTAATAGTTCCGTCCGTCAGTCTCACTCTCCACTGTAGCTATGCTCGAAGTCTGTCCAAATGTCTGTTACTCTCGCATCCAGTTTAATAGTTCCGTCCGTCAGCCTCACTCTCCACTATAGCGATGCTCGAAGTCTGCAGACTCCACTCCCACTGGTTACTCTCGTCGCCACACTTCACGTTGCTGGCTCGTCGCTACGCTGTCTTCGCACACCTGGCGCTTAAGGTCGTACAATCATCCAAACCACAGATTGTGGGGTTTTGAGGTCCGCTGCGTCTTAAATAGTCTCACTGGCCCGATCTAGAATGTTCCCCGCACCCCGAGTTTCGCTGAGAGAGGCAAGGGCGATGACGAGAGCACTCTTCCAACGATAACCCGAGAAATTCAATCCGCTCAAGGACGGCAGCGCACGGGTCCCGATAGGCTTATCGTGGCGGCATGTCTTTTTTAACCTCAGCACACTCCTCGGGTTACCGCTCGCCCTTAGCACAAGAGTTCCTTTACTTACTGATGCTGCAGAGGAGTCACTGACGAGAGTTGTTTTGGCGCCTGGGTTAGAGGCTACACTTCCTGCTGTGACTACTGATGTGCGTAATGTAGGGAAATCTCAGAAGTAGCAGACAAACAATAATGGCGGCGGTAAACGATAATTCTAAACAAGAAACTGTACTGCCGTTATCTGCAGAGGATGCAGCCAGTAAGAATGGGTTGGTATACAATTTTTTCCCCTCACTTTAATGTCAACATTATTATATTTACAAACCACTCTCCCTATCTTGGAAAAAACACATCCGTTCGTAATGACACGACAACAAACTCGTCGGGCATGGTAGACACCATTTATTTATATTGCTGGCATTGCTGACGAGTGTCCCGCTACCGAGACCACCGATTGGCTGCTGGCGTTCCTAAATGGTTTCCTGTTGACCAGTAACCTCAACGCTGCCAGTATAAAAAGAAACATGGACTAAGTAATGTACTTTGCTTAAGTTCCCACACCTCACGTTTATGAATGCTGATATCCCAGATCACACAGCTTCTTGTTCTCTGATTGCGAGAAGCAAGATCGACGCAAGCACATGACTGCAACACTTGAGCGTGGAAACGATATAGAAACCGGGCGGGTTAACTACTACGCTGCTAATGATTTACGAGTCGAGCCCGAAGCTAGTGTCAAACCATTACGGACCCGGACCGGACTCTTCGCCACATTAGCATCACGCCTTAATGTTACCGGCCACCCCGGTTCGGGTAAGGCTTTGTACGTAGGTGTTAGATTTATTGCAGTGATTCGCGAGCCGACGCATGTAATTTGTTTAACGTGCAGTTCGTTAACGGATAATAAATAAAATAAATTTAATTTAGTTCTTCGGTACATGCACAGCTACCAGAACGTTTTTGGAAAGCTGACAAAGTTATGCTTCCTGTGACGAAAATTTACGTAACTTTTTTTTTTTTTTCATTGCTACAAAGTAAGCACCTCGCAAGAGTGAATCGAATAAGAATATTAGAGACGACGGTTTATCGTGGGATAAAGATCACTATTTACTCATTCAACGTTCTGTACAACACACGGCCGACAGTTTTATTTACTTATTGGCTGCCATTCGTGTGCGACGCTACCAACACTTTTCATTGCACCAATGAGGAATTGGATACTCTAAAGCAGCACGTTTGTGATTGGTCTGCAAATAACTTAGCCGTTTCTCCCACCCTTTCATTATTCTTGCGCTGCTCCATACTCACCTCAACCACCCTCATCGGCTCTCAAGACCTCGCTGTTAAGAGCCGCCCAAATCTCTTCACTTCACTCAAGAAAGTTTAGGCGGCGTTATTTTAGACACTATAAAACGATAAAACGCCCTCGTGTTTTTCTCACGTGAGCAAGTGATCATTTTTACGCTGATGTTCCCGTTGCATGACTTCAGATAACTTAAGTCATCATTTCCGTTGTTTAAAACCAGCACGTCATCGTCCGAGGAAAGGTAAAAACCCCGAAGACACCGCAAACTGTGTCTATAGCCACTAGCGTTGGAAGTTTGTATTAACTGTTGTTTATACCGAAAAATTATTCGGAATGCAGTCAGCGACCGTAATTTACTTTTATTGTCTTGATTCATTACGAAATTAAAATAAAGGATATTTCTTTTACACGCCTGCTTTTCCTTCCTGAATAAAGTTGAGCATTTTTTTATGGAAGTAGTATTTTAAGTACCCTGATGTGTAGTCCATCATAAACTTTATATCAAACTTAAAGACGATAGTCTATTTGGGGGAGAAGTTACTGTGTTTCCTAGGATTCAATGTATTGTACACATGCCCGACGGTTGTCTTTTCTTTTTGGCTGCCAAGCATGGATAGAGCTACTATCCATTTTCATTGGGTCAATAGAAATCTGATACCTCTAAAGCCGGATTTTTGCGACTGGTCTTCGAAGGATTAATCTGAGTCAACAACTACATCATCCAATCATAATAGGATCGTGTTATACTAAATTATGTTCCTTCTGTTATATTGCAGGATATTTCTAAATTATACGCAATGTTACGAATGCTGTTTTTTTTTTAAATAATATTTTATATGTAATTAGTTTGGGTGTACGTAATATGTTTTACCTCCTAATTGCGCGGCATTAATGTTGAAACTGTTGAAATACCTCCACCATCTAGATTTACTTATATTCCTTCGGAACTTTATTTCTAGACTCAATATTTAAAAACCAATCTCGTCATGGCATATGTTAACGTTTTTATGAAATCCAACTTCTTTATCCCTCGCTACTAATTTCACATATGTTACCACAATCAAAGGTTCCGTCATTACTCAATAATTTTTGCCCCACATGCGAAAATACGGTTATGACTGAAACCGTACGAACATAAAATTCTGTTCAGTAGTCCTCTTTTGTTATGTCAAGCTTCGAATTTTAATTCCAGACTTTAAGTTTGTTTACAAAGATTTGTAAAAAAAAAAAAAAATCAAGATGTACGAGATTCTGCTACTTCTATGTGCCTGGAGCCGTTTTTCCGCTTTCAAGGCCCAGAAGCAAGCAGGGAGCGATACGGGCGACAAAAACAAGTACACCAAACGGTTCATCGCCCCTACGCGCAAAACGTGCAGTGTTACCGTCGGTGGGCCGTAATATGCAAATTAGATCTGTAATAGTGTGACTTATACACGATGAAAGGCAACAGTCTAAACTACCTACGCATAGGTGTACTTTTCTTCTACCTCTTAACTCATTCAGACCCAGTGCACGCAATAAATTGTGTACATTAAGCACACGTGTATGTATTTTTTGGTCTGTAGTGCACACTGAGAAGCTCAATGACCAATAATTTTACCTGTGGGTAAATGATTCGCAAACCGTCATACTGGTCTAGGTAATAGTTGGTTCATATTATTCCAGCCGAACATATAGCCTACAGCTCATTGGCTGTGACAAAGAAACAAGTGTTTTGACTACTTAAGTACAACGTTCATAATAACATTTTTTTTTTGTGTCAGTACCTGAAACAGAAAATTAAAGAGGTTCTGAAAGTGTTAAGGAAACTACGGAGGCAGGCTCTAGAAATACGATTCTTTACTAGTTATGGTGTTTTTCTCCCCCCCTTCGAATACACTTGATATGATAAAAGAAAAATTAATACAGGCTTTGATAGTCGGTTGTTATCTTATCTGGTTGAAAAAAATCGCATTCCCAGACCATGTTTTGATTAAAATACGAGTGTTCGGGCAAACAACGATATTTGTTGCTTTGCATTTGGGCTTGGGAGGTGGGCGAAAATTTTTTTTTGTGAATGGTAAGGCGGTGGGTTTGATCCTTCGCTGGACCCCGAGTGTGCTATATGTCGCGACAATCATATTGTCTAGAGATATTTTCTGTGCCTGTTCCATACTGATACAGACTTGTGTATGATAAGGACTATCTGCTACTTTCGGTATCAGATACAGTAATTCCCGAGTGCGTCGCTACTTCGTCCGTCTCACTAGCGGCCTTGTCCGTGCGCGTTGCCAGGTACACGGTATCAGGTACGCGCGTTATCAAGTACGTGTTTTGAGTTGATGTAGTGTGTGGTGTATAAGATACCTACAGTTAAATAGAAAATGATACGAGCAAGAGCATAATAAAAGACTTCATTTGCGCGGTAACGTTTCAGAGGAGGTACTGAACTTGCTACACGTAGATCGTTTAAACAAAAACTTAGTTGTAAATTGACTTTTTTTTTTTTTTTACGGAACAGTAGACGCAACACACTGGCGAATGTTAAACTGATACTTAATGTATCCGATACTTCGGCAGTGTACTCATTTACAGTACTTGGTACAAGTGCGTGTTAGATACAAAGTAACAGGTTGATACTCTGCGAGCTCACCTCTAACATTGTTCTCTCCTGCGATCCACGCCGCCACAGGCCACGCTTCCTACTTCGACCCCTTCTTCTTCCCCTTTTTCTCTTCCGCCGGTTCCTTTTTCCAGATGCTGATCTTGCTTAGTCTTGGAAGCTCTCAGGGAAAGAATCAATATGCGAGAGGCGAGCTGCGGCAGGCGCTCCCCGTGGCTCGCTCGCTCTCTTCTCGCCTGCAGACCCGCGCGCACCATCCGCCAGGTATAGTCTACTCACGATATCTTCACACTTTTCCAATTGAACCTTCGACAAATTCCCATGTGCGTTACGTGTTCGGTCGTTTCCCTAATATGCCATGTGCCACAAGCGTTCTATACTTATGTTTATTTGGAATGTGTTGAGAGATTTGGACGGTCGATGAGGGTGAAATGAGATGAGAATTGAGTAGCGCCGGAATGCAAGGGTGGGGGAAACGGGAGATCCCCGAGAAAACCCGCCTGAACAGCGGCATTGTCAGGCACGATTCCCACTTGCGAAAACCCGAGAGTGACCAGGGCCGGGGATCGGATCCGGTTCGCCGTGGTGGGAGGCGAGCAGTCTAACCGCTCAGCCACCACGGCCCCTTTTCTTTATGGGCAAACAGGTTCTTTACTTGTGTTTTATTTATAAACTATAATATTTAATTTGTCATCTTTATGGATAACTACAAGGAGATAATATGTGTGTTGGTGATGCACGGCAAGAAATTGTCCTTATGCAAAATATTATTAAACTGAGTGTGCACGAATGTGGTGCGTTGTCCCTTTGGTAAATTTTTTTAGACTATGTTAAGGTTTGTTTGCATAAGGCGTTGGAATAGCATGAAAGCAGAACTTTAGCAGGGTTTCAGGAAATTTGGAAGGAACCGAGAATGGACTATAACGCCCCATTCACATGTACTGTACGACGATCACGTTGAACAGACAGAGCGGAAAACTACAACACCCAATCAGAAACCGTTCCCGTTTTCCGCCCCAGCCACNACGATCACGTTGAACAGACAGAGCGGAAAACTACAACACCCAATCAGAAACCGTTCCCGTTTTCCGCCCCAGCCACGCCGAGAAGTTGAGCTCACGCCGAAATTTCTGCTCTCAGACAGGGCGAACTTCGCCGGTACTCCCAGAAGTCAGTTGGTTCGCATATATTATAACACTAATATCTTGGATAATCAACGTGTATTGATGTAACAGTATAAAACAGTTATATGAACGTTACAATATTTAGCAAGTCATGTGCGTAGACGTAATGAAATAAGTAAAGATAGTGACTTTTTATCGCTTCGCATTCGTAGTAGATTTCTATTTGTTTAACACAAAGTTAAAAGTACTGTGAAATTATCAAATTTTTGTGGTAAACACACTCGACGTTTATACATTTGCAGAATGATACACGGCAGATTTCTCATCCTATGTAAAAGATAGGAGCACCTGATTTTTCGCTAGAAGAGTTCCATACAGGCTACACTGTAAAAAAAAACCTAAATTTACAAATACAAAGTTGTGATAGCTTTATATTTTTGTAGGTGTAATTTTGGAAAACAACAGAATGTGTAATTATATAAAACTGTTTTTACGACTACAAAAATACATAGAAATCTCTATTTAAAACATACGAATGTATAGAAATATCAACCAGAAAGTTGGTGTTAGATTACACATTTAAAAGTAAGTGTAAAAATACACCAACACAAAATACTAAACCTGTTCATTTTGCAATTATTACGGTCATGATGTTAACACACTGCTATCGCTGTAATAATACATATTCCATAGTGCACTTTTACAATAACCAAATATGTAAAAAANGATGTTAACACACTGCTATCGCTGTAATAATACATATTCCATAGTGCACTTTTACAATAACCAAATATGTAAAAAAATCACATTAACTAGTTGAGAGAAAATACCATTATTACAAACCAATAAAAGGTGCTTGATTAGGCAGCCAAAAGAGTGTTTTATTTAATGACCATGCGATGTGATTGGTTTGAAAAGCTCAGTCTTCTCACAGTTACAAGGAATAAATCTTTATCACTTGTATCATTCAGCAAAAAGAAGCATGGCGAGGAACAAAAACTTGTTTTACAAACGATGAACAGTATTCGAATGCATTACCAGATTATGTCAAACAGAACCAAATCTTGCATCTTGTTCTTGGCTCTTATACCAGATACCGTTCCAAACTTATTATTAGAGATAACGATCATAGCCAAGCATGAATATAGTGGTTAAGACGCCTGGCTGCTACACCGAGAGTCACGGGTTCGAATCATGTTTAGACCGGAAATTTCTCAGGTCGTGAAACGCTTGTGGCTGGATGGTCAAAGGCCTTAGTATATAATTCCTAAGGGCGTATATAGCGTAATCAGTGCTGTAATTTTTGTAAAAGCTAAAAAGGTACACCTGCCATACATACTGGAAAATTACACAAACCTTTAAAATGTGTTTCTCTCTTGTAGTACATGTTATTTCAGTCAACCGCTTGTATTAATACAAGCACAGAGGCGTGGCTATTTAACTTGTTTTAATTGCACTTTTAGTGTGACATGAAAGTAAAAACACATGAACATGTTAGGTGTACAATTACACTCGCATTCGTGGAAACCCTGCTGCAACATACATTTCGTGGAAAATTAAACAACTATTGTAACAGTGTAGACTGCAATATCCCAAGCGCACACGCTATGTTTTCCTTATGGCTATTAGCCGCATTTCTGCGAAAATACACTGTGGTATTTGACTGGACCAATAGGGATTAGGTTACTCTGGCACTGAATGTCTGTGATTCGTGGGTAGGCACATTAAACGCGAATTACACTGAAGAGCCAAAAAAAACTGGTACGCCTGCCTAATATCGTGTAGGGCCCCCGCGAGCACGCAGAAGTGCCGTAAGACGACGTATCATGGACTCGACTAATGTCTGAAGGTATGCAGGAGGCAATTCACACCATGAATCCTGCAGGGCAGTACATAAATCCATAGGAGTGCGAGGCGGTGGAGATACATTCTGAACAGCACGTTGCAAGGAATCCCAGATATGCTCAATAATGTTCATGCCTTGTGATCTAGGTGGCCAATGGAAGTGTCTCAAGTCAGAAGAGTGTTCCTGGAACCACTCGGTAGCAACTCTCGACGTGTGGGGTGTCGTATTGTCTTGCTGTAATTATCCACGTCCGTCGGAATGCACAATGGACATGAATGGGTGCAGGTGATCGGACAGGATACGTACGTATCTGTCACCTGTCAGAGTCGTATCTAGACGTATCAGGGGTCCCATTTCACGCCAACTGCACACGTCCCACACCATGACAGAGCCTCCGCCAGCTTGAACAGTCCTCTGTTGACATGTAGGGTCCATGGATTCATGAGGATGTCTCCATACCCGTACACAACCATCCACCCGATACAATTGGAAACGAGACTTGTCAGACCAGGCAACGTGTTTCCAGCCATCAACAGTCCAATGGCGGTGTTGGCGGGCCTAGACGAGGCGTAAAGCTTTGTGTCGTGCAGTCAACAACGGTACGCGAGTGGGTATTCGGCTCCGAAAGCCCATATCAATGATGGTCCGTTGAATAGTTCGCACGCTGGCACTTGTTGATGCCCCAGCATTGAAATCTGCGCCAATTTGAGAAAGGGTTGCACGTCTGTCAGGTGTAATTATTGTCGTCAGTCGTCGTTTTTCCCGTTCGTTCACGATCTTTTTCCGGCCACAGCGATGTCGAAGATTTGATGCTTTACCGGATTCCCGATATTCACGGTACACTCGTGAAATGATCGTACGCGAACATCCAAATTGTATCGCTACCAGAGATGTTATGTCCCATCTCTCGTGCGCCGACTATAAAACCACGTTCAAACTCATTTAAATCTTGATAACCTGCCATTGTAGCAGCAGTAACCGATCTAGCAACTTTGCCAGACGCTTGTTGTCTTATATAGGCGCTGCCGACCACATCGCGTTACTCTGATTGGTTCCATACCTCTGTTATTTTCATACGCACGCCTATACCGGTTTTTTTGGCTCTCCAGTGTACCAAAAACCATCGAATAGCAAAAGAGAAATTTTAGCCAAAATGTTTCGATATACTGTACTAGATAAGAGCACTACACGCAAAAATCCTGTACCTGTGCGTACAGGTTAAAAGCTTCCTCTGATTGTTTAAAATATTTGCCTAAGAAAGATTTAACAGTGCGGTAGGCATTAGAAGAACGTAGCAACGAAGCACTGATAGGCTGTTCGCGATTAAATGAGCACTTTTGACAATCCTGCGTAAAATTTACTTTTCTCTTAATTTTGTATTCTTCCGCTGTATGTAAAATGTACATTGTCATGGGTCTAGTGAATTTATTCACGCGTTAGTCGAGTGAAAATGTGAAATTGTTAACAATCTAAACGTGTTACTAATGTGCCAGTCCATACTTTAAAATGTACAGAGAAGAAAAGCGTAAACTTGATTTGTCACAAGTTCGAACATTACATTCTCAATAAGTCAAGAATTGCAACTATTTTTCTTAAATCACTGCCAAAGTAACTGGGAGGCTGCATACCAGTGTAGGCTGTTTACGGTAAATTTTACTCTTTTGATATAAACATTTGAAAAAAAATAATTACTGCAATCGCGCTTACATATTAGCTGTCTCCCAGTTAAGTTGGCAGCAAATCGAGTAAAATAGTTACTATTCTTGGTGTTGTATTGCGAGTGTAACTCAACAACAAAGGTCAACCCACGAATAAACGTGTGCACATAACCTCAAAATACCGCAACGTAATACATACGATAGGTTCGGCTGTGCCAAAAAAATATTTGTTAGGGGCAACAAAAGATTTGATAAAGTAACAAAATATCTGGTAGAAGCTACAACAGATTTGGTTCTACCAAACAAGTCGAATGTTTGTTGCAAACAAATAGAACAACACATTAATTTGGTTTCAACAACATATTTCATTGATCATATTGTACAGACAAATGATTTGATTGTGGCAAACAAATTTTGTTTGAACCAACAAAATATTTTTCTCAGTGTAAAAATGTGGTAAATCAAGTTGGTACTTTTTTTCTTTGTACATATTAGAGTAAGAACTTGTATACTTGTACCACATTTAGGGTCCTAACAATTTTAATNGGGGGGGGGGGGGGAAACTAGATCTTAACCAGTGCCTCCAAAAGTTCTCAATTAACCGCGAACATCCTAGACATGCAGTGAATTTTTTCAAAGGTTGGTTTCAAAAGTGATCAAAAGGCTGTTGACTATACATTGAGCACTTTTGAAATCAACATTATAAAAAAGTCACTGCGACTACCTGCATATATTTTAACGGGCGCACTGAGTGGCATGCACCCAGTAAAGTTGGTAACGATAAAGGGAAAGTGGTTCCATGTCTTAATATAGAATTTATTAGGTAAATATTTGTAAAAACTTAAATGAGTTCTTTTACTTTCTGTTTTTTAATGCATCTAAATGTAAGAATTAGCATATTTGTAAAAATATGTGCTTTTTTTTTTTTTTTTAATAATTGTACAGTTTCACTTGACTGGTTCATAAATGCTGTGATAAGTCCCATGGCAGTGTTAATTTAACATAAGGTGGAAGTGTACACGGTGTGCATACAAGCAGTTGCTAAGCAGGGCTTTCAGAAGTGCTCAGTTTCCCGTGAACGGCCTATACTTGACCGCGTGTTGCAGTCTACGGGCGCACGTGGATCCCTGCACCTGTGCGTCCTTGGCTAATGCACATGGGCTGCAAGTCTAGGAGGCGGAAACGCAAGCAAGCTCTGTCGCAAGAAGCTGGAAGCCAGCCAGCTTTCGGCGGTGCATTGTGGCAAACGGATATCGTGCATAGCGAGCTCCACTTCTCGCGTATCGCGCGATTTTGTTTCTTGTGCCGAGCTGCGCGGATGGTAAATCTTGTCATTGAGGTCTTTTATGGGGGCCTTAGCGGGAAATGACTGTGGTGCTATTTGTGGACCGAAAAATATTCCGGTCACACTTTTTTTTTTCCTTCATAAATGATTTAGCTTTGATTGCTTTCGCTGTATGATATATTTCTGACGAAGTGTAGTTTTATCANTTTTTTCCTTCATAAATGATTTAGCTTTGATTGCTTTCGCTGTATGATATATTTCTGACGAAGTGTAGTTTTATCACGAGAGAGAAAGAGAGAGATCTAGCTGTCTTTCTGACCATGAAGTAAAGTTAATAATCCCATGTTGGTTCAGGTAAGTGGAGCATGTAAGAGGATCCCCGATTAGTCCTATTGTTTTACAGAGTATGTAAAAACAATAATAAAATCAGGAAAATAACCAGCATTACTTTGTAAACGAGCTGATTTCTTGTTGCCCAGTGAAACGAGGAAAGACATTTTTGAACAGTCAATATTTAATCTCAAAAGATATTTTAACGAATGTGCAAAGTATATTTACCTAATGATCAATGATCACTTGCCATTTTTCCACAATACATCGCTGTCCCTAAAATCTCATCAGAAGTTTGTAGGAGCTGTTGGTAGTCGTAATTATAATTACAATATTCTTCTTCTGAAATCCGACATTTTATTTTCGGGAATTTTAATAAATTGTTAGTCTAAAACTTTGCTATATTAATAGTATTCTCAAACCTAAGTTAAGATAAATGAAAAATGCCGTTCCCAGGTTCGTTGTATAATCAAGTTTAAAAAAAAATTTATTTGCTTTACGTATATTTTATTAAAATTTCGGAAAATATCACACTCCACACAAGAGCACCCACGCGTTTCGAGATGTATNGATATTTTAACGAATGTGCAAAGTATATTTACCTAATGATCAATGATCACTTGCCATTTTTCCACAATACATCGCTGTCCCTAAAATCTCATCAGAAGTTTGTAGGAGCTGTTGGTAGTCGTAATTATAATTACAATATTCTTCTTTTGAAATCCGACATTTTATTTTCGGGAATTTTAATAAATTGTTAGTCTAAAACTTTGCTATATCAATAGTATTCTCAAACCTACGTTAAGGTAAATGAAAAATGCCGTTCCCAGGTTCGTTGTATAATCAAGTTTAAATAAAAAATGTATTTGCTTTACGTATATTTTATTAAAATTTCGGAAAATATCACACTCCACACAAGAGCACCCACGCGTTTCGAGATGTATTTTCTTTAAATGTGGTCACAGTAGTTGCTATACTTTCGGCAAGATCCGGCAATAAGCAAGCATAGCTGGGGCGTAACCAACTTTCTTTATGTNCGAGATGTAGTTTCTTTAAATGTGGTCACAGTAGTTGCTATACTTTCGGCAAGATCCGGCAATAAGCAAGCATAGCTGGGGCGTAACCAGCTTTCTTTATGTAACCCCAGGAAATGAGTTTGGAAAACTTCATGTCAAGGGAACCACACGTCAACGTGTCCGTTCCTTCTACCCCACAGAAACTCTGATTTCCTCTTAGGAGAAGTGTTCGTTTGTTTCAACAAATATTCGTCCACATTCAAACGAGTGTTTTGAAGAAAATTTCGCTTATCCAGCATAAGAGCCTCGTTATAGATGTGCGTACCAAATAAGTTTTGTAGACATTGCATATTGTTCAGCAGTTATAAAGATTTGCATGCATTCGTCTGGCCGTAAAACAAACTAGGATTTTGTTGATAATTGTCTCTGTGCAATAAGTTCTGAACTCCACACTAAAAGTGCAAAAATTCTCAATCTTACTGTTAGATGGTAACTTCTAAACACTTTGTAAGTTTAATAAACATCAATTTTTTTTTTTCGGTGTGAATAAAAATCAGAAGTCACTAATTTTTGAGAAAAAGTAAGCAGGTCAACTTGAGACTCTCTCAATTGCCTTCAGCTCTGTCAGCGCAGTCGTATTTCCACGCTCATATCGCTGCAGTTATATTTCTTAAAACACTTGTTAAAGAGGAAATTGGCTTCATCACTGAAGACAACTTGTCCGTTTCATCTTGAATTTTTAGATACCTTTTCGTCGTGGAACTTGTTACGGATTGTTTTGGTTTGCAAGCGTCAGCTCTCGAACGTTGAGTGACTTCGCAGGTTTCTACCATTGAAAGGGGATGAAAGTTCAACAGTTGGGCAACACGTGTTTTTTTTTATTTCAGTTAACTACCGACAAGGAAAACGTGTCGAACTTGTACGATTTCACTTCACCATGCTAGATGTTGTGAACACAGCTGACTTGATTTAGGGAGGACCCGGCGGGTTTGAGTCCCGGTTCGGCCACACTGCATGATTTTTCGGTTTTCAGTGATTTTCCGACATCCCTCCAGGCGAATGCAGGGACGTTTCCATGCTACAGGCAATTGCCAAATCTTTCTCCATTTTTTTATTTTTAAATTTTGTTGCGTTTCATAACACCACGCTATCGAGACGTTTAGTCGCTATTCACCAACTTTATCTCGTCGATGGATAACGCAACCTTACTCGCTGATTGCATTTTGTTAACCTAAAAGGAAAATTTTTTTCATACTTTCTCGCTCGAACTTCACCTTGCAACTTAACACTATTTATTTCATTCCTGGCAACAAACGCTGACTTGGTTACCTGACCGTAAGTTTCCGTTGCGATTATAAACTTGGAACTTTAGAATAGCGATTGGGGTTTTATTTCCATTTACTTTGCTTTGTAAATAAGTACATCCCACTAGTGTATCTGAACATAAGCACTATGCTTTTCTATTAGAATAAATTGTTTCTGAATCCCCTCACTATACGTTATTACAACACTTTGAAAAAAAAAAAAACCTTTTACTTTACGTATGTAACCCGGCGTGAATTTCCCCGAAACACTTAACCTGTTTGGTAAGCCATTTATTGGCAACTAAGGCATAATATTGCTTGCAAATTCTCACTTCTTTCATTTTACAGCTTCGCGCTATATAATTTCGACATTGTTGCATGATTTTTAAATGCTAATTTTTCAATGGACAAAATAAAATCTCGGAATAGGCGCCAAGTGCTTTGAAATTTGAACATACATTTGAAGTTATTTTTCCACTGACTTGCGCATATTAGAGCAACAATCAGTTCATTAGTAAGATTTTTAATTACACATAGGAAAACTTAATTCGTGTTTGTGGTGAAGTAAAATTATGTTCTAAACAAATACTTCAGTATTTACTCACACACGTCCAGGCAACATAAGAAAATCCCTCATGACATAAGTTTTTCAATATTTTTGAAGTTACAAATTATTTTTGGTGCCATATTGTAAAAGCATGATTTTTTTCAAGCATGTTAAAGTCAACAGGAGGAAACTTCTCGAAAAAAGGATAAGTTTGACTACAAACCAGTAAAAATAACACCACTGAAACTATTCGATGCTGACTCATTATTTTATTCACTGAAACCTGCCATTTAAGTGCGTAATACGGCTTACAGTGAGTAAGGCAACGTTAGCTATGTACATGATTCTTGACGCAGACTATTGAATCGTTTGTTAAAGCTTGGCCTCAACATTTCAAGTAAGATCTCACAGTTCCTCATGTTTCAGCATGTGAGTGGACAATTTAAATCGAACCCATAGCTTTATTATTACTGCCGGTAAAGATAAATTTAAAATGCTCTTCCGATGTAGCTGACATTTGCACTCACAATTCATCGACAGCAAAAAAATTTTAACTTTTGCTCAGTTTAGACGTAAACTTCAGCCATTATGTTTAGGCTATGCCAAATTTTAGCCAATTGACGTTACTTTATATCCCATTTAATTATTATCTTAAAAAATTGTAGGACATTGTCATTATTTTGCAAAACTCCCAAAATATATGACATGTTAATTTTTCAGCAATTATTCCATCGAGAGCCGTTTAAACTACCTATCCGTTATCGAATAAAACATTTAACTTTTAATATAAAAGCCTGGTTTAAGAAATGCTACAAAAGCGTAAAAATAAAAAAAAATTGTCTGCAACAGAACAGGTTCCGGAATTCTTATTTTTTTTATAACGCAGTAGATATTTGCAGCCGTTATTTCTGCCTTCATGATTAAGTAATCGAGCATGCATAATATAGCGAAGTTCCCCGTTTTTTAATACATGAATTTAATGAAAACCATTCCACTGTGTTGCGGTGTTAGATACAAATTAACGTTCTTTGCTACACGTGTCGCATCTGCGCAGGCAGTATTTACGGCATTTGTTATTTGTGGCTGTGTAATAATCCTAACATTTTTATCCTGCTGTAGTCAAGTAAAACATTCTATCGTGTTCCGAATTTCCCATAATTAACTACGTCTGTCGGGCGTGAAAAATCGTTCAAATAAAAGATATTCTAGCTCTATATCTTTTTTTTTTTTTTACAGTTGTCACATTTGAAATAATTCAGGCGAAAGAGTTTTTTTTTCTGTCACCTGCCGATTTGCAAATATACTCAGTTTCAAATGCTTTTTAAATGAGGTTCGTGAAATTTGTGATATTTTAAGAATCTTTGAATTTTGTTAAATAATAACAAGTTTACAGGAAAACACGACACCCCTAGAAAGGGGGAAGGGAGGGTACAAGAGCATTTCTCAACAACACACTCTCGTCAATTATTTACTAGGTACCACAATCTGGCGACAGGCAAGTCCCACTGGGTGCTATCAACTGCACTTTGTTCGGTACTAAATCGTATGACACACATAAGATCTGACCCTCATTGGACAATTTTAATGGACATGCATGAATTACTGTAAAATAACAGAATGACTTGTTCGTATTATAACGGGGAGATCGTAAATAAATTATTCAATTTATCTGAATAATATTACCACTTATGAACAGACGAAGCAAATTTACCCTGTGCCTTTTAAATATTTGCAAGGTTAAGATGGGATGCTCTTGGATAATGCTACATTTCTAATAATAGCAATAGTACATGTTACCTCTTATGCTTCTAGCATAATCAAGTTACTAACCTAAAGTATGAAGAATTGGAAGGTTCACATTAAGACCATTAGTGCACGCTATGATTTATTTTATAATTATTATATATTTCACATTACTGTTACCAATAAATTTAAAATTGTGTAATTCGTATTTTAAAAATTCGAAAAAATTATTTTTTTAAATTATTTTACATGCAATATTCAGTATCATGTTTACTGCATGTTTGAAAATGTAGAAGTATAACTGTTATTTCTCACAATAATTAAAGAAATGGCTTGGATAACAGTGAACACAATTTAAACCTTGTTCATTGGAATGAGTGTGAAACTTTTTAACAATTTTGTCCCAAAAAACTTGCTTATTTTTTCTAGTGGTTATAAGTACTGTTAAATAAAAATATCCATAAAATATTTCAACATTTTTCTTTCACTGGATTTTTATTTTACGATGTGAAATAAAAATTTTTTTTTCTGTAATGGGCGTTACAACGGTATGAACGCACTTGTCAATTTTCCACGGTTGTGCCTGGAATTGAGGTTCTCACCTCCCTACGTGCTGTCTCGGCTTTAAGAAGCACTTGTATGTGCAGCGATCATGTCATTTGAATATTTCATTATTCCGTGCTGTGGTCATTTCCCCTGCGCACCAACGACCTTAAACATATTCGATAGTAAAAAAATTATAATTCTACATTTGTACCAAACATTGTGCAACTTGTACGCATTGTTTGTGATGGCATTTTTGTCGAATAAAAAAGTATACACTTTATATTATTTTGATAATTGAATGTTAACTATAACATTTTTCTGTTTTTCTGCAGCCGTAATAACAAATACTACGTAAGTTGTACAGATGAAAAAATTTACAAAGTAAATATAATGCTATACGCTACTGCGTGACACATACGTAATCATCAAATAACAAGTCATAAATATGGAAAAACGTTAAATATAATTTTTATTTTTATTTTTAACACTTTTATCAAAAATGTATGAAATGTTATATGGTGATTGCACATATGTCAAGCGGTAGCCCACGGCATTATTTTACGTTGTAATTTTTTTTTTGTACATCTTAGCTAGTATTTGTTATTATTGCTACATCAAAACATAAAAATTTACTATCTGATATTAAATTATTAAAAATATATAAAGTATAAGTTTTTATTCTAGGAAAATGTTGTACTTCTTAGTTAGTATTTGTTATTATTGCAACATCAAAACAGAAAAATTTACTATCTGATATTAAATTACTAAAAAAATTAAAAGTATATGTTTTTATTCTAGGAAAATGTCATCACATACAATGCGTAGATGTTGAGCAATGTTTGGTAAATTTATAAAATAATCAATTTTTTGTATCCAGTGCTCTTAAAGAACGGCACCGGCGTTCACCCCGATCCCGTAAGGATGTACTGAGGGTACTTTATTCATTTTGATTGCCAATTCTCTTCCTGTCGAGATCCGCTACATTTCCATACTAGGAAAGTTTCCAGTTCCTCGCCGGTTCGCTTAATGTCCTGAGCGATATTGTGACATGAAATACAACTAAAGATTATTATTATGTGTTCTGTGTCCTGTCCCTTTAAAACCGAATGTCATTTTTTTTTATCTCCAAATGTAAAGTGCGGTCTTTCTGGTTCGAGCCACCTGGCATAAGAGCAGAGGCGGGGTAAAACCGAGATTTCGACAAATGGTAGGCTAGACTCGGTTATCTGTAAACTCGAACCTCCGCTGATTGTTAATTAACTGCTTCCTTGGTGGGTAGCGAGTGTCATCTCACGCCAGATAGCACGAGAGTCGTATTTTGTTTTCTTGAAGATTAATTTTTGACTCGAAAGGCTTCCAGGCCCCACGTCTAGTAAAATGTGATACCCTTGTAAAATTATCTCAAATATTCATGAGTTTGAAGTTTTAGTTTGTGCTTAAATTAGTTACTGAAATTTCTACCGTCCGTAGCTACGAACGCTTGTCATGCAAATCGCATTTTTAAATAGCATTCGAAGCATTACGATTCCCCCTAGTTAAAAAAAAAAATTGTTCCTATCAAAATTAGATATATAATAATAGTTTTATTGGAGCGATTTTTGAGGCCAAACAAACACTTGTTACCATCGATTTAAATACAAGGATAATACGTGAAAAGATGGCAAAATTAAAAACAAAAATCCGTCTCTTTGCCAAACAAGTGAAAAATAACAGAAAACTGCACATTTTGCACAAAAAAACATTATGATAAATAAATATTATGTACTGTTCACTACTAAAAAATTTATTATTATTTTTACTTCTCTAACTATGAAAACGTTAACTAGCAATAATTAACTCATAATATGGTAGAAAGAACTAATAATAAAGAATTAGTGTAGGTTTAGATAACATTACTCGTAAAATCTTCTTATTACATTAATAATTTTTAACAGTTGTTGTATGATTAATAAAGAGACATTTTGACTGCGGTTTCTTCTTTTTATATTATGGCAACTGTTGGTAAAATTTCACTGCGGACTTGTCTTTATGATACCGCCACTGTGTGTACGAGGTAGGAGTCATTGCATAAAATTTCACTGCTAAAAAGGAAAATAATCATTATTCGCACCAGGGCTTTGCCTTAGTCGCGCACAACTTCCGACACGCCGACGTCGTTTGTCGAAGTCAAGTTGACAGCTCGGAGTAGTGTTATCAGCAGCGGCGACAACACGTAGAAATCCCCGAGTCTCTTTTCTCTCCCACCCCTAGCGCGAATCGACATGCACCCTTCTTCGCTTGGGACACTTCTCAAGTAGGCATCGCTGTAGAGGAAAGAAGATATGTCATTAAGATCAATAATACGAGCGAGCGAAAATAACAGGAATAAAAAAAAAAAAGGTATGTGTAAGAAAGGAAGCGAGGAGGGAGAGGAGACTGGATAGGAGCAGAGCAGAGCAGGGGAGTATAAAATGAAGAGGAGTAGGGGGGTGGGGAGGTAACAATGGAATGCACGCTCGAGGCTTTGTTGTCTAGGTATGAAGTATGAACTCTCGTGCAGGGAGAGAGAGCTGCGGATATGTGTTCCGTGTCACTCAGGACCGTGGAGGTTGGGGGGTGGGGGGTGGAGACCCCCTATTTTGTACTTTTCGCTGATGAATTTCGAGTTGTTTGGACTGAGCTGGTGGGCGCGGCGGGTGGCAGAGAAAAGAGGGAGCCCCGGGTGGAAAACCGCCGTCGTGGTTGACATTAAAAAGGACAGAAATGGGGAGATTGAAGCGGAGAGCGGGTTGTGATATATCTGGTGTGCTGCAGCCCTCTCCACCGCCCGTGGTTTATCGCTATTGTGAGGGAGGAAGTGGGGGTGGCAAGTGTCTCGCGGCAACCCCGTGCAGATGCGCCGCTGCGCCAGATGAACAAATCCACCTTGCGGTCTCTTCCCCTATCTCGCACTGCGCTGGGTTTGCTGGCGTTCCCCGGTTGAAGAAGTTTTTCAGCCATCAGAGTGGCACGCTTAGCGAAGTGATATCTAATTTACAAAAAAAAAAAAAAGCTAGCTTAACCTTACTAGTTTTCGGAAACGTAGATTGGTCCCAGGTGCCTTAAGGAGATTTGCACTTAAGTCACTGAGCGGTAGATATGCATCTGACGATTCATTTTTAAATATATATTTTATTATACGTAAACTAACATCCGGACAATACATCACGTACTGCGATGTGTGTGATGTCCCAGCACGGGACGATAGCGTAGCTCGTCGCCTTCTGATCCACAAACTTTAAGGATAACTTTGGCTCGGGGGGCCGTGTGTTCTCACCTTACACACTGTGCATGTCCTGAAGGACTCAGAAACAAGTAGTAGTATCAGCTGCAGTAGGAAGGTTCATTTCCTTTTCATTCGTCTATGAAATGGGTCGGAAGTAATTTTCTCTATCTACAGCAGAGATGCCAAATAGCCAAACTCGTCCCTAGGAACTAGTAAAAAAATGCCTATCAACAACATCGGCGATTAAGTGCTATCCAGTTAACAGACGTAAATCTGATCAAAGGGCCCGCATACATAAGTTAATGAAAGTAGTAAAGAAAGTACTGTGGAGTTTATCACAGTCTATTTCGCATCATTAACACTTTAGTCCTCTGTGCTTGTCCGTTCTCTGATAAACAAGTAGTTTTGAAGAAAAAAAACCTATAATTGCATGCAACGTAGCTAGAGCCCCAAGTACTTCGCGCGTAGACTTGACAGCAGGCTGGACTTCACAGTCCTATATATACTTTAGCTACCATCGATTGTGTACTGGCCGCTGCCACAGTCGGAATCCTTTGTACAGGAATGTTCACGACTCGGTCGCACTCTTGCTCTCTGCTTAATTCTGGCTCACTGTTACACAGACACAGGCCGTGTCTTAACGACTGGGTCCATCAATATTGCTGGGAAAAAAGCATTAAGTGTTTAAAGTCTACTCTGGAGCCAAATGAATTCGCGATATACTCGTGGCTCGGAACAGGCCTGCCGCATGAACACTGAATGGAATATTTACCTAATATTGGTATAAAATTAGGATAAGAATTTACGCACCTGAACGTTTTATCGATCAAAGAGTATTTGCCAATCGGAAAATAAATTTACCTTTTTCTTATACTCGTTGAATAAAGACTTGGCGTAATAGTAAAATAGCTACGCTGGTCTGCCATTTGAGAGACGCGGGGATACTAGTATTTTTGTCAATTGCTATGTTAAATGGCTTATATAACGGAACGAGACCGAGTGGTTTAAAAGAAGTAACCTACGCTTGTTAATAAATGGTGCAATTAAAAGTGAACTACATAAATGTACTCAGCACTATTGCACATTAAGATCTCTTTTGCATCCGATTCGTGTCATATAAGAGCATACGACGAAAACCGGCCCGACTAAAAGTATGCCGTNGTCATATAAGAGCATACGACGAAAACCGGCCCGACACAACGCTAGCTTTGTCGGTCCGACAGAGATTGGGTAAGGGGGATGAACAACTTGCAGCAGTGTTGACAAGATACTCATTAGTGATAGATCCCATTGTATTGTATACTGACGATAGGCAATTTCATTTGAATATACGAAAATGAAGATTATTTGTGCATCCTTCCATGTTTCCTTCTCAATATGCAAAAGCATCACTACTGGACTGGTGCCGGACCGGCTGCTACTCGTGTGGATGCATAACATCTCCCATCTACCACCATGTGCACTGTCGAGTAGTACGACTTTTTCTTGACTGTTCGTTTTCCGAAAAAAAAAAAAAAAAAAAAACGACACCTATTACAATACGGAGCGGCAGTTACTATGCAAGGCAGTGCATAGGTGGTCTCATTTCTTCCTACAATATATATGTATAAAACGTACGACTTTATGATGCATGTTTACGAACGGCACGAATCTGATGCATAAAAGCAGCCTTTAAAAAATTAATGCAGTTCCTTGCCTTATAGTAATATTACGGGCGCGATTAACGAATTATACTCACTGGCATAAAAATTGCTCGCCAATAAAGAATCTTATATTCAAACCAAAATTTATTAGACTTACTGTAAATTACTACATAATAAATAAGACAGTACGATATAATTGTAGTAGTGCAATGTCCGTCCACATTCTGCACTGAAGAGCATATTCAGTTTCTCGTTGTACTGCCTTGGGCCTTAAAACATAAATCAATACGAGCGGGAATGGAATAAAAAATTACGTTATCCTGCAGCATATCTGCAAATTTTTTTTTTTTTTTTTTACAAATTATTAGAGACCCGGAAATTTCTCGGATTAATTTGGCAACAAGCTAGACTCCACAATCCTTTGTGTCCTGGAGCCTCAGTTAGTTGTTTATTGGCTGTTGCTCCACTTTTACCCGAAACCAGGCGGCACGGGATTCGGCTTTCTTTTTCTTGCAAGTTACTTATTGGTTCAAATTCTCCCAGGGTGTGGCTTACAAACAGTAATCTAATTAAAACGAANTATATATATATATATATATATATATATATATATATATATGTATATATATATGTATATATATATATATATGTATTCTAGCATGCCCTCAAATGAATTCGTGAAATTTCAGGATTTCTACAAATTATGCTCCATATAACCAACCCTTCGACAGGGAGGTATCTAGCGTCTAGTTTAGCCCCAAAAATGTCATATGGGAGACAATCAGATAACCTGAAAGGCAGAGGAAGTGTTTAAAAATGCATACATGCTTAATAAATTAGAGCTGTGTGCTTGAAAGAGCACTATCTTGCTGGAAACTGGCTCCTGAGTACATGGTCAGATTAAGTTGCATATGGGATCGCAGGATGTCTTTAACGTACATCAATGTATTCAGTGATCCACGTTTAGCCACCAGAGGTGAACGACGAACATAGGCCCTCGCTTTTCAGATAAACACACCAGCAGCAGGGAACGTGTGCCACTGTAACCTGAGGCAGGGACCGCTCACCAGCAGTAGTATGATATGGTATATTCACCCGCACCTCTCTGCTGGTTGCGGAGCCATGGCGTCCTTCTTGGATGACGTCACGCGGAAACCTCCTGCTCTGTTATTCCTCGTCAACAGCGGCCCTCTTGGATTTCCCTTTTTTCCCTCTGGAATATCCCTAATTTCCTTTGGAATTTTGCCTTTTTTCCTCCCGCTCTATCATTCCACCTCTGCCCTTCAAGTTATTGTATTTCGATTCTCTTTTCTCCCGCTCTGTCATTCCGATATTATTTTTTCTCTCGCTCTCACCCATTCTATGCCTTGGGAGGATTTTGTTATATTCCTTCCTGTCTCCTTTATTTTCTCTCTTTTGTCCTTTTTCTCATACTCCCTTATTCCTATCTGTCTCTCTCTGTCCACAATTNCATGGGGGGGGGGGGGTTTCTCATATTTTCCCTGTCTCCTTTATTTCTCCCTATTCCTCTCTCTCTCTCTCTCTGTCTTGCTTTTCGCGTACACTATCTTGGATGTCATCATGGTCGTCGTCTGCTGTAGGCTACCATAATTCATTCCCACCACCAGTCGTCTGCTGTTGGTGGCCATCTTTGTTTACCGCATCCACCACCAGAGTTTACTAAGCCACCTTTAATTCCCGCCAGTCGGCTGCTGTAGGCGGACATCTTTTATTCCCGCACCCGCCACCAGAGCGTTTGAAATGCTACAGTTCGCGGCTAGGAGCGCTATTATCGGCGCGGTCATTTTCTGCATGTTTATTGTTTCACTCGTAACCAGCAGGGGCGCGTTAACATTGGGGAGGTGAGTTTAAACGGTGGCCGTCAAGAGCGCCAGAAATATTTTTAGTTGGTATGTGTTTCGGAACTCAAAAAATGCTTGGGGGCTTGCTGGATCGTTCCGACACCACTTGGGTCGCCAGTCGGGCGTTTTGACCACGAGACCACTGCGACATCTAGGAGAAGGGTATGTTTAACGACGAATATGTGTATAGTTATTACCATCCGACATGCGGAAAAAATAATGTGGACAGGCCTCGACATTATATATAAAATCGCCATTGCATGGTTATGAGAAGAAATACAGTAAATTCTCGCATCGGCCTGCTCACTCTCCAGACAATAAACTCATCATCATTGCGAAAAAAATATAAGAGGACGTGTAATGATAAATACGCATAGGAAAGAAGCTGCAGGCACCAAGTGCACACATACACACGACATATATGTTCACGCGATCCTGGCATCCTGGCAGGGTGCCGGGGTGCCACGTCGACCACCTTGGATGATGAATACTCTCATCCACCTAGACACTCTCCAGGCAGTAAATTCATCATAGCAATAAAAGACTACAGGCACCACGCGCACGCATGTACACACAATTCTTATATGTGTAATATATATATATATATATGAATAGCGCGAAAAAATACCATCATTCTAACATTCAGAAAAACGAATTATATATACATAAAAAAATTTGGGCAGGTCGCGTTTCTACATAAAAGTTATATGCATTCATACAGAGCCAATAGCGCGTGTACGTCTGTCTGTCAAACTTATCCGGGCATTCGAGAGAGAGCGGGGAATGCTGTACCATCACCTTGTATGCACGCACGGTATGGGACATAGTCTGTTCTCACGCGGGCATGACAAAAACTTGTGTTCTGTAACAACTAGCAGTAGGATAAAAACACTAACTACACTTACACGGCTTTTATCAGCAGCAGCATGGTCGCTCTCTACTTCTCTCATTCCTTCAGTTGGCTGTATTGTCCGAACTGTCCAGCGAGCGCACTTCTGTTTCTCGGATCACCACCAGGACGCCACGTGTCCCAGAACCTACCATACGTCGCCATAGTTCATTGCGATCGTTGCGCGATGTACTCGATACTTAAATATGTAGATATAACACACAAAAGTTTTTTAATTGTGTTTAATGTTGTGTTTTAACGTGTGAATTGATTGGACTCTCTAGGGGATTGAACCTGCGATATCTTATTTCCAAGGATGGCGCACTGTCTCCAGCACCGTCAGGGTACAGGAGTTCTTTCCTATAAAATTTCAGTAGAATATTTAAAAAGTAAGTGGGTTTTGTCAAGGGTGGCGTAATTACAATACCTGTAAGTGCCGAGTGGCTTTCGTGGTCGGTAATGTATACCATGCACGGAAAGGCCGGACGATAATTGTGGTCTGTGCTTCCGTTGAGTTCGCATCGATAGCTACGAGATGCACTCGTGGCTTCCAGTTCTTCTGTCTATGAACAGCTACACCGGTTCTTTTAGATAAGCTAAACCTCTTCTGTTTATGTTTTGGGTCTTCTAAAAGCAGAGTACATTCATAGTTANAGTGCCGAGTGGCTTTCGTGGTCGGTAATGTATACCATGCACGGAAAGGCAGGACGATAATTGTGGTCTGTGCTTCCTTTGAGTTCGCATCGATAGCTACGAGATGCACTCGTGGCTTCCAGTTCTTCTGTCTATGAACAGCTAC
Source organism: Clitarchus hookeri (assembly GCA_002778355.1). Lineage (NCBI taxonomy): Eukaryota > Metazoa > Arthropoda > Insecta > Phasmatodea > Phasmatidae > Clitarchus > Clitarchus hookeri. The sequence goes on along the minus strand of NQII01000122.1, from coordinate 783,877 downwards.
ACCGGTTCTTTTAGATAAGCTAAACCTCTTCTGTTTATGTTTTGGGTCTTCTAAAAGCAGAGTACATTCATAGTTAAAATGTATGTGTGTTGTGATGTCTCCTTACTCGTCATTACAAAGTTCGTACGTTTAACGATATGGTTATATTAATCAAATTTGTGGCGTGCGATTCATGGCTAATTCGTTTCATAATGTGCTTACAGTTCTAGCACTAAATTGTACGAATTTAAATAAGTACATGTATATAATATTTAAAACGAAATAAATTGTTACCTTGTACTGTATAACTGAATTCCTCTTGAAAAGGGAAGTGCATGTGTGACTCGGCTTGTATGACACCCTGGAGCCTTACGCGTCTCTCTCGGCTAGTGTTCTGTGCCATCCCTTCGACTTGGCGAGGATTGCAAGGTGCCCGCGCCGCCGGTCGTATCATGGGCTGCCTTACAGATTCTCCTGATGTTCGTGCAACGTCGTCCNATTGCAAGGTGCCCGCGCCGCCGGTCGTATCATGGGCTGCCTTACAGATTCTCCTGATGTTCGTGCAACGTCGTCCGGATCGGAAGTGTTCCACTGCTAGCGTTCTGAGTGTTGGCTGTACTCTGAAAGTGATGGTCTTGTTTCAGTCGTTCTGTAAGGATGTCGTTTGCTATTCTGTTGAACTGACCAGGACGGCCTGGACTTGTGCAGCATCGTTTAACACACAGCGTACAGCACCCGACTCTTGTATGGTATGCGATTGCGCTGGCTGGTAAGCACTTATGACTATTTTCTTTACGTTTTTTTTTTACATCTGTCTTCATCAGCGTGTAGCAGTGACATCTCACTTGCGCGACTAATGGTTTAAAATTTATGCTATTATGTGGCAAGTAAAGGAACACAGTATTTACAAGTCGCGCAATGTGTATCGCACTTGACGCATTGTAGTCATTTAAGAGGTTGGTCCTTGTGATCATTTGTTTTTTCTCATGTTGGCATGCATTCTAGCTTTTACTGAACTTCTTGGCGTGATAGTAACACTGATGTCACTATTATGGACTGCGGCTCCGACGGGTATTTTTTTTATACAAGTGTATCAGTACAGCGGTTACAAACTTTCAGGAGAGATAGAGTACACCTAGACGATCGGAAATCGCATAGCAATGCATGGTCGGAAGCGCTTTCCTGGCGCGGTAGTGACGACAAAAAACACAAGAAAGGAAGGACACGAACAGAGTCATCTGTTGCTTCGGTTTACGTAGCGACATCTATCGCGTACACCAGCCAAAGACGTCCCAGCATTTTTGCTGTACTAAGGAAATAAACATATTTTCTCACCCTGTTCGTATCATTCCTTGCTTGTGTTTTGTGTCGTCACTACGGCGCCAGAAAATCGTTTCCGACCATGCATTGCTATGTGATTTCCGATCGTCTAGGTGTACTCTATCTCTCCTGAAAGTTTGTAACCGCTGTACTGATACATCCTGTATATTGAGACTCGTTATGTCATCGTACTCGTAATGTATTTGCGTATACCAGTCCTCTATTTTTTGTTATGTGACTGATTTTTCATGTACAGGGCTGTTTCATATCTTTTACACCCGGTTTCCCCGACCCTCTCATTAAGAAGACGGTGTTTATTTATATTAACGCGTACATATTTTAATGTAAGCTGCGACTACTTAAGTCTTGTTATAGGTGCGATTGTATACCCCTTTATTTTTTCTATATATAACTGGTTGTTAAGGTTACCCATGCTAGCGATGACTCGGGCCACCGCCGGCCCTTGTGTCAGACTGGCGGTGTTCGTTTGTATAGCTATATGTGTATTTTACCATTACTAATGTCTATATACATCGTTCACGCAGCGGATTTCTATATACCTTGCTTTTTTTCATTTAGTTGTTTGTTACCTATGCTAACCTTTATTTATGTATATATTTTCGCATGTANTTTCCTGGCGCGGTAGTGACGACACAAAACACAAGAAAGGAAGGACACGAACAGGGTCATCTGTTGCTTCGGTTTACGTAGCGACATCTATCGTGTACACCAGCCAAAGACGTCCCAGCATTTTTGCTGTACTAAGGAAATAAACATATTTTCTCACCCTGTTCGTGTCCTTCCTTTCTTGTGTTTTGTGTCGTCACTACGGCGCCAGAAAATCGTTTCCGACCATGCATTGCTATGTGATTTCCGATCGTCTAGGTGTACTCTATCTCTCCTGAAAGTTTGTAACCGCTGTACTGATACATCCTGTATATTGAGACTCGTTATGTCATCGTACTCGTAACGTATTTGCGTATACCAGTCCTCTATTTTTTGTTATGTGACTGATTTTTCATGCACAGGGCTGTTTCATATATTTTACACCCGGTTTCCCCGACCCTCTCATTAAGAAGACGGTTTTTATTTATATTAACGCGTACATATTTTAATGTAAGCTGCGACTACTTAAGTCTTGTTATAGGTGCGATTGTATACCCCTTTATTTTTTCTATATATAACTGGTTGTTAAGGTTACCCATGCTAGCGATGACTCGGGCCGCCGCCGGCCCTTGTGTCAGACTGGCGGTGTTCGTTTGTATAGCTATATGTGTATTTTACCATTACTAATGTCTATATACATCGTTCACGCAGCGGATTTCTATATACCTTGCTTTTTTTCATTTAGTTGTTTGTTACCTATGCTAACCTTTATTTATGTATATATTTTCGCATGTAAATATATACATGCATATTGGTGGGCAAAGGGAGGCTAGATGTCGCTGAGGGGGATCTGAGTATGTAGACACCTGCAGTAGCAGACAATAAGGGCGGCGGTGGGTGATTGTCGAGTGCGTGCAGGCCGGTGCGTATGTGTGTGCTATTTCAGAACCTACAGTCCTACATGCAACCGTAACTTTGCAATGCACTTGAATGTATACCCTCATTTTATTTACACGCGTGGATGTTTGTTAAATGTTCCCGAACTTCGAAGGTTTGGAAATGTGGACCAACTATTCTTATAACAGGACTTAAGGCCTACTTTTCCTCATCTCCTTGATTGCAGTTAGAAGTGATGTCTGTGATATGAATTAGGTGGTCATAGCCTCGGTGGGTGGGAAATGTCGGGCAACTATGCTTTTACGAGGGCTTAGGGCGTACTTGACACCATCATCCTGTTAGTTGCCGGCGGCGATGATTATGTTATGAATTTGACGACTACAGTGTCGGTGGACGGGAAATACCGGTCGACTATGCTTATAAGATGCCTTAAAGTTTACTTCACCCTACCACCCTGTTCTTCATCAGAGGTGATATTCATGATATCGATTTGTTATCTATAGCTTCGCTGGATGGGAAATGGTGGGCAACCATGCTTTTAAGTAGGTTTAGGACGTGCTAAACCCTGTTGCCCTGTTCCTCGTCGGAGGTGATGTATATGTCAAGAATTTCGTGTCTGTTCCTTAAACGGTTCGGAAAAGACCACTATGTTTATAAGACGGCTTAAGGCTAACTCTACCCTGCAGCACTTTTCATCGTCGGGGTTGAGGCCTATGTTATGAATTTGGTGGTTGTATCTTAAAAGGTTCGGAAATTACAGCCAACTATGCTTATAAGTGGGATTAGGACATACTTGACCCTGCGATCCTTTTCCTTGTTAGGGGTGATGCCTATGTTATGAATTTGCGACGACTATCTTAAATGGTTTGGAGATTACAGCCAATTATACATGTAAGTGTGCTTAGGACATACTTGCGGTCCTTTTTGTTGTTGGGTTCTGATGCCTATATTATGAATTTGCTGACTTTATCTTAAAAGTTTCGGAAATTACAGCCAACTATGCTTATAAGTAGGATTCGAGCATACTTGACGCGTGCCTGCGGTGCGACTCTAGACTAGTGTGCGTGGGTAGGCCTCGCTCCGTGTCGTGCAGGTGGAATGATAGAGCATGAGACTCATCCCGCCAGGACGCCAGGTGAAAGGAGACCAGAAGGAACATGAGAAAACGGAGGTGGAATGACAGAGCATGAGACTCATCCCTGCCAAGATGCCAAGTGAAAGGAGACCGGAAGGAACATGAGAAAACCAACGTTACGTGGCGGGGCAATGAGCTCGAACATTCTTCAGGCAAGATGGATGGTGCTGGCATGGAATGATAGAGCGTGAATGTCAGGGCCTCGCTCCGTGTCGTGCAGGTGAAATGTCAGAGTACGAGACTCGTCCCCGCCAGGATGACAGGTGAAAGGAGACCATAAGGCATATAAGAAAACCGAGGTGGAATTATAGAGCATGATACTCTTCCCCGCCAGGATGTCAGGTGAAAGGGGACCAGAAGGAATATGAGAAAACTAAATTGGAGTGATAGAGCATAATGAGAGAATTTACATGACGGGGGCAATGAACACAAACATTCTTCAGCCAAAAGGGATGGTGCTGGCATGGAATGATAGAGCGTGCTTGAAACCGATTGCACATTCCGATGGACAATTGCACAATTTCAGACGGGTTCATTCTGATTGAGCAAAAGTCAGCAGGATTGTGCAAGACACATTGTTTGTGAAAATTTTTGTCGGTTTTGAGGGAAATTCGGGAAAATTTGAGGCAAATTCTGTCGATATTTTTGAGGAAAAAAAATTCCAAGGGGAAAAAGGGGAAAAAAATTGCCTCTTGGCGTTATCCAAGGTGGCCGCGACTCGTCTCCTTNCAAGGGGAAAAAGGGGAAAAAAATTGCCTCTTGGCGTTATCCAAGGTGGCCGCGACTCGTCTCCTTGTCCCCGCCAGGACGCCAGATGGCGAAGAACCGGTAATTTCTAACTACTGCCGGAATGCAAGGGCGGAGGAAACGGGTGATCCCGAGAAAATCCCGCCGACCAGCGGCATCGTCCGGCACGATTCCCACATGCGAAAATCCGGTTTCGTCTTGGTGGGAGGCGAGAGCTCTAGCCGCTACACCAACGCGGCCCCTTGGCGCGTGCTTTAGGCAGCACTTGTTATCAAAACCAATGAGGTGCCGGCTTTATGTTCANAGAGCTCTAGCCGCTACACCAACGCGGCCCCTTGGCGCGTGCTTTAGGCAGCACTTGTTATCAAAACCAATGAGGTGAAGGCTTTATGTTCGNGCGAGAGCTCTAGCCGCTACACCAACGCGGCCCCTTGGCGCGTGCTTTAGGCAGCACTTGTTATCAAAACCAATGAGGTGCCGGCTTTATGTTCGACTATGGTAATAGGAACAAATTCGTAACCTAGGGCATTATACACGGTTCTCTAATAAGATACGTGAAGACCATTTAACTTCTAGCTTCGTAATGCACATCAACTGACAAAAATGACACTTGCTGTAAGTTACACGCACAATTGTGTTATCTGTGTCTGAATGTGTTAAAATGAACATTCGGAATTATTATCCCCTTAGATTAAATCCCTGGTTTCCATCCGTTCATAAAAGGAAGTAAACATAGTCATTACTGTTATTAACCGTTCAGTCCCCAACTTGATTTATGGGCCCACGTGTTGCATTCCCACCTAGTCGAACCGGGTTCGATTCCCGGCGGGGTCGCTCCCAAATTTTCATCGCATGTGGGAATCGTGCCGGATGATGCAGCTGGTCGGCGGGTTTTCTTGGGCATCTCCCGTTTCCCCCGCCCTTTCATTCTGGCGCTGCTCCATACTCACCCCTTCTTCATCCTCATAGACTCTCAACACCTCCGTGTTAAGGGTATCGGACCCCAAGAAATAAATAATTATATATATGTTCCAAAAATTGTTCAACTAGTACGCATTGTATGTGATGACATTTTCCGGGAATGAAAATAATTTTACAATTTATGTTTTTTTAGTTATTTGATGTTAAATACAAAACTCTTCTGTTTTGTTGCAGCAGCAATAACAAATACTAACGTAGTTGTACGGATGAAAAGATTTACGAAGTAAATTAATCCCATGGGCTACTGCGTGACACATATGTAATCACGAAATAATAAACCAAATATACGAAAAATATGTAAAATATAAAGTGATCTTTGCGTGTTTTAAAATTTTTTTTTTAAACGCATGAATAGTTATTTGGCGATTACATACATGTCAAGCAGTAGCCGATAGGATTAGTTTACTTGGGAAATTTTTTTTCATCTGTACAATTTAGTTAGTATTTGTTACAACGGCTGCAACAAAACAGAATAATTTTGATTTTGACANCAAAACTCTTCTGTTTTGTTGCAGCAGCAATAACAAATACTAACGTAGTTGTACGGATGAAAAGATTTACGAAGTACATTAATCCCATGGGCTACTGCGTGACACATATGTAATCACGAAATAATAAACCAAATATATGTAAAATATAAAGTGATTTTTGCGTGTTTAAAATTTTTTTTTTAAAACGCATGAATAGTTATTTGGCGATTACATGCATGTCAAGCAGTATCCGATAGGATTAGTTTACTTGGGAAATTTTTTTCATCTGTACAATTTAGTTAGTATTTGTTACAACGGCTGCAACAAAACAGAATAATTTTGATTTTGACATTAAATTATTAAAAAAATATCAAGTATAAAAAAATTGTATTCGAGAAAAATGTCACCACGTACAATGCGTACGAGTTGAACAATGTTTGGCATAATTATAAAAATAATTAATTTTTTGGGGTCAACGCCCTTAAGAGCTGCCCAAATCTCTTCACTAGCTCACTCACTCACGTGTTGCAATCGCTCCATATTACGAGCACTGTACTTGCGTCGAGCGTGCTTCGCGCGACCAGCGAACAACGTACTGCGTGTTCGTCGATGTCATTCACAGGCGAGAGTTGCAGAAACTTCAGCAAATCAAATTTCTCGCAACGAAGTCGCTCAAAAAACACCAGGCACTGATTCCTTCTTGTGTACAATGCTCAAGTTTGTTCAACTCAGGTTAGAAACAAAAATGTGATTCCTTATAGGGGAGTTTGGCATAGGGAAAATTTTCGCCGCTAGGTGTGTAGTGTTCCAAAAGGTTACTTTTAATTAAAGTTTAAAGCTACGTGAATAATAATAAAGAAATGTTTTATCTGGTTACGAAGTATTTTATATTTGATTCATTATTATTAAAATTATCATGGTTTTTTAACGTAGCAAATAGAGAACGTCTGGTACATTGTCGACACTAGCGCTTACCTAGTGGTGAAAATGTTTATTTGTCTATCTTTTAACATCGACGTTACCAACCTGTAGTAGAAGTGACTTTAACAATGCCAACTATAAACTCCCTCCATGTGTAACACGTTCTTGATTATGGACACAGGGGACCGGAAAGGGTTAGGTAGATAAGAGCGCTGTGTTTGCAGGCAGGTGGTCGGAGCGTGGGACTCGGCTGAGGCGCTACGTCGGCTGTCGACCCCCGGCGGCTCGGCACTCCGCGGAGGAATGGAACCCGGGGGAGCGCAGCAGCACAGCCACTCTCAGCCCTGCTGCAGTGTCATGCTAATGCCGTCCCTCATACCCGCCGTCGTTCTTCATTACCGCCGCCTCTTTCATTCCGCGGAGCCTCGCCTTACTCCATCCTTCCTTCCTTCCTCGCGAGCACATTTCCTTCGCTCCCATGACGCGCACCCGGGGCATGTCTCGTCGACACACGCCTCCGTACGACCCCGCAGTACAGTACCTAGCCCTTCCTGCCGGTCGCTTTCCGACACATGGAAACAACTTTCGTCTCTCCCTCCTTCAGTGGAAAAATTTCCCCCAAAAGCAGATAACCTTCCCTCCCCGCTCTAATCAAGAATCAGTGATGTCAATCAGCGAAATAACATTCGCTGAAAGTCAATTGATAAGCTACTGCCTACTGACAAATAACGCAAATGAACAGGGAACAAGTGACTTTTATGGCAGTGGAATTCTCGACATTCAGTGGGAATCACAAATGAATAAGTGAAATTCAGCCACTATATTAAGTAGTTATCAGCCACTGATTACCAGTCGCTCAATTTTCACTGTTTTCACAGATTAGGCTCAATTCTAACGGTTTCAGGTTTAGAGTGCACGATCAGGTGTCAAAAAGGTTATCTGGTAGGGTTTGTGAGAGTTGAAACTCTGATTACTTAATTTATATATATAGGGCTTACAACTAAAAATTTTTTTAAGTTCCCCAATGAATTTACAAAATTTACAAGAAAAAAACAATAACACGACACCGCAGTGGTCACAAAGAGTATGCAAAATATATTATTATGTAATACACTTAAAATTTACATGTCTTTCCATTTCACCCAATTTAAATATTACAGCTTTCATCAGTAGAATGTTAATGGGGAATTTGACGCAAGGGACTGGGGGCTCGGAGCGTCGGAGCTGTTCATGCTCTGTCAATCTGGTCCCTCGACCGCCATATTTTCCGTCATATTGGATCCAATGTGACCTTGACATTTAACCCTAAAATCGAAAAATCCATCAAATTCCCAAACAATTATAAAAAATAATACTAACATTTATAAAAAATATTCAAAAACTATTTCAAAAAATTATTTTAAAAATGTACTAAAAAAACTTAAATTTTCGGAGGTCCCCACACCAACCCTAGCACCAATACTCGTTCCACCATATTTGTGGGTGCAGTCCACCATCTTGGCATGCGTCAAAGCCCCGGCCGCCATTTTTGTCGGTGCAGTCCGCAATATTGTAAGGTGCAGTCCGCCATTCTGGTCTGTGCAGTCCGCAATCTTGATAGGTGCAGTCCACCATCTTGGTAGAAGTCACAGACACCATCCGCCATTTTGGTCGGTGCAGTTAGCAATATTGGTAGGTGCAGTCCTCCATCTTGGTACGCATCACAGACACTGTATGCCATCGTGGTAGTTGCAGCCGTCTGCCGTTTTGGCCGGTGCAGTCCACCATATTAGTAGGCGCAGCCGTCCACCATCTTGGTCAGTGTGGTCCGCCATCTTGGTAGGGGTCACTTCCACCTCCACCATCTTGATTTTTTGTTTGTTATTTGTTTATACATTTCTGTAGTTTGTCTCTTACCTTCGTTCAACCACCATCTTGGTTTTTAGTTTGTTATTTGTTTTGCATTGCTGGTTGCTGTCCCCAGCACCGCGCCCAGCAGACGACTAACCCCCTCCACTCCTCCTTCCAATTCATTTAATTGATCCGCCAATATTTCTCATTGGCTAATTACTCGGGTGTTTTCGGAAACCTTCGTTCGACCAATTAGTCGGTTCCGGTTCCCCTCCAACCTGTTTCTCATTGGCTAATTTCCTCACCCCCATTACCCCCACCCTCCAATTATTCACCTTCGTTCAAGGGGTCAGTCATCTGTGTAAAACAAATATCAAAATAATAAACCAAGATGGCGGTCAAACGAAGGTGACAGACAAACTCCAGAAATGTAAAAACAAATTACAAACAAAAAACCAATATGGCGGATGGTGGCACTGACGCCTACCAATATGGCGGGCTCCACCAACCAAGCTGGCAGATTTCTGCACCAAACAAAATGGGGGATTGCTACCAATATGGTGGACTGCACCAAACAAAATGGGGGATTGCTGCACTTACCAATATGGCGGACTGCACCAAACAAAATGGTGGACGACTGCACTTATCTCGTTGGCATATGATGGCTGTGACACCTACCAAGATTGCGAACTGCACTGACCAAAATGGCGGACGCTGGCTGTGACCCCTACCAAGATGGTGGACTGCACCTACCTAAATGGTAGAATGAGTATGGTGGAGGGAAGTTTAGGAAATTCCATAAATTTATTTTTTTAAAATAATATTTTTAAAAAAAATAAAAAAAATTTAAAAAAAATTTTGGGGTTAAAGGTTAAAGGTCAATGTCACATGGTTCCAAAATGGCGAACAAGATGGCCACCGGGTGCGGGAATGACAGAACATGAACAGCTCCGACGCTCCGAAACCCCAGCCCCTTTCGCCAAACTCCCCATAATCATTCTACTTACATTACAATATAATACTGGAATCGCCTTAAGAGATTAACACTTATTTTTCTATGAATAATGATAAAAATGCCATTCCCCTTCCAGAACAAAGTACCGAAAGACCTAGCGTAATGATTGAGGCCCTCTAGGCTTCTCTACCCCCAAAAAAGGAAGCCACGTCTTGTATTTACTCCATCGTTATCTTCAAAACAGTTCAAAACATTTGCGAACCGCCTAGAACGTTCATGGCACTTCTCCGTGACGTAACATGCAGCACGCATGCTCCTGCTGACTCCTGGTTTCGCTGGTATTCGCACACCCATTTCTTAAGGTTGCACAATCCTCCAAACTCCCAGTTCTCAAAATCTGTCGGCCCAGAGGCCCGTCGCGGCTTAAGTATTCTCAGCGGCTAGATCTGGAACGTTCCAAGCACAACGAGTTACTACAATGACCCAGAACATTCTTTTAGATATCCGGGGAAATTCAATCTGCTGAAGGTCAAGAGCGCACGAGTTGCGAAAGACTTATCGCGGCGGCACACGTAGAGGAGGGCCTTTGAGAATCGGAGCCTTCTTACTTAACAACTCTGACCTTCAAACATCCCTTTGCTCTCGCGAGCAGGACGGCGCAAGAAATGCGACGCAGGCCAGTGACACGTAACACTAGTAAGAAATATGTTCTCATGCGAAAAATTATTAAACCGAGTGCTCACGAATGCGGTGCGTTTTCCCTTTGGTGTAAGTTTCTAAAGTCAGTTAAGATTTGTTTGCACGAGGTGGAGGTACAGTCTGAATGTAGATCATAAGCGAGGTTTCAGAAAAGTTGGAAGTAACCGGGAATGAACTACAGAAAAATGTGCATGATTCCATTTCCTGATCTACACTACGACATAGCCCTCAAGGTGTTAATAGCTTCCTGGAGGTTAATCGAGAGACGCATTAATATTAAGATACCTTTAACTAATGTATAACTGCAAACGGTGCACATATACATATATGGTGTATTCGCGTTGCAAACCAGAACCTCGTCAGATGATGTCTTACGTCCCTTTCAGAGCAGCTGATAACGTAATTCGTAATCAACATCAGGTTGTTCACGGGAAAGTGAGCATGAGAATGTGACATTCTCAACTAGCATAACAACCAAAAAAATTATATTTTATTGTGACCTCAGGTGATAACTTTTGAGGACTATAAAATGTTTACACTGTGTTTATTAGTCTTGTGAAAAATTTTATATCAACAATTGCCAAAAGGATACGAAAAACTGAAACGAACTTTTAAGCACGACCTTAAAAGGTGCCCACTTAACCGCAAATAACCTATATAATGTTACATTTTTAGCAAGTATATTTCATTTTCTTCTGAAAAACAACCCTCTCTGCATTGTATTACAAATAAAGTAGGTATTGAAAGTCAAGTGCGCGAAAGTCTTTTTTTGTTTATATTATTTCCATGTAGATTTTTTCTGTGCCTTAAGAAACAAAAATTGCACTTTTAAAAACAGAAATTTGGAGACTAACTGATGAAACATTTCCATGGGATGAGAGCAACAGACTTTAAAAAAGGTTAAATATTTGTGTAAAAGTTGTTGGTAACCTATGTAACTGAAGATTAACTGACTGTCATATATGAAACACAATTACCTTCAGTGCCCTGTCCCAATGTATATTTTATTAGCAACAGTTGCCAAAACTGTATCTGAATCAGTGATTTCAATCAGTAGAATGATTTTTCAGAATCTTCAGTTTATAGGCAGTTATTTACTGACGAATGAGGGGAATGCACTGAGGTTTCACTGACAGACCAGTGCAATTCACTAGGATGAAGTATTAATCACTGTTCAATCAGTTAATACTGCCAACTAAAAGGATCAGCAGAACTTTGCTGATTCAAGTGGAGCAGTTTCAATTAACCGGCAGTCAAATCCGCTGATCCGAAGCAGTTTTAACGGTTTTAATTTTAGAGTGTACGGGCTTTGAAAACAATATTAAAAATTGCTTCTTTTCAAATGAACTGAAGATTTTTTTCCCTTTGTAATGGGCGAAATTCTGAGAGTTGTATAACCTTGCAAAGTGAAACTTTTGACTTTTTTTTCTGTTCGTTTCCGGATGAGGGCATAAGTGAGCTTGACTTTTCGGTCTAGATATTCATTGTAGACGGGTGTTCGGTAGTTCCTAGAGATCATACATCATTTTTAAAGTGGGCTTCTGTTACGACGTAGAAAGGACAGGGTGATTAGACTTCTCGCCGATTATTAAGTTACGCTTCGATGAGCACTGTCAGTGCGAAGGGGTGATCTGGGCGCGAGGAGAAAGCATATGGCGTGTTTCGAATGCTAGCGATGGCAGGATAACTGGATGGCCGTACACTCAAATATAATGTGGGAAAAGAAAATACTGTTTGCTGATTTCGGCTGTAGCGCAGTGTGTAGATTTACTGAAACAATAAATAAGTAACATCAAGTATTAATGTTAACGTGAAACGAAATACTGACATAGAAGGGCAGATATTTAAGGCTTACGAGGACAAAAATTAAGAATAATTTGGGAGACTTCCTCCTGCAAACCTTTTTAGGGCGGAAACATAATAATAATGTAGTAAAAAAAATATCCACTTCTTTGTATGAATTATAACCGTTTAGAGAGCCCTTAAAAAAATAATATCATGGTTGCCACAAGTAAATGGTTAATATACACAAAATATTTAGTTGCCGACAAATTATTTTTTTACGGTACTCGCGATCAGGTATCGTACCAAGCACTTTCACACTCGAAAACTAATGATATGTAATTCACTGGAGAGCCAAAAAAAACTGGTATAGGCGTGCGTATGCAAATAACAGAGGTATGGAACCAATCAGAGTAACGCGATGTGTTCGGCAGCGCCTATATAAGACAACAAGCGTCTGGCAAAGTTGCTACATCGGTTACTACTGCTATAATGGCAGATTATCAAGATTTCAGTGAGTTAGAACATAGCATCTCCGAGGTAGCGATAAAATTTTCGCGTACGATNAGACAACAAGCGTCTGGCAAAGTTGCTACATCGGTTACTACTGCTATAATGGCAGATTATCAAGATTTCAGTGAGTTTGAACGTGGTGTTATAGTCGGCGCACGAGAGATAGAACATAGCATCTCCGAGGTAGCGATAAAATTTTCGCGTACGATCGTTCCACGAGTGTACCGTGAATATCGGGAATCCTGTAAAACATCACACCTTCGACATCGCTGCGGCCGGAAAAAGATCGTGAAAGAACGGGACAAACGCCGACTGACGAGAATCATTAAACGTGACAGACGTACAACCCTTTCTCAAATTGGCGCAGATTTCATTGCTGGGGCATCAACAAGTGCCAGCGTGCGAACTATTCAACGGACCATTATTGATATGGGCTTTCGGAGCCGAAGACCCACTCGTATAAAGTTGTTGACTGCACGACACAAAGCTTTATGCCTCGCCTGGACCCACCAACACCACCATTGGACTGTTGATGACTGGAAACACGTTGCCTGGTCTGACGAGTCTCGCTTCCAATCGTATCGGGCGGATGGTTGTGTACGGGTATGGAGACATCCTCATGAATCCATGGACCCTACATGTCAACAGGGGACTGTTCAAGCTGGTGGAGGCTCTGTCATGGTATGGGGCGTGTGCAGTTGGCGTGAAATGGGACCCCTGATACGTCTAGATACGACTCTATCAGGTGACAGATACGTACGTATCCTGTCCGATCACCTGCACCCATTCATGTCCATTGTGAATTCCGACGGACGTGGACAATTCCAGCTGTACAATGCGACACCCCACACGTCGAGAGTTGCTACCGAGTGGCTCCAGGAACCCTCTTTTGACTTAAGACACTTCCATTGGCCACCTAAATCACCAGACATGAACATTATTGAGCATATCTGGGATGCCTTGCAACGTGCTGTTCAGAAGATATCTCCACCGCCTCGCACTCCTATGGATTTCTGGACTGCCCTGCAGGATTTATGGCGTGAATGGCCTCCTGCATACCTTCAAACATTTGTCGAGTCCATGCCACGTCGTCTTGAGGCACTTCTGCGTGCTCGCGGGGGCCCTACACGATATTAGGCAGGTGTACGAGTTTGTTTGGCTCTTCAGTTTATAAGCTAGTGTCGTAATGTGCAACAGGCTGTATCAGCAAATGAATATATTCATAACAAATGTTTACACAATCTGCAAATACAAGTAGTACGTCTGGCAAGACCACACTACGTCCGATGCAACACATGCCATGCCACTGACGTGCGGTAATGTCGCAAAACGTCAGTTTGACGTGCATCCACCCTGACACCATTCAAGACACAGATGTTGAACGGGATGAGTATCCTCGTTTAGTGGAGCAAGAATTTTTTTTCCCCGTTTCATTAGAAAACAGGGTATCGATAGCTTACATACACACATATAAATTCCATAAATTCCTTAAAACTGTGATTAATACACGAAATTTCTGTTTGGTGTCTAGTCTGTAGTTTATACAACACATTTTGAGGGAGCGTGGAGGTTGTGATTCACTAGCGCTTTGGGGCCTGAGGGNTCTAGTCTGTAGTTTATACAACACATTTTGAGGGAGCGTGGAGGTTGTGATTCACTAGCGCTTTGGGGCCTGAGGGGAATGTAAGGGAGGGGCCGGCTAAATCCAAGTAAATCCTTAGCAGCAAAAATATAAATCCGCATCTGAGTGTATTCCTTTTGCATCCACTGCCGAAGGATCGAATGATATTCCCATCATGTCAGAAACACCAGCAGGTCCTGGAGACGACACCCTGTGGGACGTGCAGAACTTGGGACACCGTCATCTTACTTTGGCTTGACTCCAGTCGTCCAATGATTCTAGCTCNCCCTGTGGGACGTGCAGAACTTGGGACACCGTCATCTTACTTTGGCTTGACTCCAGTCGTCCAATGATTCTAGCTCACGTGAGAAAGTCAACAAGCGTTCTTTGAACCACTGCGTTCGAACGCACACCAATATTACGTCACGAATGCGCACGCTATTGACTACGGGCTATTTCGCCTGTTGAAGCGCTACATACTTTCTGCCCTTTATCATGGAGTAAAATAAGTACACAGTGGACAAATGGCGTGGCAGTTCCTTTGCCGTGGACGTATCCATTCGCTAATTTGCTGCGAGAGACTCTGGGAAACGGCCTTGTGTCTGATTGGCTACTAGGTTCTGTGACTGATTCCCTATTGGTTTGGCTGCCTCCTGGCAAGTAGGATACCAGGCGCTGAACGGAGAACGAAGTTCCGACATGTTGCTGGCTAGTGACGCCATATTGCTGGCGCGTGCGACTCGAATTCGCGGTGTAAGTGTTTGTTTCACCTCTGTATATTTCAGTATTATTTACCTTGATCCTGTTTAAAGCGTCGTGTTGTGGCCTACGTAGACATCACTTTTACAGACAGATCAGGAACATAAATAATGTTGCGAACATCGTAGGNTCTGTATATTTCAGTATTATTTACCTTGATCCTGTTTAAAGCGTCGTGTTGTGGCCTACGTAGACATCACTTTTACAGACAGATCAGGAACATAAATAATGTTGCGAACATCGTAGGCTCCTATTATTTTGCACAGGTGTGATGTTCAAGTCAGGTGGTGATCGTAGAATTACAAGATATTAATACACTGTACGCAAACATGCAATCTACATATGTTACCACTCGAGAAGCACAGGAGCTATAAAGTCGACACTACCACGCGCATAACGCGCGCTATCGCCACTAAGCGCAAAGCTCTGAACTGGCATGGAGTGTTCTCGTCGTGCTGCATGTACCTATGGGACTTTCAGCGGTGACCGTATAATTTTATTGATCTAAAGTCTGCAGGAATGGTCAATGCAGGATCCGTAAGTAGTTTTGTATGTAAACGATGCGTATATTTTGAGATACAGCGTTCTGAGAACGCAGTATTTTTAAGCCATTTGGAGTACTCTGCAATGGTGTTTATAATGTGTGTGACATCTTGGAAGCAATCAACAGCCCTCGTCTGAAGTGTGTTATTTTCGCAGATCAGCAAATTGGACGCGTCTTGAATAGTTTCGTGGGAAAACGTGTATAGTCTATTCGCGATTTCTTCACACTTTTTGAATAAAATCCTTTTAAAAAAACACCCCATGTACGACGCGTGTCGTTGTTTCCGAAATGCGCCATGTATCAAAAGCGGTTTATACTCTCTGCTAACAGATAAGTAGCATATTTTTCGTTAAATTTAACTTCTACGTATATTTTATCTATAAATTATAACGTATAATTTATAACTAACATGAATAGAAAATGAGAAAAAAATATGCGTGCTGGTAATGCCTAGTAAAAAAAAGTTGTAATGCAATATGTCTACGGACTGAGTGCGTGCGAATGGGGTGCGTTGGCATTCTGGTGTAATTTTTTAAGCTTTTTTTTTTTATGAGGCGGAGGAATATCCTACAAGTAGAACTCAAGCAGGGCTTGAGAGAAGTCGGAAGTAACTGTGAATGTAGTATATTTCAAGCGAAGAGGAACGCAGTTAAAGCGCCAGGGAGACGGGAGTCGGAAAGAATGTCTCCGGCGTGGGAAACGCAGAGGAAGCGCGCTGCGCAGATAGTAATTAGTTTCACCGGGAAGTTCACGGCGCACCTCGTTCGCAGAGATCATTCTCCGTCGCCAGACTCCTCCGGCGTCGCTGGGGCCGGCAATTAGCGCGACTCGCCGCGAGTAAAAAGCAACGCTGCGCACGGCCCGGGTTCTTCTCACCTGTCGGCGCAAGGCCCCGTTCGCTCCGCTCGAATACCTCTCGAACGAGCCGCCGGGAATAAGGGGAGTAATTTCCAGAAACGCTTATCATTATCCGTCGGCGCCCTCCCATTCTTCGCCGCGTGCATTACTTCCGCCCTAATTAACCAGGCTCCCTCGTCGCTACGTCCTCGCATTCCGAAGAGAGAGAGAGAGAGAGATTCCACTACCCGAGAACGTGTTGTTTGTATTTCATTAACCTGGAGCTGTGCCCCTAACGACGTCCACCACTCGTAGATTTTTTCTCAGCTGCGCGTGCGCTATTTGTTTTTCATTACCCTCGCGACTGTCTTGAGCTGGAGACGCCTCCAGGGACACGCCCACTCCATGCCTCGCCATCCGCTCTCCAGCGAGCACCTTCCATCTCCAGCCACGGTACCTGCTGCGCTCACAAAAAAAAAAAAAGAAGTCTGCAACATTACGTGAAAAATATCACATTCACTAAGAAATCGGAGATTTGTGGACACTTCTGTGCATAAATGGAATTGGGAAATGTATGTACGCAAACATCCGTCATTGCAGAGCTCTGAAGTCATTGAAAAACCAGGATATGTTTGAACCCAAAGAAACAAATGCCAGTCCTACGCTGTATTCCTAGCTGGCAAGGGTTGTATATTGTGTACAATATAATTCATTTCCCGTTAATTAATCTGCCTGCTCATCTGCATTAGTTTTTAAACTGTGCTGTAAAGGGGTGATGTATGCAAATAGAACCCCCAAGGAAATCGAGCTGGTAGTTTGGATGCCAAGCCACCTGAGCTCCCACTCGTCTTAACGGAACCTCACAGGCCCTGAGGTGAAACGTTGGCTGACATGTCAACCAGCTGGTTGTCGGACAGATGANGGGGTGATGTATGCAAATAGAACCCCCAAGGAAATCGAGCTGGTAGTTTGGATGCCAAGCCACCTGAGCTCCCACTCGTCTTAACGGAACCTCACAGGCCCTGAGGTGAAACGTTGGCTGACCTGTCAACCAGCTGGCTGTCGGACAGATGACTGTCGGCTATCTGGCAGCACGTCTCTCATGTGATGTGTCGAACAGCTGACTCGACTATCTGGCCTGTGTAACAGTCGCATGTCTCTCATGTGATGTGTCGAACAGCTGACTGTTGGCTGTCTGACCTGTGTAACAGCCGCATGTCTCTCAGGTGATGTGTCGAACAGCTAACTGTTGGCTGTCTGGCCTGTGTAACAGCCGCATGTCTCTCTCATGTGATGTGTCGAACAGCTAACTGTTGGCTGTCTGGCCTGTGTAACAGCCGCATGTCTCTCTCATGTGATGTGTTGAACAGCTGGCTATCGGATATCTGGCCTATGTAACAGCCGCATATCCCTCATGTAATGTGTCGAACAGCTGACTATCGGATATCTGGTGTGTCTAACAGCCGCATGACGAAAATTATCTATGTTTTGGAGTGTAGATGTGATTTATAGATTTCCAAACTGCCAACTTTGTTTCAGTCATTTTTTTGTATTGCCGTAAAACATTTCCGCCAATTTGCAAAAACATGTTTACAATGTAAAGGGACTGCATTCGCGTAAGAGTAACGGGAGTTTTGCGGAAAAATTAGCTGTTCAGTTGTTTGCGAAATATTGTGGTTGGATTCCACCTGAACGTGACTTGTGTTAACTACTACCCGAAAAGAGCAAAATTCAAGTATTAGCATCGTTTATGAAACAGTTCACTACGTGAGTCACTGCCTCAGCTCTAGTCTGTCGAGATAGGTATAATTTATTCACAACCTAAATAGCAAATTTTGTTTCGTGTTTCATATTCTTTCACGTTTTTTCTTATCAGATGTAAAAAAATTGTGGCAAAATTCCCTTACATGTAAAAAAAAAGCTAACTACCTCTAAACGTAAGGTAAAATTACCTCTAAACGTAAGGTAAAATTACCTCTAAACGTAAGGTAAAATTACCTCTAAACGTAAGGTAAAATTACCTCTAAACGTAAGGTAAAATTACCTCTAAACGTAAGGTAAAATTACCTCTAAACGTAAGGTAAAATTACCTCTAAACGTAAGGTAAAATTACCTCTAAACGTAAGGTAAAATTACCTCTAAACGTAAGGTAAAATTACCTCTAAACGTAAGGTAAAATTACCTCTAAACGTAAGGTAAAATTACCTCTAAAATGTAGAGTACATTTACGTAACAAGTAAAGTACTATTCACTAATAGTACGAAAAAGCACCTAACAAAAGTGTGGGAAAATCCCATGCAAGTAAGCGAATATGAACTGCATTGTATAATGAAATTATATTTAAAATAAGAACGAGTATTCGTACTGTTAATTTCATTATTACCTATTTACTCAGAAGAAAAGTAACAAAAACCACATTTCTAAAATGCTCGACATTTGCTGTTGAGGTGGGCGCGAACTAGCATCCTCTGTCTCTAGAGGTTGGTGTGCTATCCATTACACCAAGGCAGTAAAATTATTAGGGATTATAATCGTAGTAATTTTTTCCACCCCGAATAATTACAAAGTATTAATTAAGTTACCTGAAAATTTTTTAATTAAAATAACTAGACAAGTTTTCCCTAAAATATTTCATATTATTAGCTTCAACATTTTAAGAGAAACTTGACAAATTAGTTATTCATAGAACTGGTTATAATTATTATTTTGTGTAACAAATTTCTCTGTTTATTTTGTGCGGTACAAACTAAATTTGATTAGAATTTATTTATTGGCTTTATTAGTGTTTTTAAGTCAATACCAAGCCAAGTCTTTTAATAATTCCCTTGACATAAATTTTACGCGAATAAAGATAACGGCGTATGTTCAGATTTGAACACGGGAACAAAAAGATATCGGTTTCCCATAATCTCTTACAAATTTTCCTATTTCGTTTTTTTAACAATATTTTTATTTGTAACTATTTGATAATATTGTATTTTACAGATTTTCTCTACCTCAAAATTAATTTTTATTGCTTAGTATTATGCCTTCAATAACGAATATAAGTCCTACAATCTGGTCAACATGGCGCCTCGTTTTGTTTCTTCCTCTCGTCCAACGGTTGAGACAATGCTGAGGAGATACACACGTCCTAAGGTAAATTTCCCATCCATGTATGGGATTTTCCACTGCCATGTAAGTGAATTTTACTCCACAGTAAAGAAAAACATGTTTCCCAAATAAGTTTTCAAACATTACCTTACAATTGTCAGGTAATTTTCCCAACATTTTTTACAGTGAGCCCGTATCATGAACAAAGTTACAATTTCTGTTATATTGCATTCAATGTTTTTTCTATTTTTTTTTGTATTAGTTAATAAGAATTGGCTTGATATTCAAAGGATTTATTATAACTAACGTCGAGCAAAATTATTTATAACGCACTTTTGAGTAATACCAAAATTGCTCGTGCATACCGAATTTGCATGTTTCATTTGTTGTGTTAGTAACACCTGAAAACATTTGTTTGCTACTATGGCAGCATACACAACCTTCGCAATATTTTTTTTTCAGTAAATGGCAATACGTAATAAAAAAACCAGAAAATATATAATCCAGCCTTGAGGGGTGACGCCACCTCTTAATGCCATGCCAAGGCTTTGTTGTAGTGGAACCGCGCGAGGAAATGCAGGGATAATCGATTTTGTTTTGCTGACGGTGCGTAAGCTGCCCAACTTCATTGGCTTGATGGTAATACGCAGCGCTACACGCAGAGAAGCCTGACATGTGTAAGAAGGACAGACGTGAGTGTCTGTCCTTGCGGCGCCCCACCAGCTAACGGAAATGACTTTATCAGAAATTTGATGACATTTTTTGCTTCTTGAATGTGGCAGACTTATTGAAAACAACTCCAATATTTTTTTTTTTCCCCCCTTCGTATTTTGATGTGACCGTCTCCATTAGCGTTTCTTCAACCCATTTTAATTTTAACTCCGAGATTTCCGGTAAACATGTTTTACTGGAGAGCTCGGAACAAACCATGTTAACAGAAAGCTATATGCCTATTCTGATAGAAAGATGTTCTTTTCAAAATCGCTATCAAAAGAAGCCGCAATAGATGAGGTGAAAAAAATTTTAATCCTCGAGAATTCCTCCAAATTTCTTTCGACCATAACTCAGTTGCAGACTTGCAAAAAACGATAATTACCATAACTATGTATATTTTAGTTCTATACACTAGTATATTAATTTAATCCACTATATGATTTTGGAATAAAATAAAAAATTTGAAATTTGTTCCTAATGTTCTGAGGTGGGATTATCTGACGTTATTCCTTTTCTCCTTTTATATATGATTTTATTATGTATTTTTTACATACGTACTTGAATATTTGGAGGATTAATTATTACAAGGCAAAACTCTCAAATCAAAACTGACCGGCAGAAAATCATGAATATGGTATCACAAGTTTTTCTTATGAACCTACATCGCATTTTTGTGAAGAAATTATTGATTAGTCTAGTGGTTCGTAGCTATTTTTTAGTACATAGAGAGAGTTTTGATAGCAGTTGGAAAATATTGACATAACTAAATTTTTCTTTTTAAGAGAAATGTAACGTAAAGCGTAAAAACTTAGTGAAATATACATTAATATATATTTTAATTCAAAAATTTAAATTTAATACATTGAAAATATCGACGTTCAAGTCTATCATTGATTTGAATGTGTTACAAAATAAAAGGAAAAATGATTAAGATTTATTATAAACGTAAAATTTGAACTCTTAGTTTGAACCAATAAAATTCCTCGTGTTTTTTTAAGTATTATAAAAAGTTTTTTACAACTCTATGAAACTTAAAAATAAATTTGTACCATTAAAGTATATTAATTATGATTTTATTTTGCCATACATTTAACAATATTGACGATATATTTTTTTTTTAAGAAATGGCTTTGGTATTAGTAATAAATATTCTTAGGATAGTTAAGAAAATAAGGACGGTTCCTTTAACATTAAATTTTTTTACTGGAATTGATATATTTTGGATTATGGATAGAAATTTTTCGTCAGAATCACTGTCTCGCAATAACTGCCCACCATCCACCGTCTACTATCGGTTCTTGAACCCTTCATACTTTAAGAGTTAGTAGTCAGTGTTGACATATCTTCTGCGCATTCATTGGTTGTGCGTTTAAGTGTATCTCAGCCAATAGATATCCTGGGAATACGAGTTTTCACCAGAAGAGATAAAAACCAATTATCTCAGTCCGTACTGTTTTTTTTTTTTTTTTTTTTTTTTTACCAAGGGACATTTCATATGGTTTTGACAATTGGAATAATGAATAGATTTGGGTTGCTCTNTTTTTTTTTTTTTTTTTTTTACTTTACCAAGTGTGCTCAAAAAGAAAAAAAATCGTGAAAATGATGTTACACATTCGCATATTTTGAGTTTGTTTGCTCAGTTTCCTTAAGAGAAAGGAGAAAAGTAGACTTACATCGGGGGCACAGCCACAGAGCACTCCAGTCTCGTGAGGGGACAGCAATGGCGGATCGGCTATAGCGCTCGCCTCCCACCAACGCGAACCAGGGTTCGATTACCGGCGAGTCCGCTCCCGCATTTTCGCACGCGGGAATCGTGCAGGACGATGACGTTGGTCGGCGGGTTTTCTTGGAGATCTCCTGTTTCCCCGTCCTTGCATTCCGGCGCTGCTCCATACTCACCTCACGTCACCCTCATCAGCTTTCAAGACCTCGATGTTAAGAACCACCCAAATTTCTCCACTCCACTCCACTTTACATCAATGGAACCGTCACGCTATTTCGTGTCTGTAATACATATATTCTCTGTGGTACCCCCAAGCCATTTCGAATCCGTGTATTGGCTATTCTGTGGCAGGAGCCACCTGGGGCCGTAAGGAGTTGCAAGGCTACAGTTCTGGCCAAGACTTCAACGCAGCTCCGGGGGCCGAAGACGGCCATGAAGGCCAGTGGCCATCACACTACGCAGCCTTCACATTTGCTTTTTTTTTTTATCGTGTATTTGCGTTTCCCTCCAGAGTGCGTCGAAAGTGTGTCGGCGAAGGGGCTCGCAAACCGGCGATGATGCCATTAACTCTTGGCACAAGCCCTACACTACACAACCCACACTTTTGCCTGCAAGGTCACACGCGAATGTCTGAGTGAAGTGTTGCAATAAGGTCATTATTTGGCCTGTGTTCTACCACCGAGTTGAAAAGTACACAGAGAAGAAATAGGGTGGCGGTTTCTTTGATTCACTGATTAGCTGTGCGTGGCTGTGGGGACGGGCCTTGTGTCTGGTTGGCTACCGCGCGTACTGAGAAAGGTGTTCTGTTGGCAAGGCTTCTAGGTGGCATTAGGTTACCATGCGCTGATTGGCGAACTTCATTCTGACGTGTTGTTCGTCAGTGACGCCATTTTGCTAGCGTGTTCGGCTGGAGTTCACGGAATAAGCGGCTATTTTACCTCTGTATTTTTAGGTACTCTGTAGTTATACTGGATTTCAGCATTTTCCTTAAAACCAGCGAACCATTTGTTGCGTGATCAGTGATATTGGCATTAACACGTGCAGTCCCGATGTCCATGATCGAGGACGTGTTGCACGTAATGGATATTTGTGGTTGGCAGTATACAAAGACCGGAATNTTTTTTTTTTTTTTTTTTTTTTAGTGTCCTACTTATGAGAAATTAAATTTGTTGAATTATCTTCGCCTCTTATTTCTGAATGGTCAGTCCTGATACAGTAATAACGAGCACGCAGCACGTTGTTCACTGGTTGCCGGAAGCATGCTGGACATACGTACAGCTGCAATCAAAAAAGTAAATGATTGCAACACTTGACCTCGAAAATGAGTTCCGGACTGAATGAGTGAGTGTAGAGATATGGGCGGCTATTAATAGCGAGATCTTGAGAGTTGATGAGGGTGAAACGATGTGAGTATGGAACAGTGCCGGAATGCAAGGGGGGGGGGGAGATCCCTGATAAAACGCGCTGACCAGCGGCATCGTCCGGCACGATTCCCACATGCGTAAATCCGGGAAGGAACCCGCCGGGAATTAAACCCGGTTCGCCTAGGTGAGAGGCGTATAGTCTAACCACTACATCACCGCAGCCCCAAATTGTCCTCAAATGATTACACGAATGTCCCAGGCCTCTATCAATTGGCAGCATACTTTATACACCAGTGTGTTAAAATTAAGGACGATACAGGTTTCCATATGTAACGTCCTGCAGCAGTATTTCGAATAGTAACAAAGCATGACTAAATGGAGATTTTTGGAAATTGGCCATTGTCCAAAAAATTTTTATCTAGTCACTAACCCCCGTTGCACTATTCATTCAAAGATTAAGTACAAAGCATACCATAACATCGTCGAGGTATCAGAGTGTGGGAAAGATGAAGAACGCAGACCAACAAAGGAATCAAAAGAATGCGAAAGACTTTAATTCAAAATTGGGTCCCGAGCACAGCAGAACAGAAGACAGAAACGTCCATGTGACAGGCGGCAGGCAAGATAAATGCTGTCCATAGTAGGGGATATGATCACCCCTGACTCTGATGCAAGATGTGCACAGTGTGTTTATGGCGAAGATGAGCTTGTCGACGAGCTCTTGAGGTATCGTCGCCCATTCCTCTTGTAGCGTCGATCGCAGCTGCAAAGTTTATGCTGGTGACTGGCGACGTATAGTGCCATACGTCTCCCGGCAATGTCCCACGCGTGCTCGATTGATTTTAGGTCCGGGGACTGTGTAGGCCAATCCATGTGGTAAATACTTCACAGTTCAACCACTAATTCGACTTTCTTCCAACTTCCCGAAAATTCAACGTCGGAGAAAGTCGTCCATATGTTGTCTACGGGACCGTCCTTTGGTCACATCAGACATTAGGCAGGAACTCGACGTCGTTCAACCTTATGTGCAATGCAACAGTTTCCACTGCAATACCACATCTATTACAATCTCATTATTGGTCTTTCCACCTGTTCTACCTGTTCGTCCCGCTGTCATGTCCCACATTTCTGCACATCGGTTTATTTTTCACGGCGGTAGTGACAGAGATCATACAATCCTTAAGCCGGTGGTGAAACAACTAGAAGGTGCAGGGTGTCCCTCCCTGAATTGAGTAAAGAATTCCAGAAAGAGAATAAATGTGAACGTCATGCACGTTTTTAAATATTTTCCGGGATGTTCCGGAGCAGTCAGAAAATGTCAAAATTGACCCACCAGATACTTCACGAGGAATAATGTTTGCTCATTGAGTTGCGTTGATATATTGTATACAATCTCTAATGAATTTAATGTTATCATGTATTTATAATATAGGCTGTTCACGATAAAGTGTGCACCTTTAAGGCCCTAGTTATTTTTTCCTTTCAGTCATTTTTTTATACTTTAACCTACCTTCCAAAGTAAATATTGCTATGTAACTAATAAAAACACTGTGTATATTCTACCGCACTCGGAAGTAATCGTGTAAGACAAAATTAAATATATTTATTGACTATTATTCCAAATGAGAGGGTTTTCAAAGGTGCTCACTTTACCGCGACTAGTCTATACTTCAGAGGGCTCCCCAGGAATAACGCCTGGAGGACACTTCCGGCCGTAAGGAAGCATGACGACTACGATGGGAAATAGTATAGCCAAGCTTCGCAAGTGTTCTGTTTCCTCAGGATTTATAAGAGGTGGCTATAG
Source organism: Clitarchus hookeri (assembly GCA_002778355.1). NCBI lineage: Eukaryota > Metazoa > Arthropoda > Insecta > Phasmatodea > Phasmatidae > Clitarchus > Clitarchus hookeri. The sequence goes on along the minus strand of NQII01000122.1, from coordinate 758,583 downwards.
GGTTTTAATACAGGAATCTGTTCAGAAGAGGTACAGCATTGTCGCCATGGTGTAAAATACTGTTTACAGAAGAATGAATATCGTAGACATAGGGCTACGTACGGCGATTTTTGCTGACATTGCCGCTTTTCAACGATTACGTTCGTGTTTCAGTAACCAAATTTACGAATTACCCACAAAATATTCTACTTTTATTTCTGTCCTGAAAAAATATTTGCATTAAAACGTTTCCATTTTTTTTTTTTTAATTATAACAGACAGACCTGTTTACAGTGAGACCCGCATGCCAACTAGGGGGATCCATAATCCTTAGTATATATTTTCACTTCCGGGTTACAGGTTTTCCTCTCTCTTATATGCAGCATGTAATTTAGGTTTTGATCACACAAAAATTAAATTTAAGTTCTAATAGAAGCAAGTGTCTCAGCCCTTTTAGAACAACTTTAATTGACGGCTTCAGGTGTAACACACAAAAAATATTATGATTTGTGCTGTGCTTCTGTAGACACAACACTTGTTTCGGTGTCACATCCAGTAAGCTGTAGGCTATAATGTTCGGCTTCAGTAATATAAAACAATTATGACCTAGACCAGTAAGAAGGTTTGCGAATCGTTTAACCACAAATGAGATCATTGGCCATTGAGCTTCGCAGTGTGCAGTAAAGACCAAAAATTTCCTATAGCCTATTCGCGGTAAAGTTAGCACTTTTGAAAGCACTCTCATTTGGAATAATAGTCAAAAAATAAATTTTATTTTAGCCTTAGATGTTAACTTCCAAGTGCGGTGGAATCTACACTGTGCTAATTACTTATATGGCAATACAGTATTTATTTACAAAGTTGGTTAGAGGATAAAAATTTGCTGAAATAAAAAAGTAACTAGGGCCTCTAAAAGGCTAACTTTACCGTGAACAGCCTATACGCGTGCGTAACGTACGCAACTGTGTACAATGGGTCTGAATGATTTAAGAAGGGCACATAAAGNAGAAAGAGAATAAATGTGAACGTCATGCACGTTTTTAAATATTTTCCGGGATGTTCCGGAGCAGTCAGAAAATGTCCAAATTGACCCACCAGATACTTCACGAGGAATAATGTTTGCTCATAGAGTTGCGTTGATATATTGTATACAATCTCTAATGAATTTAATGTTATCATGTATCTATAATACAGGCGGTTCACGATAAAGTGTGCACTTTTAAGGACCTAGTTATTTTTTCCTTTCAGTCATTTTTTAATACTTAAACCTACCGTTCAAAGTAAATATTACCATGTAACTAATAAACACACTGTGTATATTCTACCGCACTCGGAAGTAAACGTCTAAGGCAAAATTATATATATTTATTGACTATTATTCCAAATGAGAGGGTTTTCAAAGGTGCTCACTTTACCGTGACTAGACTATACTTCAGAGGGCTCCCCAGGAAAAACGCCTCGAGGACACGACCAGTCGTAAGGAAGCATGACGACGACGATGGGAAATAGTATAGCCAAGCTTCGCATGAGTTCTGTTTCCTCGGAATTTTTAAGAGGTGAATATAGGGTTTTAATACAGGTATCTGTTCAGAAGAGATACAGTATTGTCACCATGGTGTAAAATACTGTTTACAGAAGAATGAATATTGTAGACAGAGGGCTACTTACGGTGATTTTTGCTGACATTGCCACTTTTCAACTATTTAGTTCGTGTTTCAGTAACCAAATTTACGAATTGGCCACAAAATATTCTACTTTTATTTCTGTCCTGAAAAAAGATTTCCATTAAAACTTTTCCAAGTTTTTTTTTTTAATTATAACAGACAGAACTGTTTACAGTAAGACCCGCATGCCAACTAGGGGCATCCATAATCCTTAGTTTGCATATTCACTTCCGGGATACAGGTTTTTCTCTCTTATATGCAGAATGTAATTTAGGATTTGATCACACAAAAATGNTAGGTTTTGATCACACAAAAATTAAATTTAAGTTCTAATAGAAGCAAGTGTCTCAGCCCTTTTAGAACAACTTTAATTGACGGCTTCAGGTGTAACACACAAAAAATATTATGATTTGTGGTGTGCTTCTGTAGACACAACACTTGTTTCGTTGTCACATCCAGTAAGCTGTAGGCTATAATGTTCGGCTTCAGTAATATAAAACAATTATGACCTAGACCAGTAAGAAGGTTTGCGAATCGTTTAACCACAAATGAGATCATTGGCCATTGAGCTTCGCAGTGTGCAGTAAAGACCAAAAATTTCCTATAGCCTATTCGCGGTAAAGTTAGCACTTTTGAAAGCACTCTCATTTGGAATAATAGTCAAAAAATAAATTTTATTTTAGCCTTAGATGTTAACTTCCAAGTGCGGTGGAATCTACACTGTGCTAATTACTTATATGGCAATACAGTATTTATTTACTAAGTTGGTTAGAGGATAAAAATTTGCTGAAATAAAAAAGTAACTAGGGCCTCTAAAAGGCTAACTTTACCGCGAACAGCCTATACGCGTGCGTAACGTACGCAACTGTGTACAATGGGTCTGAATGATTTAAGAAGGGCACATAAAGTCTTGTCCCCCTCTTCCCACTACGGGCCGTCCAAAGACGTGCCCCCTCCTAGGTTGCAGATGTTGTTTCACCACTGCCTGAAACCAGCAACTTACATCTCGGAAGACCCACGAATCGGTGAATTCGGCGACGGTGCTTGCAAATGAAATGTGCGCGTGTGCAAAGCTCGTTCGCGGAATGCCTTGGGCGGCTACCAGCAGGGTAGGCTTGTCCGCTGACCCACATGCCAGTCGCGCTCCCAGCTAGGAACACGGCGCCTTGGCTGGTCGCCAAGTACGGTAACACGGCCCTGCAGGAATGCTCGCTCGCACGACAGTGCGCATTTAGGTCAACTCCAAGTTTCCTCCCCACTGCAGCCTGCTGCTTTCCTTTCGGCCACGCCACAGAGACAATCTTCTTGTGACTGGGTATGTAACCGAGATAGCTAAGGCACAGGGTAGGCGAGTGTATACAGTCTCTTGTACCGCGAGTTCCAGCAGCAGCACACGACCACAGAGTACTTGACAATACAGAGGTGAAATGGTGGCGTGTATTGCGAATTCCAGCCACGCACGCCAGCAAAATGGACTCACCGGCCAGCAATATGGTGGAACGTCGTACACCAATCAGATCCTTGAGACTAACTTGTCAGACGGTAGCCTAACAAACAGGAAGTATTCCATAATGTGCAATAGCCAATCAGACACTAGGCCCGTTTTCACGGGGCCACGGTGGCTGAGCGGTTACCCTGCTCGCCTCCCACCAAGGCGAACCTGGTTCAATACCCGGCAGGGTCACCAGATTTTCGCAAGTGGGAATCGTGACGAGCGATGCCGTTCGTCGGCGGCTTTTCTAGGGGATCTCCCGTTTCCCCCCACCCTTTCATTCCGGCGCCGCTTCATACTCATCTCAAGCACCCTCATCGGCTCTCAAAACCTCGCGGTTAAGAGCCGCCCAAATCTCTTCACTCTCACTCACTCACCCGTTTCCACAAATAAGCGCGGCCAATAAGCGACCGAGTTCGCTTACATCATAGGAACCGCCAAGCGCTATTTCACTTTTGTGTACTTATCTATTCCGTGATACGGCAACGAAAATGTCTTCACCAACCAGCAACATGTCGAAACGCCATTCGCCTATCATCGCCTGCCAACCTATTCGACAGCTGGCAACACGGCGAACAGGGAAGCTACCACCAATCATACACAAGGACGTTTCCCAGAGCCTCTCGCAACTAATCAGCAGAACCCGGAAATCTCGCGAATTCATTTGAGGACAAGCTTGACTTCAAACACACGTACATTCGATGTTATTTTCAATTGGATCGCAGTTTGTTAGCCACGCGCTGGACGAATTTGAGTCAATAACTAATCAGTAGGGGCAGTGATATTTCGCGAAAAGAATTCGAGACAAGATATTGTCCAAAGCACTGTACAACTTCTTTGATTGGCTCAAAAATGTTCTGGCCTGTGTTAACCGTTTGCGCACGAATAACGAAGGTTCACTGTCGGAGTTACTTAGTCCTGAGTGGCTTGGTCAAAGACGGACACGGCACCAGCAGCCAATGGAGGTATAACAACAGCTGAGGTGTGTATATAGTATTGAAGTCTACTGTGTGCTCCGATTTTTACGCGAAATGTCACTGGCCCTACTAATCAGCAAGAAAAACACGACCGCATCCCTTGCAACCTGATCTGGGGTAAAACTGGAGCAACAGCAAATGAACAACTTACTAAGGCTCGAGAACATAAGGGATTGTGGAGTCTAGCTTATTGCCAAATGAATCCCGCGAAATTTCCGTGTCTCTACTAATCAGAGAATTGGTACGCGCGCATTGAACGGACCGCCACGACATTTCGTCTCTGTTTACTTATCTACTTTGTGCCATTTGACGAAGCGGGATACTTACGAGACAAGAGTAAAGCAGCGGTTTGTGCCATTAGCCCCTATCGCATTCAGCAGCAAAACTGGCGTCACTGGTCAAGAGCATGTCGTAACGCCATTCGCCAGTTGATGTCTGCTATAATCCATTCACCGTTACTTCACACGTTTCTGAAGCCCTGCTAAAGTTTTAATTCCAGGATATCACTCCAGCTCGTGCAAACTAAGCCTAACGAAGTCTAGAAAATCACACCAAAGGACAACGCACCGAATTCGTGCGCACTCACTTGTAATGATATCTTGCATGAGACATATTTCTCACTCGGCGCTACCAACACACATGTTTTCTCACTGCTTTTCTTCATATTTCATTTAAATGAATTATTATAATTTATAGATAAAATAAAGGTAAAACTTCAATTTAACGAAAAATAAGATACTTTTATGGTAATAGAGGTACTTACAAAACGCTTGTGACACATGTCATATTTTGAAAATAACTAAACACGTCAAACACGGGGTGATTTTTAAAAGATTTTATTCAAAAAGTGTGAAGAAACGGTAAATAGACGGCAGCTAAGCAAATAAGTAATCTTTTGAGGCACATATTAGCCAATCAGACAGAAGGCATGTTCCAGAGCCTCGCGCAGCCAATTAGAGAATTGGCATCGAAGGAACCGTCACGCCATTTCACTTCTGTATATTTATGTATAACGTAATGTAAGTGTAGGGTTACAGAGTAAGTATGTATATATATATACATATGATGACTGGAAATTCGACCTTTTCCTTGAAAGTGGCTACAGTAGAGCCACTTTAAATTTAAAGTAAATTTGAACATATGATACCCCATCCGAAAAATAGTAGTTGTCGAGATAATATACGTTTTAAGTAGTTAAAACAATGCAAGAAAAACTCTGATCAGCAACTTAAAAATACTAATTGAGGAAAATCCGTTTATTTTCTGGCACTTATTTTAAAGGTTTATGATAGCTAACAAAACAGTGATCGTATGACACTTAGCGTACACTCGTTGAACTTCAGACGCACACTCAAGCAAAATGACGTCACTGGCCAAGTACATATTGGAACGCCGTTCGAGGTTAAATAAATACTTTTGAAATCAACATCTGAAAAAAAAATCCTTGCCTGTAATTCCATCTGTATTAATAATTCTTCCGTGCTGTATGTTCATCTTGAGTTCGGCCTCTTCGCCACATGTTCATGGTGCTGTGGCAATAATTGAAGAGTCGTAGAACAACTTGGTCTGATTTTATTATGACATGAAGTTTCATTTAACATCTATCTATGACTTAGTATGGTAGTTATACAACTTCGGGTTTAAATAAATAATGTTAGAATTGTTAGAAATCTATTGTCGAATGTATTACTTTCTTATTACGCCGTAAGAAATTTTTATGGTAAACTTCCTAACATGTAATGGAAGTTTTTAATCTATACGATGTGTGGGGAAGTTGCCATACATTAGTATACAAATATGAAAATGTTTAGCGCGGCTACAATGTGTATTTGGCAATGGCAGTACCCATTTGTTTGTTTCATATACCTGTTCAGGAGCGCTACCACGTGTATAAAGAAATTCTTCACCATAACAGTTTTCGTTTCATTCCGAAACACTGGTGTGGTAAATTTCCGAACTATTTCTTAGAGTCTATATGTCCGTTCATATACACATAATCAAAATCTTAATCACCTTACACGCAAGTAGACTATTCAGGAAATGAATTTAATGCGTGATAAATTACTAGAGCACATATGAGAAAGTTTTTGTCATGATAACGGAAAACAACTTTGCAAAAAATACATTCCAGTGCACCTGGCCGTGATAGTAACTGTGTTTCATGGATTGCGAGTTATATTGTACAAATAAATATAATTAAATATTTATAATTTATTTATATAGTACATATTACGTGTGCATTCGTATATTGCCTACTATCACCAGTACCCAATAAAATGTTGTTGTTGGTTACTCAGAGACCATAATTAGACACCCGGTAATTTCGCGGTTTCATTTGAGGTCAAACTAGACTTCAAATACGTTTACATTTGACATTCTGTCTCAATAAGATCGCAGTTTGTAAGACACGCCCTCGACGAATTTGTATCAATTATTGATCTGCAAGAAAGTAAGAGCGAATAACGTTCTACCTGGCCTGCGATAAAACTGGACCATCAGCCAATAAACAATTAAGCGAGGCTCTAGTACACAAAAGATTGTGCAGTCTAGCTTGTTGTCTCTAGCCATAATCATTCGATTTCACGTTAATGTGGCTAGAAGGAAAAACCGGTGATGGTTTATTTATCGCCTGGTTGGGAAATCACTATAATAACGAATGAACATTAACTGTAGCTTTTGTATGCATGACCTTGCAAAGTAGTCCCCAAACCTTGTGGTATCAACGATTACGGTATTCGCTCAAGGTTATATTGTTGAAAACAATATAATTACCTTGTTTGTTGCACCATAATCGTTGTCTTTCTCGAGTGAAATACGTGGCATTTGTGACTCGAACTAAAAAAAAAAACCACCTAAGAAGATAGTTCCAACGAATGATATTACGACTGGGCAGTGTGTAATAAACCTCTTCCTTTAAGATTGTGTAAACTTCAAGTAATGGTCGTTTACAGCGCCAATATACAACACTTCCGGTCTTTGAATGTCGAGGATAAAAATTCTTGTTTTTAATTTAGCGGAAAACAGCAATAAACGTGTTTCAGCAGCTCTGATGTTAATCAACAACTGGGTTTTATTTTACTAAACTGTTCCTGTGCAGTAAATGAAAATTTGTAACCTATCATTTAAATAATACTGAGCTGATTTATATGATTTGCAAGACTCCTCCCACTCACGGCTCCAAAATTCCAAAGTCAGATATTTCATATGAACTGTCTGCACCCTCATTTTTGTTTAAACCCCTCTTAACCTGATACAAGAATTACGTTACAGTTTGTATGGAACAAGAGTAGATATAAATAGAGAGTTCACCGCCAGGGGCTGGGCGCTGCGCAGCGGTGGCGGTTATCTTGGACGACGTTACGCGGCCCTTTTTTCNGAGAGTTCACCGCCAGGGGCTGGGCGCTGCGCAGCGGTGGCGGTTATCTTGGACGACGTTACGCGGCCCTTTTTTCTCTTTTTTCCCTCGGAATTTCCTTTTTTTCCCCCTCAAAAATGGCCAAAATCGCCAGAATTTCCCTAAAAATTTACCGAATTTCCCTTTAAACCAGCTAAATCTCCCGAAAAAAAAATGTGTTTTGCACAATTCGACTGACTTTTGCACACACCAACGGGATACGGCGGAAATTGTGCAAATGTCCGCCGTANGAGAGTTCACCGCCAGGGGCTGGGCGCTGCGCAGCGGTGGCGGTTATCTTGGACGACGTTACGCGGCCCTTTTTTCCCTCGGAATTTCCTTTTTTTCCCCCTCAAAAATGGCCAAAATCGCCAGAATTTCCCTAAAAATTTACCGAATTTCCCTTTAAACCAGCTAAATCTCCCGAAAAAAAGTGTGTTTTGCACAATTCGACTGACTTTTGCACACACCAACGGGATACGGCGGAAATTGTGCAAATGTCCGCCGTANGTGTGTTTTGCACAATTCGACTGACTTTTGCACACACCAACGGGATACGGCGGAAATTGTGCAAATGTCCGCCGTAGTGTGCAATCATTTACAAGCACACTCTGTCATTCCATGCCAGTACCATCCGTCTTGTCTGAAGAATGTTGGAATTCATTGCCCTGTCACCCAACTTCTCTCATTCCTTCCAGTTTCTCTCCTGCATATCCGTTCTCTCTCGCCTGCTCTATCCCTTGGGGTTTTCTAAGAATTCCTTCAGGTCTTCTTTATTTCTCTCTTGCCTTTTTTCTCATGCTCTCATTCCTTCCTGCCTCTCTCTCACTCGTATCCGTTTTATCCCTTGGGGGAGGAGGTTCTCATATTCCTTCTGGTCTCCTTTACATTCACCCTTTTCTCTCACTTGCCTTCTTCACTCATCACCATCATCTGCTGCCACTTCGGTTTTCTCATGTTATTTCTGGTCTCCTTTCATCTGGCGTTCTTGTGGGTACGAGTCTCGTGCCTTATCATTCCACCTTCGTTTTCTAATTTTCCTTCTGGTCTCCTTTCATTGGACCTCCTGGCGGGGACGAGTCTCATGCTCTGTCATTCCACCTGCGCGACACGGAGCGAAGCCTGCCCACGCATGCTAGCCTAGAGTAGCACCGCGCAAACGTCAAGTACTTCCTAAGCCCACTTATAAGCATAGTTTGATGTAATTTCCGAACCGTTTAAGATAGAGCCACCAAATTCATAACATATTCATCACCCACGACGACGAAAAGGACCGCAAGGTCAAGTACGCCTTAAGCCCTCATATAAGCATAGTTGCCAGTTATTTCCGAACCGTTTAAGACACAGTCACAAAATTCATAGGGTAGACGTCACCTTCGAAGACAAAAAGGACTACAGGGTCAAGTAAAATTTAAGGCATCTTATAAGCACAGTAGACCACCATTTCCCGTCCACCGACTGTACGGTCAAGTACACCTTAGCTATTAGTATAAGCATAGTTGACTGCCATTTTCCACCCACAGAAACTATAGTAACCAAATTCATGTCACAGGCATCACCTCCGATGACAAACAGGGTGGTAAGAACAAGTACACTTTAAGACCACCTATAAGCATAGTCACCCCACATTTACTCCACATTTATGAGGTAATTTTACCTTACATGTATAGGTAATTTGTGTTACTTACATGTAAAATTATTTTACTACAATTTTTTTACATGTGATAAGAAAAAACCTAAAATAATAAGAAACACGACACAAAATTTGCTATTTAGGTTGTGAATAAATTATACCTATCTCAACAGATTAGAGCTAAGGCAGTGACTCACGTAGTGAACTGTTTCATAAAATATGTTATTACTTGAATTTTGCTCTTTTCGCGTAGTAGTTAACACAAGTCACGTTCAAGTGGAATCCAACAACAATATTTCGCAAAAAACTGAACAGCAAATTTTTCCGCAAAACTCCCGCTACTCTTACGCGAATGCAGTCCTTTCACATTGTAAAAATTGTTTCTGCAAATTAGTGGAAAAGTTTTACGGCAATGCAAAAAAATTACAGAAACACAGTTGGCAGTTTGGAAATCTAGAAATCACATCTACACTCCAAAANTTTACGGCAATGCAAAAAAATTACAGAAACACAGTTGGCAGTTTGGAAATCTAGAAATCACATCTACACTCCAAAAACATAGATACCTTTCGTCATGCAGCTGTTAGACACACCCGATAGCCGATAGTCAGCTGTTCGACACATCACACGAGAGACATGCGGCTGTCACACAGGCCAGACATCCAACAGTCAGCTGTTCGACACATCACCTGAGAGACATGCGGCTGTTACACAGGCCAGATAGTCGAGTCAGCTGTTCGACACATCACACGAGAGACATGCGGCTGTCACACAGGCCAGATAGCCAAGAGTCAGCTGTTCGACACATCATATAAGAGACATGCGGCTGTCACACAGGCCAGATAGCCAACATTCAGCTGTTCGACACATCACCTGAGAAATTTACGGCTGTTACACATGCCTGATAGCCGACAGTCAGCTGTTTGACACATCCCCTGAGAAATATACGGCTGTTACACATGCCANTTTTACGGCAATGCAAAAAAATTACAGAAACACAGTTGGCAGTTTGGAAATCTAGAAATCACATCTACACTCCAAAACATAGATACCTTTCGTCATGCAGCTGTTAGACACACCACATGAGAGAAATGCGGCTGTCACACAGGCCAGATAGTCGAGTCAGCTGTTCGACACATCACACGAGAGACATGCGGCTGTCACACAGGCCAGATAGCCAAGAGTCAGCTGTTCGACACATCATATAAGAGACATGCGGCTGTCACACAGGCCAGATAGCCAACATTCAGCTGTTCGACACATCACCTGAGAAATTTACGGCTGTTACACATGCCAGATAGCCGACAGCCAGTTGTTCGACACATCACCTGAGAAATATACGGCTGTTACAGATGCAGATAGCCGACAGTTCCTACCCACCGAAGCTACGACCACCAAATTCATATCGCAGACATCACTTCCGACTGCAATAAAGAATATAAAGTCAAGTTTACCTTAAGCCCTGTTATAGACATAGTTTCTCAGCATCTCCAAACCTTTGAAGTTCGGGAACATGTAACAACCGTCCACGCATGTAAAGAAAATAAAGGTATACATATAGACACGTCGAAAAGTTACCGTTGCATGTAGGAGTGTAGGGTTTTAAATAGCATACACATACGCATCGGCCTGCATGCACTCGACAATCACCCAACGCCGCCATTGTCGTCTGCTACCGCAGGTGTCTGCCAACTCGGATCCCCCTCAGTGACGCCTAGCCTCCCTTCGTCTACCGACATCCTGGCTGTTTATATTGATGTGAAAATATATACATAAATAGACGTTAGCAATATAGTATAATTTTAGTTACATTTAAAATTTAGTTGAACAACTCCATTGACAAGGAAATGGCCTTGGACAAACATTTGTTGTCAGTGTTATTAGGCTTAGGTACCATATATACAACATGATCGTGTTCAGTAGCATTGGAGTTTTACATTGTACTTCCACAATATTGTCAAGACACATTATTGTAAAATATGTAGTCTCTTAGGACCATAAAAAAATCCTAGGTTAGAGTAGGCTTTGTTGGGTTGTTGGCCATATTAAGCATCCATGAGCTATACATTTCCGCAGTGAGGTATTGTATGCACATACATTCATTACAAAATACTTGTTACTTTATTATAAATTATTCTTAAAATTACATTATTTATTTTACAATGTACACTCTCAGGGGTTGTGCACCCCTCCTCTGTATCCGCAAGATATAGTAATATTTGCTGTATTAAAATAAATCTCGTTTACATTAGATGTATCCTTTTTCAAGATATGCTTTAAAAGTATTAGACTATCACAGCCTCAATGATTAATCTCAGCGATTATTCTTATGGACGCATATTTTTAGACTATGTTTACACAGTAAACATTAGCTACTGCGGAACACTTGCATAAGTAAACGTGACTTTGTGGCACAGGATAGCGAAACAAATACGAAAAAAGCTAATCACTATTAAACAATTATGATATATAATGTAAACTTTGGCCAAATAACAGTTAGTACCAACGAGCATCTAGTTCAATGGTTACTACGAGTTGCAAGAAAGATGCGATACAGAAACGAACATTTATCGCACACTTAACTACAAAACGCGATATTCCATCCAGATTTTTTAAAGATCTATTTGTAAAGCCATATTCAGAGCACGATGTCATTGTGAAAATTCTTTCAAACACATTTCAATTCACGCCAATGACACAACTACAGCCAGTACAATATCGTTTGGTTTTGGTGGTCAGAGGGGGCGTGTCGCAAAAATTCACATGGCTTCCGGATTTAAGCAAGACGCCTACTCCACTACTTCTTACCTCCGTGGTACCAAAGGGCTTAGCACTGGCAAGGGATAAGGGGAGGTGAGAAGGGGGCTGGTCGTTGTGTGGAGGGCCGCAGGAGCAGGATGACGGGGCTCTCGGCCGGGGCATTGTCTCGCCGCACGCAACGACGCCGAAGGACTCTCGAGGAGTCGCTCATTGTTCCCCCCGTGTGTTTGGAAAGGGGAAGGGGGGCCGGGATCGATACTCCAGCTCCACGCGCCGCCCGGCCCGACCTCACCTACCCGCCCGCCACATACACGGCAACATCACAGAGGAGAAACTATGCTATACACTACTTAACCCTTTCAGACCCTGCATTAATTTACTGTTTCAGGTGTGGCAAACAAGAAATTGTTTAATCCGTGCTGTACTTAACGCATTCTAAAACCAGCGTACACAACTGTGTGCAATGCGCACGTGTGTGTAATTTTTGGTCAGTACTACACACTATGAAGTCATAATTGACCCATATAACACATAGTGTACAGCTCATTGGTTGTACCAACGAAACAATTGTGGTGTCGACTTAAGTACAGGACGCATCATAATTTTTATTTTCAACACCGGAAACCGTAGATTCAAGTGAGTTTGAGAGGGTTGAAGTCTAAAAAATGCTTGCTTCGTTATCACAACGAATGAGCTGTATGCTTTGTGTTAGGCTATAGTAATGCGAACCAATCATAACATAGACCAATAACATAGCTTACGAATCAGTTCCTTATAGGAAAAATGATTAGTCACTGAGCCTTGCAATGAGGAGTGAGTGAGTGAGTGAGTGTGTGAAGAGAATTAGGCGGCTCTTAACATGAAGGTCTTGAGAGCCAAAGAGGGTGAAACTAGGTGAGTATGGAGCAGCACCGGAATGAAGAAGCAGAGGAAACGGGAGATCCCTGAGAAAACCCGCCAACCAGCGGCATCGTCCGGCACGATTCCCACTTGCAAAAATCCAGGAGGGTCCCAGCCAGGGATTGAACCCGGTTCGTCTTGGTGGTATGCGAGCAGTCTATCCGCTCAGCCACCGTGGCCCCAACATTGCAATGTATAGTACTATCCAAAAATAACCCCCATGTGGATTATGTACACAATTGTGTACACTGGATATGAACAGGTAAAGAATAGAGAGGTGAAACATCTCACTATACCACGAACTCCTATCGCACACGCCAACAAGATGGCGTCAATAGACACCAACATTTAGGAACGCCGTTTGACAATCGGTGCCTGGTTATTGACTAGTTACCCGGCAGCCTAGCCAATAGGGACCCTTCCGCATCACGCGGTAGCGAACCAGACGCAAGGCCCGTTCCCAGAGTCTGTGGCAACCAATCAGAGAATGAGAGAATGAGTACGCCCACATCAAAGAAACAGCCACACCATTTCGTCTCTGTGTAATTATCTACTCTGTTACTCTGATGTGTGAGTCGCCAAAAGCTACCGCACGCCTCTACGACCTTGCAATAACATGCCGCTACGTCAACCGCCAATCAGTGATTGGTAGAGACAGGGAAATTTCGAGAATTCAATTTAGGACAAGCTAGAGTTAAATCACATGTACAGTTCAGTTATGTTAGCAATTTGATCACAGTTTATTTGGCACGGCCAGGTGAACAGCGAGCCAATAACAGACCTGCAAGGAAACAGCCACCGAATCCCGTGCCACACTGAGGTAAAACTGGTTACACACTGGGGCACCAGCCAATGAACAGAAAGCTGATACTATAAAATACCTAAGCCCATGGAGTCTAACCTAACGCCGTGGCGGTTCCTTTGATTTGGCGTACCGATTCGCTGATTGGCTGCGCAAGTCTCTGGGAACGAGCCTTGCGTCTGATTGGCTACCGCGTGTTTGCGAGGTATTTTCCGTTGGTTACTCTGCCAGCTGGCGAGTGAGTTACCAGGCGTTGATTGACGAACGGCGTTTCTAAAAATTGTTGGCCAGTGACGCCATGTTGCTGACGTGTGCAGCTTGAGTTCGCGGTTTAAAGGCTGGTTCTCTTCCGCATTCTTAAAGTAATCTGTGACTGTTGTGTGAGTCGCCAGTTACCAGCGACGCACCTCGACGACCATGCAACACGCCGTTAGCTCAGCCCCCGTCCCGCTATAAGAAGAGCCACGAGTATTTCGCGGATTAAGTTGGCAGCAAGCTAGGCTGGACAGCCCCCTATACACTTGAGCCATTATCGTTTGCTTATTGGTTGCTGTGATCAAGCGAGGCCTCTGTACAGGACTGTTAAACTCTCACTCGCACTACTGTTTTCCGCTTGTCACTGATTCACAGTTAAACGGGGCGTGTCTTAAGAACTGTCGTCCAATCACAACATTAGGAGAGAAGAACAAGTGTTTGGAGTCTACCTCACCTCCGAATGAATTCGCGAAATAGTCGTGGGTCTGGCGATAACGAAGACGAACTGTGTTATACTTTCAGGATATTCCTCCGCCTCACCCAAACAAAGCTTAACCTAGTCTTGAAAATTTCCACCAAAGGAACAACGCACCACATTCGTGCGCACTCAGTTCAGTATAATTTTACGTAAGAACTATTTCTTACTATAATATAGCCACTGTAACTTAGGAGTTGGGAGCTCTGCCAATGTCGGGCCACTTCTCCCCGGGAAAGGAAACAGTTGGACGACGGTGGTACGGCAGGTGGGAGGGAGAGCCTGCAGATTCGTCTGCCCGCCTGCCATCTACCTGTGATTGGTGCTTTATAAGTTGTTCTGTCTCTCTCTCTATCTCTCTTTCACTTGGGTAGGCGGAGACAAGTCCGTTCGTAGGCTGGCGCGACTATATGCATTGCCAACAAATCTATTATCTCTCTGTGTTTCTATTAATTTCAGTTGTACATTGCAAATCGTAATTTGTAGATAAAATATAAGCAAAAGTTCAACTTAAATACAAATAAGGTATTTTTTTGTCAAGGATCATGATGCATGACATATTATTTAGGAAACAACCAAACATGTCATGTATGGGGTGATTTTTCAAAGGTGTGATTTAAAAAGTTTGAAGAAACCGCGAATAGACTGTATATAGGTATTGCGAAGTTTAGCGTGGCGCCAGATAATAATGGGAATTCTGCAGGTTTCCGCGAACGGAGTGTGATGGTGGTGTCAGGCGGGTTGCAGCGTTTCGCGGGACTGGCCGGAAGGCGGAGAGAGAGAGAGAGGGCGGCAAGCAGTGATAACGTGTTCAGTTGACCATGTCAGGCGGTGCAAGAAGCCCTGCCTAGGGCGCAGGTGCGCAGAGGTGCTGATGGCTCGTGCTGCCGAGCTTCGCCACTAACGAGGCCCCGGGGACCCGTCTTCAACGACGGAGCGCCGAAGCTAACCGCCGTGAAAAAGACCCGCTCCCCCTTTTTTGCCCGCACCGCAGCCTAGCGAGCTTTTTTGCCCCGGCCACCGCCGCGCCGAGCCCCGGCTCGTCCGACTTCGAAATTGAAGTGAATGAAGAGCGAATAGATTTGGGCGGCTCGTTACATCGAGGTCTCGAGAGCCGATAAGGGTGCAGCGAGGTGTGTATGGAGAAGCGCCGGTATGCAAGGGGAGGGGGAACGGGAAATCCCAGAGAAAACCCGCCGGCCAGCGGCATCGTCCAGAACGATGCCCACATGCAAGAATCCGGTAGCGGCCTCGCCGGGAATCTAATCCGGTACGCCTTAGTGGGAGGCGGGTAGTCTAGCCACTACACCACCGCGGCCCGCTCTGAGATGGTGTTTCTAATGTGCGTGACATTCTGAAATCACTACGCAGGCCTCGTTTGTAGTGCGCTCTTTTCGTAGATTAGCACACTGGGCGAGTTTTTAATGATTTCGTGGGAAATCAAGCACCAGGTAGACGGGCTCCTTAAGCAACGGTGCACAGACCTGACAACTTACATTTTCATAACTGTGGTAGCTATTCCCAAATAGCATGTACCCCATACCACATGCACCGGGAAAAAGGATTGTTACGGTATTCGAAATGTATTTGTTTGCCTTGCGTTTATTTCCGTTAAACGATATTTTGTTGGTACAACCAAGTCTCAGTCCCTCCATAGAATGAACTTTTTTTACAAAGCCAAATAATTTATTTAAAACAATTTGGTTTGTGGCAGACAAATATTTAGTTGTTACATGGTGCTAAATATTTAATGTAAGCAAACATATCGCTACGATTACTCAACAAAATGATATGTGCAGCGTGTGCGATATATTAAAAAAATCATTTATTTGCACAGACCAAAGTTTTTTTGGCGACATTAACTTATTTGGTTGATTTTCGCGTTTTTTGTTGGTTACACGCGCTTTCAAAGCAGCCATCCGTTTTTTTAAGTTAGAAGTCCGTGCACGAAGTTGACGTGAGAATGGCTGATGAAATAACCTAGAAAAATTCTGGAACATCAATATTTCACTGACCTTATAAAAGCATTTGCAGGTAATTTAATGAATTATTACCCAATTGCGGGGTTTGTAATTAAGTGTTGTGTAGTTGTTTGGGTTTAAATGTTAGGTATAGAAGAAGATTCATAACCCCGGTCTGCATCTAAGTTGAGTGTTAAATTTTTTATAATAATTGCAAAGTATTCAGCTGAATAATCATTGACTGTGTACATTGGAATATGGATAAATGCTTTTACATGAAGCATTTCTGTCGCGACGTGTTCAAACATTTGCAGTATAGACAACTAGATATTACAAGAACAAAAATTCACAAAACTATAGTGGTTTTAATAATATTGGAATATTTTACGCTAAGTATATAGCAGTTTAGTAAAGGTATTTGTACAAAACATGCTCAATAAAGAGCTCGTGTATAACTCGACACAAAAGTCCAACCTACTAATAAACGTATGCACATAACCTTAAAAAACTGCAACTTAATACAAACAAAAGACTTGGCTGGGCCAACATAGTATTTGGTAAGAGCAGCAGAAGATTTGGTTGGGGCAACAAATTATTTAGTAGGAGCAACAAAAGATTTAGTTCAACCAAACAAGCCAAAGGTTTGTTGCAAACAAGTAAACCAACAAATGTATTTGATTTCAAAAACAAAGTTTGTCATTGTCCCTGTACAAACAAATGATTTGGTTGTGGAAAAACAAATTTGGTTTGAACCAACAAAATATTTTTCTCTGTGAGACCACTCCAATTTCTACGCCTGCATTCCCAGCTCCATTTTAAGTGTCCCTTAGCTCCAATTTTGGTGGCCCTACTTCGAAAAGTTTGCAAATTTTAGAAAAATTGATCAAGTTCCCCCCTAAAACTGCAAATATTTTTGTGCAAACTTAGATTGGTCTGCTTTTCGTGTACCTATATTTAACGCACACAACTCTATCCCCCCCGAATACTTTTATATTATCATGCTTATATTCGGCTTCCTATCTCACAGCACTTATTTTATGACAGCACACCCACCCACATTCTTAGAAAACAAGAACTACCAACAAAACTATCATTTCTAGGAGAGATGAAACCAGTTAGCTTTCAGAAACCATCTGTATGGAATTGATTTCCATAATCATAATAAGTGCGTTGAATAACGTTAAAAGATAATTACTTAATTTTTTTAACACCACCAACGTTCTACCATTGGTCCATTGGTACGGCCAGTGACTTTTCACGAAAAAAATCGGAGCACACAGTAGACTTCAATACTATATACACACCTCAGCTGTTGTTATACCTCCATTGGCTGCTGGTGCCGCGTCCGTCTTTGACCAAGCCACTCAGGACTAAGTAACTCCGACACTGAACCTTCGTGATTCGTGCGCAAACGGTTAACACGGGCAAGAACATTTTTTTAGCCAATCAAAGAAGCTGGACGACCCTACAGTGCCTTGAACTGTATCTCGTCTCGAAATATTTTCGCGAAATATCACTGCCCCTATCCATTGGTAATGAAATTAGAATTACGTGCATATGTTTTAAAAAATGTATAAAATGTGGTTTTCAGAATGTATTATTTTCCAATTATTTTTACTGAGAATGTTGACCGCTAGTCGTGCCAGGTACAGGAGACGTTGTTGCAGACAGAGTGGTGGGGCTGAAGGTGCCACTCTTTCTACTGTGACGCAGAAAAAAATGTTCTGCGGCATTTTGCTAGTGCTTGCTCCAGCGCTTCGGCAGAAGTCAACTTTATTAAATATCTCGAGTTCTGGTCCCGTCACTGCTGCAGCTCGTACAGCACAGCTGTTCCTGCCGTTGTTGCCGACTGCTGGCACTGGTGCTTGACGAAATCCAAACAAGCTGCCCTTGAAACGGCAAGGAGCTAGCGAGCTGCATGCTTCACGCCGAGTTACAAACATTTTTTTTTTTTTTTTTTTCACTCATTTCAAGCCAAAACTCAAACCATTATTGCAATTTTAAGAATTGTTCTCCTTGCACTCACTTCATAAACAGATTCAATAACGACAAGTAACCCCCTTCCTTCTTGGATGTAAACAGTATTGTTACATGAGACGCCCGAGGGGCGTATCGGAGTTCGTGAGGGATGGAGGTCTTAATAAAAATAAAAGAACCAGATTCAATAAATATATTTATTCTCAATGCTACAAACAGTCAAACATGTCTTATTTACCAGTCTGAGCATCCTATTAACTAGTATTATTTTTATTGAGCCCAATGTTTAATTACCATCTCCATTTCAATTAAAGTCTTTATCACAGTCTTTACTCTTGCTAATGTCCCTTAAACTGCTCCAAATTTTCGACACGTTTAGTTAAAACTGTCTATTTCCATCGTCCCGAACGTCTTTTCACTCACGCACCCAGTCCACAGTCTCGCAGATGAGTCCCACTCTTCACTGCACACAAGCTCGCCGACGCACTCTCGCAGATCGCTGCAGTCGTCCCTCACCGCTCCGGAATCACCTAACCGTCGCTTAAGGTCGGACGAGACGCCAAACTCTCGGCTCTTAATCACTCACCCGCCAGAGGCCCGCACGTGATATTTATACTTGAGGTAGGTGCCGGTCTAGAACGTTCTTGGCAATCCAAGATGTTCTGAGAAAGGTAATGGTGACGACGCCGCCATTCCTGCGTGATAAATGGAGAAATATGAGCTTGTCAGGGTCAGCGAGGCGCGAGCAGTGATAAGTTTTCTGTGTGTGCGGCGGCGTCCTTTGCCGCTCGCTATCATATGACTCCTTCACTTCCACTCGCTCGCGCGCAATGCGAAGCAGCGGGCGCCTAACAATATTAATAAATATTAATATACTTCTTAAGGTTTTATTTTTTCCTGGGAGATAATATTTGTTTGTACTGCTGCAGCAAATTATCAAAACTTAACAAAATGCATAAACTGGACTAAATTCAGAATTATATTCTAGACTAGTATGTGCGAAATATATATATATATATATATATATATATATATATATATATATATATGGAT
The DNA here is from genome assembly GCA_002778355.1 of Clitarchus hookeri. Lineage (NCBI taxonomy): Eukaryota > Metazoa > Arthropoda > Insecta > Phasmatodea > Phasmatidae > Clitarchus > Clitarchus hookeri. The sequence goes on along the minus strand of NQII01000122.1, from coordinate 739,261 downwards.
AACTTTGAAAATAAATATTTCAAAAATACATATGTTGAAACGTCGTTTTAAAATCCATTTAAGCTGGTAAGCACTGTAGGTCTGTACAATCAGGTGTGCATTAATAAGCAAAAGTATCAGACTTTTTATATTATTATTTCATATAACTAATCCTTGACAACAGATTTCCATATAGTCCAATTCTACGGGGAACAATTATTCCTTCTAAGCATTTGGTATCTCTTTCATAAATTTCATTACTGCTCTTCATCTTTCTATTTCCTCCGGTAATCGCCTGCGCTCTTTTTTACGATTCCCTTGAGTCTTTAGTAGGGCCCAATCATCTTGTGTTTTCTTCTTCTGCAAAGTCCTCGCATTCATGAGATACTGCGGTCAGTAAATACTCCGTATTAAGTATTGTAGTATTCGTACTTTGGACAAGTGGTATTTTAAGAGCATAATCTAGAAAGACGCCAGTTTTTAAGATTTTATTTCTGCACTATAGTGACTTTGCCAGAGTAGAAAGCTTGCTCCAGTTCTGCAGAAATGAGAGTGTTGTAAATACCTGTATTTCTTGCCTTTATTCAACATAAGCACTCTATTAATCTCTAGTACCGCTCGCTACTGGATATTCGCTTTTTGTAATTATAATTAATTTAAGCGTGTCCGTATGTATTTAAGTTATTTTTTTCTGAAGTAAGGGGCTGCGGTCGTATGGTGGCTAGACTACCCGCACCTCACCACAGCGAAACGGGTTCGCATGCCAACGGGGTCACACCCGATTTGCATGTAGGTAACGTGGCGAACGCTGCCGGTGGCCGGTGGGTTTTTCAGCCTAAAATAAAAAGCCTCAACTGATTTCGGTCAAACAAACTTTATTATACATATGCATTACACACAAGCTGTACATAACCTAAAACATGAAAATCTGTACAACAAAGACCTAAGTACATAACTTTCTTGACATTGCATTACTTGATTTACAAAAACATCATCATGTTTTGAAACGTCCGTACTAAGTCCTCCAATATTCCTAAAAATCTTCTTTGGGTAAATATCTTCTCCTTCTGTAGTGTCTTCGTGGTGGCATCTTGAATCACTGTTGCGAATTGAATCACTGTTGTTAGATGTTAGTGCAGGGTCTGGCAGATGTTAAGATGCTGATTTGTTTTTCCCAAAATGTCAAGATACAACCACGAAGACACTACAGAAGGAGAAGATATTTACCCAAAGAAGATTTTTAGGAATATTGGAGGACTTAGTATGGACGTTTCTAAACAGGATTATGTTTGTGTAAAGCAAGTAATGCAATGTCAAGAAAGTTATGTACTTATGTCTTTATTGTATAGATTTGGTGTTCAGGGTATGACTTCTAATCCTGGTAGTGGATCATTAGAGATGTGTTTTTTTAGACGAGCTCATAATAGTCCCGCGCCTGCTATAGTTTATATTAACCAAATTGATATTCGTGATGCTGTATGTTGGAAGACTTTTGTAATTCATGAAACTGTTTTAAATCAGACTGCTGTTATTTATATTTCTCAAGCTCCTGTATTGTATTCACGTAAAAAATTGCAATTTCAACTTGGTGATGAAATAAGTTAGAGCAAGTCTGTAATAAGTAATTTTGCTCTGTCATAAGAGAAGACACATCAGTGATTTACAGCAGATTGGGGAAGAACAAATCAGCATCTTCCCACCTGCCAGACCCTGCACTAACAACTAAGAATAATGTTTCAACCAACAACAGTAATTCAAGAAGCCACCACGAAGATATAGGCGGAGAAGATATTACCCAAATAATATTTTCAGGAATATTGGCGGACTTAGTACGGACGTGTCTATCGGTGCTGAAGACCTCAGCTGTTAAATGCAGCCCAAATACTATTCACTCGTCATGTCAGCGTCAGCCACAGATGCGATTCTCGAACGATAAACCTGATTACTATCTCGTCAGTTTGGCTTCACAGATGTTGCAACGTACACAAAGGTAACATGATCAAAAACTTTTTTCCACCACAGTTTATGAGTTATTCGTACTATTCCTTTCCTTGCGTATTGCAGAATTTAAACTTTTAAAAGGGGGGTCTCCCCACAAGAAATCGATAATTTTTAAAGATTTATTGGATAACACAGATAAAAGACTTTACATTGAGTACCGACATCAAACCCATGTTTAGCCACAAAAAATTTGTGAGCTTTTGTTACAGACATAAAATATATATTACGATTGGGTGAAAATTTAATTATATTAATTGCAGAAAACTTAAGACTACATTCCGTTGTCTCATAATCAACTCCTGCCAGCAAAATGAATCACAAACACATATTTATCAGTCACTTTCTATGGCAGAACGTTATAGCGGTATTATATATGTATAATAAATATATACGTATTATAATATAATTGTACAGTTCAAAACCAAATAATGAATTATTTGCAACGATTGTGGACACGTGCCACGGTTTTAAGAAAAATGCTGAACACAAACACAGCGCACACCAACAAATTGCGTGATTTCAACACATGAACTCGGAAATTGATGTGTGACCGAATGTGTTGAAACTATATGTATTATATGTGACTGGGAGGGGTAATACTTTGTGGCCAGCGCATATTTACATTCACTCAGGATGTGCTAGAAGTGAGGCACCTCCTATCTACAACTGCAGGATCGTCAGTTACGTTAATCTCGGTATTCTCCCATAACTAACGTATTTTGGTCCACACCACACAGTATGCTTTTTTTTTTTGTACTGCACATCTAACGTTCGCTATTGGCAAACTGTCAACAAGAGCAGTTCCGAGCTCATAGGGTCCCAATCAAAACTGTTTTACATATAACAGGATTACAACGCATCGTCTTCGTTTAACCAATCATACAAATGTTCTTTCACGGAATTTATTACTAATGTGATGGAGTGGAGAGTTTTGGGCGGCTCTTAACATCGCGTCTTGAGATCCAATGAGAGCGAAGCAAGGTGATAATGGAGCAATGACGTGGGAAATGGGAGGTCCCTGAGAAAACCCAACGGCGTCGTCCGGCACGATTCCCACGTGCAAAAATCCGTTAGCGACCCCACCGAAAATAGAACCCGGTTCATCTTGGTGGGAAACGAGAGCTCTAGCCGCTGTGACACCACGGACCCTCTGATGTTATGGTATGTGCTTTAAGACAGGGATAAAAAAAGAGCAAGGGATTAAAATATTCCTGCATTATTTTTATTGCCAAGGGCAGAGAAATTATCATACTTTCAGATTGCTCGAACTAAACTCGGTCATAGGTCCTCAATACGTCAAGTGATAAATTTTATTGAGCACTGAGTTTTGTTTAATTGTGGAAATTATTCAATGTCTTTGTACTGTGGACTTTAACATAGTATAAAAAAATGTAATATAATACGCTCTAAAACACGTAGCTGGTTAGATATATTTTGTAGTACTTTAAATGAAATAAAGAAATAAAATTGAACCTATTTAATTAAATTTTTTCCTTCATACGTTCCCTGACCTGCTTACACCTGGCCGAGGCAGTTGTAACGTTGTATTAAAATTTCAGTTTTACCAGGAAAACCACGATTGTAGCTGACCTCTCCTTCTGTTGAAGGAATTGTCTTTCCTGCTGGAGGAAAAACACTTTTATATCAAGAGAAATATTCACGCAGACATGAGCAAACGCAGTTTTGTTGGGATAATTATATTCGCTACAGCAATATTTTGAATTAAAAAAAACCCCCATCTAACATCTGTTCCTACATTAACAAACCTTTACTTCCTTCAGCCATAATTTCTTCTCAGAGTAATAATTTATTAAACACTAAACAAAACAACAACAAAAAAATTATTTTTTTGAAAACTTTTATTAGGAACAGATTTTACTGTTAACTGGGTGAGCAGTGCACTGGCTAGATTTTCTTAGGTATTGTACATTCCATTTAACGCGGAAGGCATCTATCTAGTTTATATTGCCTACTGTGCCACCGCCTTCTTCAAAGAGTGCAGACATTATCAGATAAGAGACGAGAAAAATATTTTTATTCATTGAATATATATATACATATATATAATGCTCCTTAACACGTTCGTGTAACGCAGACAAAATTCCTGATGTGTGGTATACAATTACCACAAGTTTTCGCCAAAACCATGTAAGTAAGTAATCGCTGATGGCATTATAATGAACTCACAATAAGGTTTTGCTTTTTAAAAGTGAGCAAGTAAAGCTAAGGATTGCAGAGAAAAGTTTGTTGTAGAAACTGAAACGTTAAAAAAAATATTATAGATTGTAAGGTAGTCTGCAAGTTTCCAGTTTCCATATATTGCATTTTCGAGACGCCTGTCACTGCATTTATATCGTAGAGGTCTTCGGACAAGTATACATTAACAACCGTGAGAAATCAGATCCGTGTTCACATCACAGTTAACTGATAATTTTCCGTATAAAGCTTCGTATGTCATGAATAATAAATAAGCGTACGACAGAAAGCGCCTGTGGGCAGTTAAACTCCTAACTAGGAATGAGTATAGTCTATTCGTGGTTTCTTCACACTTTTTGAATCAACATTTGAAAAACTCACGCCATGTATGACGTGTTTGGATGTTTTCTAAATATGTGATGTATCACAAGCGTCTTGTACTTCTTTTAAATTCAGTTGAATTAAACTTTTACTTATATTTTATCTACCAACTATAATATTTAATTTATATTTAACACAAATAAACACAGAGGGAAAATAGGTATGTTGGTAATGCCTAGTAAGAAATAGTTCCCATGTAAAATATTACTGAGTGCGCACAAATTCGTTGTCCTTTCGGTGTAATTTTCTAGACTTTGTCAGGCTTTGGTTGCATGAGGCGGAGGAATATCCTGAAAGTAGGACTTCAGCAGGACTTCAGAAAAGTTGGATATAAAAATGAATGGACTACATTCAGTGACGCGCGTAGAAGCGATGAACTGAGGTACGTAAATTTCGCACGTACTTTCGGCGTCATGTTAGACTTCAAACACGTGTGCTCTAGTGTTCCATCTAAAATTGGGCAATCGTTTGTTTTTTGACCCGCCCTGGGTGACTCTATAACCAGTAATAAACAGGGGGATATAATTTGACCATATCCCGTGTAACCAAATTGAGTAAGAAGAAATCCTTGCACAATGGCAGCAGCCAATATGTAAACAATTAAGGCCCGAGTACGTAGTGTACTAAATAGTCTACGCTGCTGCTAAATTAATTCACGAAATTCACATACATCTAGCGGCGAGGCATCATGAAAATGCATACGTCACCTTTGCGTACACAGTGCCCCTACATTGAGGAAAAGATAATGACATAAAAACCTAATTTTTATGACCGTAAAATTTTTAAGACTGTTGAGAACAGAAGCCATGAGGGTCCTTGGTACTGTGTATAAAAAGTATTACTAAATTATGAATTTTAATGAACAGGCTGAGGAAGGGATTGTTATAAGTAACTAGCTATAAGGTTGATTGCATTAGTCATTTTAGTTAGTGTTACATGTTACTGGTCCGCATCGCTTCCCTTGCCCCGTCCCGCTCAAGCGAGCGAAATAATGTGCCAAGGACAGAGCGGTAACGCAAGAACTGCGCGGCGATTTACAAAGGCGAGCCGCCGCGTGTGACTGATAAGCTCGTCAAAACTTGTGCGCTCCTGACCTTCAGCGGATTCAATTTCTGGAGTTATCTTTGAAAGAATTATCTTTGGAAGAGTGTTCTGGTCATCGCCTCAGCCTCTCTCAGCGTGACTCGAGGTGCGAAGAACTTTCTAGATCGGATGGTCTTTACTTAAGCCGCGACGGGCCTCCAAGCCGACAGTTTTAGAGTTTGGAGGATTGCACGACCCTAAGCGCCAGGCATTCGAAGACAGCGAAGCGACAAGCCAAAAGAGCGTAGTGTGGCGAAGAGAGTGATCACAGCAGGAGTGAATTCTGCGGACTGCGAGGATCGCTGAAGTGGAGAGTGTGACTGACGGACGGGACTATTGAACTAGATGCTTGAGTGTAAAACACTTGGAATGATGGAAGTAGACAGATCGAATATGTGCAAATAATGAGCGCGAATTAAGTGACTAACAATTATAGAGGCATTGATAAGGATTTTAATAAGAATTGAGATAGACATTAAACATTGTGCTTACAGAGAATAACAAGAGTAATGGTCGAGATAAATAGTTTAATAGCTGTGTGGATAAATTAAAAATAAATTTTTTTATAAAGACCTTTATGCCTCACGAACTTGGATACACCCCTCTGACGTCTTGTAACATTAGTTATTATTACTACAATCAATATTTCCTAGTTATCGCCTGCGTCCTGATTGCACTTCTCGTCTCCTCCCCTTCGGCCTGTCTCTCTTTATTATTTGTGGGGCCTTGGTGGTGTAGTGATTATACTACTCGCCTCCCATCTAGGCGAACCGGGTTCGATTTCCGGCGGGGGGTAGCCTCCAGATTTTCGCATGTGTATAATAGTGCTGGACGATGCCAGTGGTTCGGTGGGTTTTCTCGGGGATCTCCCGTTTCTCCCCGCCCTTGCATTCCATCGTTGCTCCATACTCACATCGCTTCATCCTCATCGGCTCTCAAGACTTCGAGAACCACCCAAATACCTTCACTCACTCACTTTATTATTATTTGTCTTCAGTGGTTCATGGGGATGACTAAAAGTGGAGTGGGGGAGTTACACGATCACGATATGTTGATAGTTCAGCGCAATCGTACCAAGTCAGCCAAACACAGTTATTGTACGATTCTTAGAAGATTCTTACGATTGTAATTGTTGCGTAGCGGTCTACGTTGTTTACCGAATGTGTTTTGGCAACAACCACAGGCCCAAATTTTTGCTGATGCTGCCGCTGTTCACTGTGAGGTAAACCATAACGCCGTATAATAAAACCAACAGAGCCGTCTGCTGTCGTCATACCCAAGATTTTTTTAATTATATGTATAAGCATAAGAGAGATCGTTCTGCTTCCATTACACAGAAGACCATTCCCTCATCAATATTAGTGTTGCTCCTGCAATAACTACAACTGTGATACGATTACGGAACATTCTTAGACTAGTACTAAAGTCCAGTTGCTGCTAACCTGAAGACCGATTACGGAACATTCTTAGACTAGTACTAAAGTCCAGTTGCTGCTAACCTGAAGACCGATTACGGAACATTCTTAGACTAGTACTAAAGTCCAGTTGCTGCTAACCTGAAGACCGATTACGGAACATTCTTAGACTAGTACTAAAGTCCAGTTGCTGCTAACCTGAAGACCGATTACGGAACATTCTTAGACTAGTACTAAAGTCCAGTTGCTGCTAACCTGAAGACCGATTACGGAACATTCTTAGACTCGTACTAAAGTCCAGTTGCTGCTAACCTGAAGACCGATTACACAAACGTTCAGTTGTCGTCTCTTTACACAATTTTTCTCAATGCAAGCCGACAGTTTTTTTTTGTCCAAATCTGAAATCAACAACAAATAAAATATTCCAACATGTTAAATAAGAGGTCTCTTCAGGATACTTTGCTAAACTACTTTTTTAAATTACATTTCCTTACACTTTTGGTAACCTCCGGGTGTGAGTTCGCTAAGGCTTTTCCTTACAAGCACGAAGTTTTAGGTTCGAGTCCTGGGTACGCGATAGATGTGCCTTTGTGTTAGGGGGGTTGTAAACCCACCTTCCCGACCAGCCGACTAGCGTAAAGGTGAGGTCGTTATCAATCCTCAAAAATAGGTAGGCCAAGCAATATTTGTTGGCGCTCAAATGTACAATCTTACTGTGTCTGTTAAAAATAAATAAATAAAAAACGTCGCTGAAGTAAAGTAAGTTAAATTTAATGATTTCATGTTTTAAGTTATTTTATTCCGCTCATTAACGCCCCAGTTTTCACGAATGCAGGAAAAATTTCGGATGGATTGCTAACTAAACTAACCTAGCTCGAGTAAGTTGGCTTAGGTGGCCACCTGGGTAGGCCGCCGAACGGTGTGCAGAGCTCCAGCAGAAAAAGTTTTAATACTAAACCATCCAACGTGTCTGAGGGAGGTCTTCTTCCGAATAGCATTTAAGAAACGTTACGCGTCTGTATACGTTTTTCAGTTCATCCATTTCTTTCCGAAGCATGTTTTCGTGATAATGGCTCAAACGGATGTTTTCATGGTCATTTTTAGGTATGACCATTTTCCAGGACAAAACTTTAAAAAAGCAATAGGGACATGCATAAAACCTTTATTTTTTTTATTATGTCAAAAAATGGTAGGGTCTCCGCTGAAAGTCTCATAGAGGCGCGTTATCGACGGCAAGACTGCGCGCCAGTTCAGTGCTTTGCGCGTAGAGGCGATGAGAGAGTTGATGCGCATGTCTCGGTCGCCCCTAGCGCTCCCACGCTTTCAGGCTTCAGACGTGCAAAATTCCCGTCAACCAGGCGGACACCTTAACCCGGGATCCGGACCCCGAACTGTGGTGTTACAGCGACCTCGGTCAGCCACTTGGCACGCGACGCGACTCTTTGTCGGTGCTGACAATGCACTTCCTGCAGGTGCAAGGAGGGCGATACAGTCGCATCCTATCAATTATTCCCTACCACTACTTGCCCCTTCCCACTCCTATGGTCATGGCGTCGTCAAGCCACCTGCCCGTATGGCGACGATAGTCCGCGGACGTCCGCTGTCGCCGACTGCGACACGTGCTGCCATAGAACAGATTACTAAACAGAGGCGAAATATCGTGGCGGTTCCTTTTATATGGGCTTACCCGTTCGCTTACCGGCTACGTGCCACTGAGAATACAGTTTTCCTGAATCAAACAAAGTTTGTTAGCCCGCAACCAAATTAAGTGTTTTTATAGGGGCAAAACAATGGTTTTGTTGTTGAAACCGTATAATTTCGTTGTTCTTATTTGGTTGCCCCAAATAAAGGTCGGTAGGTCTTAACGTCTAGTCGACAGCGAGGTCATTAGAGATGGAGCCCCAAATAAAGATTTGGTTGATGCAACTAAAGATTTGTTTGGCTCTACGTGCATTAAACAATTTCGGATAATATAAGAAACTATTGGAAATCCTAACGAGATTGGAATCTAGATCATCGCGTCAGCAACCTCAGCTAACGTGACAACTGATGAAACCGTAATGTTTATAAATACATATACTACTATATTTCAATACGTACTGGACAACGTGCGCAAATAAATATTTCATGTTTGACAGCTTTGAACTCGTTTTGTTAGGATATTTATATACCATTATCAAGAATCAATAAATACAATAACAAATACTTGCCATCCTAATAGTGACAAAAAATTGCAAACATACTCTCGAGCTGTACTTTCGAACGAAGGCAATCAAATGATTGGCCAAACAAATATATGCAGTCGATTCAACAAAATATTTTGTTGACAGTCTAATTTCTGTTGGCCCAACACAGAGGTTTTCTTAATTCAAGCATGTATTTTGCTAGCTGCACAAAACCAATTTGGTCGCTTGTCAAGTTTTGTTTACTCCATAACATATTTTGTGGGGGTAGCTAAATATATATATTTAGCTTTATACAGACAAATACTTCGTTAGGTGGAACAAACCTTTTTTTTTTTTTTTTTTTTTTTTTGCGAGGCTCTGGGAACGGGTCTCATATCTGGTTGGCTACCACGTGCTGCGAAAGATTACTTATTGGCTGGGCTGCCGGTTGGTAAGTAAGTTACCAGGCGTTGATTGGCCAATGGCGTTCCGACACGTTGCTGGCCACTGACGCCATTTTACTGGCCAGTGTGGCTGGAGTTCTGCTATTTAACCCTTTCGTTCCACATAAATCTATAATTTCTAGTGTTACAAATCGCACATTTTTTGATACGTGTTGTACTTAAGGTGACGAAGAACTTGTTTCGTTTACACAACCAATAAGTAGAGATCTGTAAATTTTGCGTTATTCGTTAGCGACACGTTATACTTAAAAGGCATGTACATGCGCCCTGCTGCTTTCATTCTACCATTCTTTATTTGATACCCCAAGGGAAGACGCTACACCAATGAATAAACACTTCATATTGGTGATGCAGAATCACGTGCCGTACAGACAGAAGGCAACGACCAATTAGCTTACGTCGCCGGCTCGAGTAAATACACGATCGTGAAGTCTATCTTTATGGCAAAAAAATAAAGTGAATTTCGCAGGTCCCTACCAATAAGCTGTAGGATTTGTGTTCGTTGATCATAGAAATCAAACAGTCACATCGTAGCGCAGTAGCGTGGTTCAGGAATCAGTTACCTGAAGGGAAGTTCGTTGAGCGCTGAGCCTCGCAGAGTACAGTACCGGTCAATGTAAGCTTCGTGTGGAACACGTTCGCGATCGTCTACAAAGGGAACGAAAGGTTTGAGCTGCTGTTTCGCCTCTGCATTCTTTACCTTTCTCGGCGTCAGCTATAGGAAAGCGTGGAAGGTATCTCGGCGCACCTGGACGACGAACAAAGTCGAGGAGGAGTCGTCGAAAGGAGTGCCGGAGATGTCGCGAAGGCTCGAGTACACTCGGAGAGAAGCCGGGTGACCGTTGTGCAAACGTCTCTGTTACCCAGTTTGCGGTTGCGGGTTTGCTCAGCGCGAGAGGCACCCTTGTTNTGCTGTGTCCTCCTCTGCGCGGACGTGCCTTCCTTCCCGCCTCGCCAAGTGCATCTGCAGCTTCTTCCACTTCTCGCCGGCAGTTGACTGTCGGCGCGGCGGCCAATTGTCTCGACGAGCTTAGTGTGCGTCGGTTATCATGGCATGCATTTCTCCCAAACTGTCGTTTACCTTAAGGCTCCCGTCTACCTGGAGCTTTTTTTTCAGCGTTCAACACCGATACCCCAGAATCGATAAGGGCGATACTGGCACGCGCTTCAAGTGCGCCAGCGCCGCTAAGCGCAAGACTATAAATTGGCGTGCAGTGTTCTCGTCGCTCTACGTGTACCTATGGAACTTTCTGCGGTGACCCTATTATTGTAATGGTGGAAAGTCTATAGAAAGGTACAATGGAAGTCCCTTGGGTACTATTGTATGCATCTGATGCGTTTATTTGAAAATGCCAGTTTTTAGCAATTTTGGAGNGATGGAAGTCCCTTGGGTACTATTGTATGCATCTGATGCGTTTATTTGAAAATGCCAGTTTTTAGCAATTTTGGAGTGCTCTGAAATGGTGTTACTAGATAATGTGCGTGACGTATTGACAGTACTGAACAACCATCGTCTGAAGTGTGTGTTCTTTTCGTAGACTGCGACATTCGACGCACGCTTTATAGTTTCGTGGAAAAACGTGTAGCTACATATTTCAAACACATTGCAACGCGGTTCAAGTTTCAGGTACGCGGGAGCCTTAAATGACCGAAGTCTACCAGGCAATTTACCTTGTACGTACGTATTTAAACAAACAGGTGCGTACCCTATACGACCTTTCTACCTTGCGTTTACCGTATATGGGCTGTTCACGTTTACTTACAACTTTTCAGAAGCCCTGTTAAAGTTCTTTTTCCGGGATATTCCTCCGCCTAATGCAAACTAAGCGTAACTAAGTCTAGGAAATTACACGAAAGGGAATAACGCACCGCATTCGTGCGCACACAGTGTAATAATATTTTGCTTAAGAACTATTTCTTACTAGACATTACCAACACACCTTTTCCGTCCCTGCTCCCCCCCC
>NQII01000122.1:679830-727590 GCA_002778355.1 Clitarchus hookeri | reverse complement strand
CGTATTAAGTATAAATGAAAGATAATAATTTATTGATAAAATATATGTAAAAGTTTAATTTAACCAAAAATAAGATACGTTACGTTAACACAAGTGTAAAATGCTTGTAATGCGTGACATATTTAGCAAACAAGTAAACATGTCAAATATAGGGTGATATTTTAAAGGTTTGATTCAAAAAGTGTGAAGAAACCGCGCTTAAACTATAAGTCTGAAAGCCCTTCAACCTACAGGTATTATATCAAACAAAAATTCACTTTATGGGTGTTTCAAATGAAGTAATGTCGTTTAACCAAAATTTAAGGTTATTCCATTATACGTTAAACGACCATCACCGTTTAACTACTGAAAAATCACAAATTAGCTTCGTAATCCAGTAGTCGTTTTATGTACAGGTTATTCACGGTAAAGTGAGCACTTTTGAAAGCCCTCGCATTTAGAATAATAGTCAATAAATATATTTTATATTAGTGTTAGACGTTAACTTCCGAGTGNAAATATATTTTATATTAGTGTTAGACGTTAACTTCCGAGTGCGGGGGAGTATACGCCGTGTTTATTACTTGCATGGCAATATTGGTTTAAAAAGGTAGTTAAAGGATTAAATGGTTTAAACAAAAAAGTAAGTAGGACCTCAAAAAAGTGCTCACTTTACCGTGAACAGCCTATATGTGCGTATATTTGAATTTTTTCCGTCCTTAATCATTATTATGTTAATGCAATATATTAAGAAATGAGTCCTCGCACTGTTATATAACCATACTCGACTTGTATTTCCTTAATGTTTTACTCCAATATATGCCTAAATTATTCTGTGGTTTTACAGTTTGTATAAGCCCAGGTTGTATTAGCCATAANATGTTTTACTCCAATATATGCCTAAATTATTCTGTGGTTTTACAGTTTGTATAAGCCCAGGTTGTATTAGCCATAAAATGTTTTTCTAATTGCAAGATAGATGTTAGTGTTGCCAGTCTACCGGCTCTCTCTCCCCTCCTCAGTCACCTTCATGCAGTAAAGGTGAGTCATCTGACGGAAGAAGACCATATTTACGGCACAATTATCTTTACGAAGAGAATTAGTGTTCTGTAACTCAAAATGCCGCCGTGACAGTCTTTCGAATGTATAGTGGCTGTCTTTGTAGGTATAAAGAAAGACTAGCAAGGTGTCTTTATGATCGACAGTGGAAAGGAAATGGCTGAGATATTGAAGTTATACGCTTCTCAGAGATAAAATATATATGTATTAAAAAGCTCCTAAGAAAATAATTATTAAGTTCTGTATTATTTTAGTACAAATAAATGGTGTCGTTAATGTATTATTTTGTTTTTCGCAGGTGACATATACCCTACGACGTTTCACTCTCGCGTAACCACGAGACGACAAACTCGGCCACGGGTTAGTGATGCCATATCGCGATACTCAAAATGAGCTAGAACCATCTGAATATTTGTATAATAGGGAGAAGTGGATATATTTTAAAGATTTTATTCAGAGATGTATAAAGATATGAGTGCCGTTTATAATTCTAAATTCACTGTCTTAATGACGAAATAAGACACGCTACAATGAGAAAAAATGTACTGTAATTCACAAGCAGAATGTTGATTTCTGAACACAGCCTGCAGCGTTGCCAAACCTAAGGGATGTCGCAAAGGGAGCCAAAAAGATATGTGTTTCAGAATACCACATGAGTGCAATTATGAGTAACTCTCTTTGTATAAGCGGTTCACGGTAACTTGAGCACTTTTGAGGACGTTTCCTTTAAGCAATTCTCTATCCTTTAACAACATTTTAAAAACAAATATTGCAAAGTAAGTAATAAATAAACACAGTGTGTATATTCCACCGCACTCGGAAGTTAACATCTAAGGCTGAAATAAAATATGTTTATTGGCTACAATTCCAAATGAGATAGNATTCCACCGCACTCGGAAGTTAACATCTAAGGCTGAAATAAAATATGTTTATTGGCTACAATTCCAAATGAGATAGATTTCAAAAGTACTGACTTTATCGTGAATAGTCTAGTAGTTATGGTGAATATGTTCGCAGTATGTATCTTTAAGCAAAATGAGGTTACAGAACAGGGCCCCAATCCAGCAGTGGATGGCGTGGTGCTTTAGCGTTGGGAAACGTGATGTGTTTGGCTCGCGTTTCTTGATGAAATCACAGAGTACATAAGTACATAGAGGTGAAACAACCGCTTATTNATTCCACCGCACTCGGAAGTTAACATCTAAGGCTGAAATAAAATATGTTTATTGGCTACAATTCCAAATGAGATAGCTTTCAAAAGTACTGACTTTATCGTGAATAGTCTAGTAGTTATGGTGAATATGTTCGCAGTATGTATCTTTAAGCAAAATGAGGTTACAGAACAGGGCCCCAATCCAGCAGTGGATGGCGTGGTGCTTTAGCGTTGGGAAATGTGATGTGTTTGGCTCGCGTTTCTTGATGAAATCACAGAGTACATAAGTACATAGAGGTGAAACAACCGCTTATTCCGCGAACTCAAGCTGCACACAAAGCAAAATACCATCACAGGCCACCAACCTGTCGGAACGCCGTTCACAAATCAGTGCCTGGTAACCTTCTTGTTTGTCGGCAGCCCAGAACAATACGTACTTTTGGCAACACGTAATGGCCAATCAAAACCAAAGCCGTTCCCAGTACCTCGCGTAGCCTATCAGAGAAAGGGTACGCTCACATCAAAGGAACAGTCTCGCCACTTCGTCTCTGTGAATTTCTCTACTCTGTGATAACACCTTACATCCAGCTGCGATCAACACCTCTTCCATTGAGAAACGTCTCGATGCTGAATCAGGTCATCTCTGGGCATGCCTAAGTAGAGTAAGCTATAGTGGCTAGTAAAATCCATTACTGTATATATTTTCGTAGTAACTTAATGTAAATGAACTATAAAGTCGAGTAACCTCTTCTGTTTAATTCAGACAACTAACCTTCAAAAACCTGATCACACCCAGGCACTCCTATCACCTGCTATTTAAAAATCTACTTCAGCAAATTTTTTTTAATGTTTGCTTACTGTAACTGTTTAAGATGAACAACTCCAGCGAACATCTTAATGTAGTCAGAGAAAGCACAGTGAAAACACTGCGTGCTAATTCAGAGCCTTGCGTGTAGCGGCGGTGGAGCACTTGATGCACGTGTCAATGTCGCCCTTATGGTTCCCCCGCACCTGGGACTCAAGACGTTTAAATGGCTCCAGGTAGACAAGCGCCTCAATGCTTCACGACGTCGCGCGTACTGAGAGAAAAGTTTTTTCCAGTCAACAAAATAATTGTTTGCACATGGCCAAAAATATATCTAGTTCCCCCACGAAATATTTTTCTTAGTCAATAAAACTTGAAAAAACAACAAAATTAATTTTGTTCATTCAAATGTCTGCCATTCACGGATGTAGTCCCACTTTACAAAGGTGCACAGGGGCCGCGGTGGTGAAGTCGTTAGACTAATCGCCTCCCGCCAAGGCGAACCAGGTTCGAATCCCGGCGGGGTCGCCCCCAGATCTTGCATGTGAGAATCGTGCCGGACGACACCGCTGGTCGGTGGGTTTACTGGGAGATCTCCTGTTTGCCCCGCCCTTGAATTTCGGCGCTATTCCATACTCACCTCGCTTCACCCGCATCGGCTCTCAAGACCTCGATGTTAAGAGCCGCCCAAATCTCACTACTCACAACAGTCCAGCCGGTCAGTCTCTCTCTACTCCCGATGCTCGCAAAATACACTTGCTGGTCACTGTCGTTTCTCTTAGCTCCGATGGAACCACACGTCTAGCGCTAATGGACGTCCATGACACCAAAAACCTCCACACAAATGTACGCCGCTGCTTATATAGCTCAGTTGGCCTGCCCCAGAAGGTTTATCGCATCCAGAAGAGTCGCGCTGATATAAAGTTCGCGCAGTGCCATTAATATTGCCTGCGATTAACGCCGGCTTGAAAATAAGCCCAGCCACCAATATCTGCTTCAATCGGCCCAACCACGTCCATTCAAGGTGTAGGTAGGGCCCACGGAATCCATGGGCTTAGCCACCATCGGTGAAGCTGGTACACGCGTGGAAACTGAAACCCAAGAAAAATTTACATGCATGTACAATGCCATTAATATGGCCTGCGATAAACGCCGGCTTCAAAAGAAGCCCAGCCACCAATGTCTGCTTCAATCGGCCCAGCCATGTCCATTCAAGGCTGAAAAGAAAGCTTGGGTGGTGCAGAGTCCATTATGGTACGAATTTCTGGATGATCGTACAAAATACTGAAGTTATGATACGCCGTACCATAATGATGGCACGTTGTACTATATGTATAGTACGCAAAGCATGGACCAAATTATTTTGTACCATAATTATGGTACACGTTATGGTACCTCCTTATGTTACCGACATAAGTTTTTTCCTGAGGGAATAAGATATTTGTTCGTGATAAAAAGTAGCCTATGTCACTTCTCGGCCCTCCAAATATCTGTGCAAAAAATCACGTCGATCCGCAGCTCCGTTGCGACGTGAAAGGACAAACAAACAAACACACTTTCGCATTTATAATGTTAGTAAGATATATATAAAACATTAATCTTCCAAGAACAGTAGTTACACGAGTCTCGATAGCCTTATCACGGCACGCAGGGGCTTATTTGTAAACGCACGCGCGTTTCTCAGGTTACAGGTGATGTCCTTGAAGCGCTGTGCTTCGCACGGCCGCGCGGTTGGGAAATGATCTTCCTATTGTTAGTAGAAGCTGTAGTTGTTTCAATTGTAACACGATCACAGAAAAGGTAAGTGTACAGAAAGGAAATTAAGTGGCTGTTCCTTTGACGTGGGTGGGTATACCAATTCGCTGATTGGTTGCACGAGGCTCGGGCTGGCTACTCAGTGCTGAGAAAGATCCCCTATTGGCTGCGCTGCTAGCAGATGACTGAGTTAGCCTACCTGTTTTGCCGGCGTGTGCGGCAGGATTTCGCTATACGGGCCGCTGTTTCGCTTTTTTATTTTTAAATATTCTGCGCTGCGGCTTTCGTTCGACGGTCGATTACTCACTTTGCCATGCCTGGTGGATTTGTAGGACCGAGTTGGTGTCATTCAAAATATAAATAAACCTTCACGCCAACACTTTGTAAAATCACTGTGTCGGCGGCAGGGATAGCTGCATAGCCTATTCCACGAAAGAGCGCTCTTTTCTGACAGTTCTAAATGTAGTCCTGTGTACAGTTGTTTCTTTGGCAAAAAATGTTTTGTTCTGACATCCTGGGCAAGTTGACAGGCAGCTGAATGTGTGTTTTTTGTGACCATTGTGGCACAGGGAGAGACTACCATACAGGGCTATAGTCTATTCGCAGTATCTCACAATTTTTAAATCAAACCTTTGAAAAGTCATCTCATGTATAATATGTTAGATTGTGTATCACTAGAGTTTTATACTTCTGTTAACAGAAAGTACATATAAATAAAAAACCGTGCTGTTAATGCCTAGTAAGAAATTGTACTGTATTGTGTAGTGTATAGGGCTTATAAACGTCCCTCGCTGCTATGCCTGAAAGCTTATCAGGGGACGGCTAGTAATAAATAGTTCTCATAAAAAATATACACTGAAGAGCCAAAAAAAAAAACTGGTATAGGCGTGCGTATGCAAATAACAGAGGTATGGAACCAATCAGAGTAACGCGATGCGGTCGACAGCTAGATCGGTTACTGCTGCTACAATGGCAGGTTATCAAGATTTAAGTGAGTTTGGACGTGGTGTTATATTCGGCCCACGAGAGATGGGACACAGCATCTCCGAGGTAGCGATAACATCTGGATGTTCGCGTACGACCATTTCACGAGTGTACCGTGAATATCGGGAATCCGGTAAAACATCACATCTTCGACATCGCTGCGGCCGGAAAAAGATCGTGAAAGAGCGGGACAAACGACGACTGACGAGAATCATTAAACGTGACAGACGTCTAACCCTGTCTCAAATTGGCGCAGATTGTATTTGTGGACTACCCTGCAGGATTCATGGTGTGAATTGCCACCTGCGTACCTTCAGACATTAGTCGAGTCCATGCCACGTCGTCTTGCGGCACTTCTGCGTGCTGGTGGGGGGGGGGGAGGCTACACGATATTAGACAGGTGTACCAGTTGTTTTTTTGCTCTTCAGTTTAATTCAAGCGTGTGTGCGCGAATTGGGAGCGTCGTTTTTTTGGCGTAGCTTTCTACACTTGGTAAATCTTCGTTTGTGCACGAAGCGGAGGAACAGTCTGAAAGTATAACTTTAGCAGGTCTTCAGAATAGCTTGAAGTAACCATGAATGGGATATACCTAGAGCCACCTGTATTTCGCGAGAGTTTCCACGACTTGTTGTACTCCAAAACAGGTCAGTTCATAAACAATATCGCTGTTGGATGATTTTAACTCGCACAAGCTAATTACGGACAATCAGTGACAGGGTAACTTTATTCTGACTGGCCCAGTCGAGTAGAAATTGTCTTCTCGCACAGACACGTGGTTTAATGACCAAAGGAAATTTGTAGGCCTGCACGTAAGACGCTAGAGTCCAGCTTGAGAATAATTATTTTTGCGAAAGTTAGGTGGCCCTAAGACTAATCTAGAGACCCGGAAATTTCGCGGATTCATTCGGCGACAAGCTAGACTCCACAATCCTTTGTGCACTCGAGCACCTGTTAATAGTTCATTGGCTGTTGCTCAAGTTTTACACCAGACCAGGTAGCACAGGATTCGGTTATTTTCCTGGCATTATTAGTTGAAAATAGTGCGGGTCCGTGTCTAACAAACTATGGACCAATGGAAGCACAAACGCATATGTACACGTGAATGCAGTTTAACTTGTCCCCAGATGAATCCGCGAAATTCCCGGGTCTCAAGATATATCTTCAGTACTGTAAAAAAAAAAAGTGTACCCGTTCGGTGGAACAGGCCATAGCTGGGTTCTCGAGGCTTCTGGAGATGTTTGAGGGTTAGGCTGAGGAGGATTATGGGGAGTTGAGTCTGGCCGTCAGCTGACGTCTGCGGGGGCGTAGCAAGCCTGCTGCAGCCCCTGCAAGCGAGCGGGCCACATGGCGCCGAGGGGGGCTCAGGTGGGGCAGAAGCAGGTGGCCCCGCGCAGGGGAGACCTAGAGCAATCTCTACGCCCCGCCGCCAGATGTGGGGTCCCGCCGCGACACACCTCTGCCCTTCCCTTTCCCCCGCCATCGACCTCCAGAGTGCCTCCAAGCCGTCCGGCTTCCGGGGGACAAAGTCACCGCGCGGGTTCTTCGGTCATGCACAAGAGGACGAATACGTCGGGGAATTGATTTGAGCGATTTGGGCGGCTCTTAAACAACGAGGTCTTGAGAGTCGATGAGGGTGAAATGAGGGGAGAATGGAGCAGCGTTGAAATGCAAGGGTGGGGGAAAACGGGAGATCCCCGAGAAAACCCACCTGCCAGAGGCATCGTCCGGCACGACTCCCACGTGCGAAAATAGTGACACCATTTTGCTGGCGTGTGTGGCTGGAGTACGCGGTTTAAGTGGCTGTTTCATCTCTGTATACTTACCTACTCTGTAATTACGTTGTCGCATAAACAGCTGCTGCCAACAACACCAAAAACAAACAGAATTTTATTGGTGCCGACGTACGACAGATCATTATTCTGATACGAGTGCAGTTCCAAACACGAAAAATTAGTTCCTAGTAACGACTAAAATTACACTTTTTCTATCCCTGAAAGAGATAATTATATTAATCTACAATTACCTAGATGATTTATTTTAATGCTACAATTTTAAATGTCCTCAGTTAACCGCAAACCTATTGCAGCTAATTTCAGTGCCAAATGATCATCAATGCCCGCCGATGACAATTCAAAGCTGCAATTTTTAATCGCTTACATTACAGAGATGGCACCTGACACATGGCCATTATCCCCGAGCAGAAAATTTAATTTACAAACGTTGGTGCCAGTGTACATACAGGAACGAAAGTCATCCGATAGACTTATCGGTTAAAACCACCCTGTCTTTTTTTCCATGGGACTGGCTCTTGTTGAAAAATAGCTTAGGAAAACATTTCCTTGTTAGGCATACTGATTTTCTTACTGTGATTGTTAGCGTGCTAGCTCTTCTGCAAACAGTAAAGCCGGCAACACCAGGGGCACTTGTTTAAGGTACCCGTCTCTAGTGATAATGCAGGGTTGTCAATTAAAGGTGAGCTACACACGGGCCGATCCGATGACCCGATATCGTGTCCACGACGCGTCGGGAGCCGAAATTGGGTCGCGTATAGGCTGATCGAGAGCTAGGGTGGACTAGACCTTCCAATTTTTGAAATCGTCCTGACTCCCCGCCTTTTCTCCCTGTTGATTGGCTCGTGTGTAGCGCCAACAGCACGATTTCCCGACCGCGAGTGCAACATTTTCGTTTATTTATACATAAATTTTGTTTTGAGAGTGTGAAGCCAGGTTTTGTTGTGCTGTTAGTGCAGATATTACCCATCTTAAATATATTCGATTTATTGATTGATATAATACTTACTTTACTGATTGATAATTTTGGATGGATTCTCAATCCGACAAGGAGGGGAACGAGGTTATGGTTCAAGTTATGGGATGCTGCAAGAGATGCAGGTGTCTTTGGGACATCTCCAATGTGTTACACGACAACAAGGACTGCCGGAACGAAGGCTATATATAAGTCTCGATTGGCGATATATCGACAATTCAAACCAAATGCGAGTGTCAATGATTTCAAAAATAAATGAGTGAACTGGAGGATGGGCAGCTGGATCGGGTCGTCTGTAGAGTCGCCCCCTGCGGTTGGCTGATTGGGTCGGATCGGTTGTATCGGATCGCATCGGCCCGTCTGTAGCCCGCTTTACTCGTAGGCTTCCCACCGGGGCGAAGCCAGATTTTTGCTTCGGTAAACGTGCAGTCTTTGTGGGTGGACAACAGGTTTTTATCGAGGTATTCCCCTTTCTCTCACTCTCGCATTCCATCCCTGCTCCACCTGCATCCCATTTCACCGCCATAGGTATTATAAACATATTTGTTAACCCATTAATTTATCAAACTCTGGGGAACTGGATTTTTTTTTTCCGAAGATGAAAATGAAATAATAATTTACGTGATGAGACTACTAACTACAGTTAGAAACTATGTCACGTGATGAGGTTAAAAAAAAAACTGCAAGAACAAAAAAAGTAATAAGGAAGGGGCAATACCAATCATCGTCACCCTTCCTCCTCACTTCATCGACTCGCATTGTGGTAGACCGCGCATGTCCCTACCATTGAATCGTACAGGGTTAGTGAGATAGAGGGCCCATGCGAGCTGCGCAGTAACCAATCTCCGTGTTCCGACACTGAACTTCTTTTCTGCCCGTTAGAGTCTCACGTGAGTAGGATTTGAATTTAGAACACTGTATATGTAAGCAAGTGCTTTGAGGAGCTTGTAAATGTCATCTAACCAAGTTTCAGTGCAACTATTATATATTCAAATCATTCAAAGTGTTTATTCGTTTACAATTGTGGGTATGTTGAATATCGAACAGTGACGTGAATTTGACAGCCGTGATGGCGACTGACGAGTCAGTGCTAGGGAAATGTGAAGAAGGCGGAAATCGGTGCACGTCACGGATTGACTCACTCATCGCGAATACAGCTGCCAAATTAACGTTGTGAACAGTGGCCAAGTTCCGCCTGCCTGACACCGTATTTAACTCTATAACGTAACAAGTATGTAACCATTTCTTTTTCCAAATTTCTATTTCCAAGCCCCATAAATTCTTTTTGTGTGAAATTTGTTTAAAATGTACTGTGTAATGACACCGCCTCGGGTGGCCATTTGGCTAAGTGAGGTTTAAAGTTTTCAAAATTTTCTTCTTCTTCTTGCCTGACACCTGAACTGCGTTGCAAAGTGATTGCAATTCTGGTTTTGACGAAAGTATTAAACGTGCCCCCAGTATGTTTACCTACTAAAAGGTATGATACCCAGAACGAGGACGGGATGGTACTTTAAAGTGACCACGCATGCTGTGAATATTACTTTGGAGCCCTGCAATATACTTAAAAACTGCTTTTCAGACCGCCGTAAGTTAAAACACAATAGTCGGACGCGAGCCAAGGAGCCTGTATGGGACTTTGCTTAAGACTTTTCATCAATAAAATGATAGGGTCCCATAGGTACACGCAGCACCACGAAAACACTGCACGCCAATCCAGAGCCGTGTGCGTGCGTGCCAGTATAACCGTTATAGCTCCCACGCCCCTCGGCCAAAAACAGGAGAAAAACCATGCAGGCAGGCGGGCCCCGTAAGTTCGCATTTTTCTCTTGACACAGCCGTTTATATTAATTAAGTTTGACTAACTCGAATATATTGTGGTTCCATTATAACTGGGTTATGAGTAGAAATTTACAGACATCTGAAAGGAATTAATTTCATAAACGGTGTTTTAGCCTCAAATCCTATACTCGTTTTTGTTAGTGCCCCCATATTCCCTCCGCGTTTCACATATCAGCTCCGGCACGTTGAGTACACTGGCCAACCCTCACGTCGCATTCTTGCGTCATTCATAGTTTATAAACGGGGTTACGTTGAATTGTGTACGTTCAAATTTTTTTTCTCTTTCTCTCTCTCTCTCTCTCTCTCGCTTAGCGGCGTTTCCCGCGCTTTTTGTTTACAAACGCACGCGCGCAGTGTCGGCGCGAGGCGGAGGCAGCGCGGACGACCCACGCACGCTCTGGCGGGCGCGGAGGGAACCACGCACTGCTTGAGCAAGGAAGCTGTCCCACGCGCGCCAGTGACGACGACGTGGCAACGCCGCAACCAGAGTCAAGGCCAACCGCGCCGCCGCTGTCGTCCCTCTTTCCTCGTCCGGGCCATCTGGTGCCTGCATGCTGCTTCTGTTCATTACCGCCTCGCGCCGGCAAGGGTTAAAGCTTTCGCCATGTAGACTAAAAAAGAGGTACAGACTGTTCACGCTAAACTGAGAACTTTTCAAACACATTCTGAAGATCTACTTGGATGTAGGTAATATCCCTCCGCCACACATGAAATTAATGTTGCCATGGACCTGCTCACTTTATTCATGCGCAGGGCAAGTGAAACTGTGAAATTATTAGGATATTAAATATTTCGCAAATCTGATTATTCTTACACTTGTATGCATCATAAAAAAAGAAAAATACATTTTACCAGTATATGTTGCCAGTCGTAGGGGCATGTCCTTACATGTAAATATTTTAATTGTTGGGGGACCACCGTACGGAAGGATAACAACTTTCAGTAATTTCATTAAAGTTTTTACATAACAGTCTTTAAAATTCAATTTATTCCCGACTTGCGAACTTAACATAGGTTCAGGAAGGTACACTATATTGAGGAAACATAATTATTCTTATGCTGTAAACACTGAAGTTGTGTACTGGATGTTCGAGAATCCCAGAGATCGCATAACATGTAAGCTATGTTACACTTGGAATTTTATTGAATTTTTTTTTATTTTAATGGTCTTGGTATGAGATAACAGACGTATATAACTTGAGAGTATAGATTTGTTTAACTAACCTACCAACCATAATTGAATACCGTACGAATTATTTATTTATTTCGGTCTTGTTTTTCATGTAGGTTAGGATTTTATCAGCTAACTGAACTGCCAGTCTCGTTTGTTTACATGTAATAGAAATATATTTTGTTAAAGTCAGAACTGGTAAAGGAATTTAATTTCTCCAAGAGAGACAAAGTTGTCAACATTTTATGTGCAAATATTTAATGCTCTAAATATGCGAGGCGACACTAGCTAGCCTATGAGAGAATTTGTTTAATTTAAAATAAGATTGTTGAAAATTTCTACTTTCTCTGCGAACGTTTTAAATTGTTTTAAGGAAGTTTCAAGCCACATTGGATTCTTCGCTAGGGTTGTGGTAGTATGTGGTGATCGCACAGCTAGGAATTTACATTGATTTATTGATACAAGAGTCCAAGTAATTATAAAACCAGGCAGGTACGATGGTAGGAAGACGTGATGAATATTACAAGCAAAGAAGATGTCTGAGTTCGGCCTACAGCCGTGATTAAATATTAGATGTGTTTCGCCTTCCCCTTACTTATCAAGTGAATGTGCAAGAACTGTATTACGCACATACACTGAAGAGCCAATAAAAACTGGTATAGGCGTGCGTAGGCAAATAACAGAGGTATAGAACCAATCAGAGTAACGCGATGCGGTCGGCAACTAGATCGGTTACTGCTGCTACAATGGCAGGTTATCAACATTTAAGTGAGTTTGAACGTGGTGTTATAGTCAGCGCACGAGAGATGGGACATAGCATCTCCGAGGTAGCGTTAACATCTGGATGTTCGCGTACGACCATTTCACGAGTGTACCGTGAATATCGGGACTCCGGTAAAACATCACATCTTCGACATCTCTGCGGCCGGAAAAAGATCGTGAAAGAACGGGACAAACGACGACTGACGAGAATCATTAAACGTGACAGACGTGCAACCCTCTCTCAAACTGGCGCAGATTGGATTTGTGGACTGCCCTGCAGGATTCATGGTGTGAATTGCCTCCTGCATACCTTCAGACATTAGTCGAGTCCATGACACGTCGTCTTGCGGCACTTCTGCGTGCTCGGGGGCCCTACACGATATTAGACAGGTGTACCAGTTTTTTTGGCTCTTCAGTGTATAAGTCCGTGAGTTTAATATTTAGTGAAGAGCTCGACGGAGAAGATCTACTACAGCTGTGAAGCCGTCTACAGTTTGATGTTACGTGGCTGCTTCGGCTAACTGCTGCCTACGACGACTAACATATTAAAATTCTCAGATGAGTCCAAAACACCAGCTCAAACAGCGTGCAGCTCTCGTTAATTAACATTTTATTCTGCACCCCGATTAGATTAAATTTTGATTTTTATTCAGTTTGCATAAATTTTTCCCCACGAAGATCCGGTAAGAAAGAGACATGCTCTATAATATATTTTCAATGCTCAAACATAAAGCAAGTATCGACCGCAATATATATAATTCGAGAGCTGTGAATTAGCAGTTTTAATAAAATACCTTGGTAATTGAAAGCATAAATTTTAATACCAAGTTCTATTTTAATTTCTAATTTTCCCGCTTATAATATGTTCAAACCTTGCTTCTTACATCATTTTAAATTTGAAAGAATCAGAGCGGCCACTGTTCTCATCTACCGTAGTTCGTCTGTAGTTAGGTGTTGTATTTTTCTGTTTAGCATGTTGTCTTGCGGATGGTGACACGTTTTAGTAAGTATCTGTCTGGTGGCACTACAGCAATTAAATCTGGTAAGTTTAATTGGTGGTTACGTATCTGTTGGGTTGTACTTCTCTTCGTATGTTCAGCAGTGTAAGCCGGATAAAGAACAATCACGTTCATTATCTTTTGAAATTTTTATGTTACATTACAGCGACATTTTTCTCTTAGTAACAGTAGGGTGTAGGATTTAGAAAAAAAAACAGTACATTTTTATTTGAAACAGTAAGAATAAGCAAACTGAATTCGGATTTTGATTGGATCTCCATTGCCTACAATGGCTACGAAATGTCTAGTCACATTTATGCTGTCTTTGTTGGTTTTTGTTTCGTTCATTATCAGACTATATCACTATAATTTGTTGATCCCATCCCCAATAAGCATAAAAAATAACAAGAATGAACAAATAATGCTGAGGTGTAGCCTATGAGCACAATACTTACGTTTATTTAGTAGTGGTGTAGTTTTTTATATTTTTTAATTTGTCTCATTGCATTTTAATTGTTCGAAGGGGTCGTTATGCTTGTCCGTAGGAATGAGACCAGCAATTGGTTGGTAACACTGGCCGGCAGTTATCCAATCAAAATGCCTGATGGATTATTTAATATGACCGATCGAAGATACTAACGGCATCGTGTAGTGGTTTAACTTTCCGAATTTTTCATTTGCGGGACAATGTTTGTTAAAAAGCGCTGTCTCACAGACACTGGAACTGTGCGCCCTCGTTATTTGCAGGTTTGCATGCACAATATTTCATGCACACAAAATTTTGTAATAATCAATCAGTAAAAATATTTAAATCGACGACATCAAAGGAAGAATTTTATTGCAATTAAGTGGACAATTTTCGTTTATAATAAAAATAAAACCTTTTTTCCGGTAAATTTTGTAGTGTTTGTACTTGCTTGTTTATGTACCTGATGCTTATTGAATTTGGTTATTTAGAAGCATTACTGTAACTTCAATTATACAATTTTTCTCGATTTGTCCCCTGAAGTCACTGAAATATGTAACTCTTTCAATACACGTTAATTTATGCTTTCAGATGTTGCAAACAAGAAGTATTTTTATGAGTGCTGTACTTGATACGTTATCACAACCAGTAGGCTGTAGGTTAATGTTTACCTGTAATAATATGAAATGTTCTAATTTAGACCAACAGCGCGGTTTACGCTGTGTACCCGCAGGCGAGACAAATGCGCACTGGGCTTCTGCAGTGTACAGATATAGCCAAAAATATTACATCATATGAGTTACGTACAGCATTGCGTACTTAGTCTGAAGGTGTTCCGGGCTCTGCCTACCAAACCTGCTGCCTCGGAGTTTACATCGGTAATCATCTCGAAAAAAATTCCTTCTCAATGCATAAGTTTTAAAGACAACCGTTACAAACGAAGATAGTTCTGCTTGACATTTATTAAGTAATCTTGTTAATTTTTATGTTCAATACATTTTTTCCTAACATGTAACATAAAATTAGCATTTCGCAAATAAATTATGAATAATTTATTTTTGAAGTTTTTTTAACGTGACAGTATTTTATGAAAAAGCCGCGATAAATATATTTTTTAACGGTTATCTTCAAAATAAATGCATTGAGAAATAAGTTCATTTCTTTAACGTTTGTCTGTTCTAATATTCCAAAAACTATGGCATATTTCAGTGTAAATTTTTTTTTTTTCAGGACAGAAATGAAATTCGATATTTTGTTGCCCGTTCGTAAATTCAGCTATTGAAACAAAGTACATCCTTTAAGTGTCAAAGTCAGCAAGAATCGCTGTAAGTGGCCCTTTGTTTAGGTGTTTTGAACTATGGCGACAATGCTGTATCTTTTCCGAACAGATTTGCTGTATTCAATCTCTATAGTCGCCGTTTGAAGTTCAGAGGAAACAGAAGACACGCGAAGCTTGTTCACGCTATTGTCCAGTACCGGCGCAATGCTTCCTCGCGGCTGCAACCAAGCGTGGTAGGCGTTACCATTAAGAAAAGCCAGTTTTACGAAGGTGGTGGACGCTCTAATAGGGAAGTAATAGGACGTATCTCCGGAGGGTCTGTGGTTACTGGGGAGGGGAAATATATGAAAGCGTCAGAAACACCTATCATCTTTTACTGTGGTGTTTTCTCGGACATTGCGCCCACAAAGAGGCGGCAGATTTCTTTTTCGCGATGTGCTGCTCTGAGAGGTAAAAGACATTTCCTGCGTGTGATGGGCATTCTTAAAGCTTTCTTCGTTGTAATTTATTAACATGATTTTCCTATTTTATTTCATTCGTAAATTTCTCTCGCAATGCCTTGTGGGCATTATCCCAGTCCTTCTGCACTTAACGAGTGCAGTGGTCGTTGTCCTCAAGTCCTTAATTGCGTCGTTGTCCTCAAGTCCTTAATCGAGTCTCCTCCAGAAAATATTGCTCATAATGCCGACGATGATAGTGCTCGAAGCTGATGGCACTTAATTTTCAGTAGTAACATCTGCTAGTATTTTACCTCGTGAGTAGAATGATTATGAGGAGTTTCGGCCAAGGGGATGGGGGACCGGAGCTTGGAGCTGCTCATGCTCTTGTCATTCTGGTCTCCCGGCGGCCAACTTGTCCGCAATGTTGTATGTCGGTGACCTTGACTCCGAAAACATTTGAAATTGAAAATCGAAAAATTTCCAACTATCCCAAAAAAAATTTAATTTTTTTATATTAAAACTTTACTATAAAATAATTATTAAAAATGTATTAATATTTTTATTTAAAAACTTATCAAATATCGAATGTTTGTACTCAGAGGGTACAGGGAGCCAGAGCCGACCAGCTGTCGTGTTGTAACATCACCCGACTGCCATGTTGGATATAGGTGACCTTGAAATTTGACCTTAACCATATTATCATGACCTTGGATGACCTTGAACCCCTAAATTCGTTTAATTGTTTTTAAAATTCCGAAAAAATTATAAAAACAACAAAAATTATTTTTAAAATAATATATTAAAAAAATATTTTCAAATTTTGTAAAACATAAGTTTCGAATGTTTCCGCTTAAAGGGGATGGGGGAATGGAGCCGACCAGCCACCATGTTATGATGTCACCTAACCACTATATTGATTCCAAGTGACCTTGACCTTGACCCATGAGCTTAACCCTATAACCATGACTTTAAATGACCTTAAAAACCAAAAATAAAAAATTATAAAAAATGTTTTATAAATTGACAAAAAACTTGCATTTCTGGAGGTTCCCTCAGCACCATGTCCAGCATTCGACTGACCCGCACCAATCTTTCTCATTGGTTGATTACTTGTGTTCATTTCGCCAGCCAACAGCATTTTTTATTGTTTGATTACGCACACTCGTTCAACCCACCTCCAATGTTTCTCATTGTAACAACATTCCCCTCCTTTACCTCCTCACCTTTGCTCATTCTGTCGAATGCACTCCACCCACCATTTTCATTTTTTCATTTGTAATTTGTTTACTTTTTCATCACCTAGGTGACGCTAGTGTATTAATTATCGATTTCGCCGCCAGAGGAGCTGTCGATTTAGCCACCATGTTGGTGGTTGTCGACCTTACCCTTAACCCCAATTACAAAGAACTCGAAAAATCGAGAAAAATCACAGTCCATACAATTGACCATTACTAGCTGGTCACAGCAAGGACCCATACAGACTAACCATACTAGCCAACGGCTGACTCTTCCTAAGACTAACTCTACCCAAGACTGGTTCCTTGCGAGATTGCCTGAGCACAAAACTAGCTCCTGACAAGACCAGTTTCTGCAAAACTGAGTAGAACAACCGACAAGACCAACCTTCTTTACCACCCACCTATACAAACGATGATGGACAATCTCAAAAAAAAAAAAACGTCTCTAATAAGAGTCTTGTAGCTAACCTCTTCGCACAAAATCTTAGCAAAATTTTCGCAGAACATTTCTACCTCAGCTGACCATACTTAAGGGCCGCCCTAACTCACCAAGCCAACTGACCAGGGCAACCAAATAGTTGCGAAACATTCCTCAAAAATATTCCCCTCATTTCATTTGTTCGCCATATAGAACTCATCCATTTTAAACGACGCTAGTAAGACATAATACTTCAAATCAAACAATCGCCCTCCTTCTGCGCATGCTCACATAAATGTTATCTAAAACAGACTCTCGCAATCGATTGTTTACACCACATAATTGATAAGACTTCTAGAGAAGCAGAAAGAACTGTATAAGAAGTCAAACACACATTAATATGTATATAAATTTAATTTATGTACTTATTTTATACATTATATCATTCTAATTATTTTGTACATTCTATATTTACATTTCTCAGATCGTTGCAAATCATGGATAGTAGCCAACAGTCTCATATTATGTAACTCCGATCCTTCGGTTTGTCGATAATTGAAAATATCTCAACAATGCGTGAGAGATACCCGCATTTTTGCGTACCTGCCGAAAGAATTTCTCCTGGTCTACGTACCTTACGAACTTTCGACCGTATTGAAGTATTTGCCAGTCTACCTGCAGCAGGACGAAGACATACGGGACTGCCTCCCATACAAGGCGTGTTTCGAGGGCTGCACCACCTAGGTTCCCGACATGCCGCATCGCAGGGGTTGGTGCAAGGCCCGCAACAGTAATTACAAACATACTATCAGCAATCCCCTAGTTAGGAACAGATCTTGTACAATGAGTATGAGGTGGATTTGCCGTTGATAATGCAACATTAAATCGATTTTTTACAATTCACATTTTAATATCAGGTGTACAACTTTGCTTCCGCCGTTTTTCGATCGATGGCTGCAGCGGTAATGCTGGTGGAAATATATAGATCAATAATTTCACACAGTAAGCTTGGACAACTGTCAACATAACGACATCACCACATTAGTGAATTTGTGTTTGCATCATAAATTTATACTCGAGCGAAGATGTCAGTTTTCGAGCCAAATGCTCGGCATGTGCGGAAATTGTTTTACTTCCATTTCAAGAAAACGTACGGTGAGGCTGCTCTTAGTGAATGAACGTGTCGTGAGTAGATCAACGCTTTAAGAGTGGTGATTTTGACGTCTAGGACCGGCATGGCGGTAGAAGAGAGAAATGCTTCGAAGATTCCGAAATGGAGGCATTACTTAATGAAGATTCGACCCAAACGCAAAAATAATTGGCAGAATCATTAGGAGTGACGCAACAAGCCATTTCAAAAGGCCTCAAAGCCATGGGAATGATTCAGAAGCAAGGAAATTGGGTTCCGTACGAGTTGCATCGAGAGATGTTGAACGGCGTTTCTTTGCTTGTGAACAGCTGCTTCAAATACAGAATCGGAAGGGGTTTCAACATCGCAATGTGATCGGCGACGAAAAATGTGTCCACTAAGATAATCCCAAGCGCAGAAAATCATGGGGAATGCCCGGACATGTCTCCACGTTGACGGCCAGACCGAATATGAACGACGCCAAGGTCACCTCGGTGTGGTATCTTATGATCTGTTGAAACCGAGTGAAACCATCGCAAGGGACCGGTATCGAACGCAATTGATGCGCTTGAGCCGAGCTTCGAAGGAGAAACGGCCACAGTACACAGAGAGACACGACAAAGTTATCCTCCAGCATGACAATGCTCGGCCACGTCGCAAGACCGGTCAAGACATACGTGGCAACGCTGAAATGGGAGGTCTTATCCCACCCGCCGTACTCTCCAGACGTTGCTCCTTCCGACTATCATTTGTTTCGCTCGATGGCACGCGGCCTGGCCGATCAGCATTTCCGCTCGTATGAAGAAGTCAAAAAATGGATCGATTCGTGGGTCGCCTCAAAAGACGCATCGTTTTTTCGGGATGGTATGCGAAAATTGCCAGAAAAATGGGACAAAGTAGTGGCTAGCGACAGACAGTAATTTCAATCATAAATATGAAATCACGTTTTAACAATAAAGCCTCAAATGTTGGGGAAAAAACGGCGGATGCAAGGTTGTTCACCTGATATCATTTATAATCTTAAGTATAGTAATAATTCGTTTATTATTTTTACAACAAACAGGGTCAAAAATCCTTTAGGATTAAAAAGAAAATTAGATAAAATTCCATTCCATCCCTAGTTCTCCCTAAAAGACGCTGTTGAATTTATTATAATAATTAGAGCTTTTTTTTTTAAATATATATAATACATCTGTATTTTCTCTCTGAATTAAACCGGTAAAAATCTTCCTATGAACGACCGCTCCTCCATTCAGAGTGATGAGCTCACTGATTCTCGGCCGACAAATTCCTAGAACCTCGATATTTTCCACTGGAAAACTGGTGGGTTGAACTGCATTCCCGACAGCTGACTCTAGAAAACGAACATTTTTTCACACGTTGGTTACTCTTCGTCAGTGATCAGCATAAAATAATATTGGTATTAATAAATTTTTTTTAAGCATGAAAATATCGTGGTGGGCGGCCCACACACCCACACCAGTACATTATTTTCAGGGGACACCGTGTGTTTTGAGTTGAGAAAGAGCTGCTTAGCAGCTGAAATGGGCGAGGACGTTTAGGTGGGCGAAGAAGGTCAAGTGTCCCGAGAAAATCTGCCGGACATCGCCAAGTCCATCATGGGTGATACTGTTGGCAATGACATCAATCAAGTTTCTCACATGTGCGAAAATACAGGTGTGACCCCTGCCGGGAATCGAACCTAGCACGCCTTGATGGGGGGCGTGCTCTCTGGTAGCAGTGCAACTGCTGTCGAGAAGATGGTGTGAAGTATTGAGCGTCCCCGGTTATGTGTCGGTGCCAAATAATCATTATAGAAACGGTGCCTGATCTCCACTGCCATGTTTCGTGGTTCTCTGAGATGGTGATTATCGCAGTGTTCACAGAACAGTTTGTAAATATTTATGCATCGGGAATAGGGCTTTCATTTATTGCTGCCGTCGTTTTAATGGAATAAAGAATTACTTTATCTCTGGTGAACGACTGAGGTGTGGTGTTGAGAACTTTTACTTGTGTAAGCATGGGCTCGTTTTCACCCTAGGGCGCAAGGCATAATTAACAAACACGAGGATGTGCCTTAACGTAATCGCCATGGTTCAAAACCGATTTGATGCGTATTTACAATCATATATTCATGATCTGATCGTGATCTCTGTTATACCCGACAGTAAGGTTTACATATTAGATTTTTTTTTTTTTTTTTAAATNTATTTCATTGTGTTTGGTATTGACGGCAGTAGTATTTCAACGATTATTTCCCGAGTCGATACATATCAGGGTTCATGGAAGGCTATTTTTGCATGACATACTCCCCGTCAATACCCCTGATAATTACAATCAAAGCGACGCTGCCTGCTGTGTGTTATGAGAATATTCCGTAAATAAAACATGTTATAGTGAATCATATGTGAGTGATTTTTCCTCAGTTTCTTCAGCGTATATGATATTTAGTTCCACCTACAAGAGTTGCGAATAAAGGAAGTGCCATGTATGCGATAATGAAGACAGTGTTGATGGTAAAATCAGTGGCGATTTTTTCGACGCTCTCACACATCTCCTCTCCGGTTTTCCTGAAAAAAGTGTCGTGAACAATACAGAAGACACAACCAAAACAACGACTTCATATTTCCTGGAGACCCCAATGAACATGTTGACAGACTAGACATTTGATTTCCTTGCATAGTAAGGAGATATCTTTAATCATCGGTGAACTTAAGGAAAGGGTTTACATCGAATGAAACCATTGTGTACTTCCCATCATCTGCAAACATCAGAAAAATGTAAATATTGAATGCATGGAAAAAGTAGGATAATATATTTATGTGTTCTTAGTGGTGCACTTTTAATTTACCGACCCTTACCCTACTGCTTTTCCGGAATGAAAGAATCTTGAACATCTCCGAGCTCCGATCCCCGTCTCCTTGGCCGAAACTCATTATAATAATTCTACTCTCGTGTAAATGTATCATGGAAATAAAATAATAAACTTCTATTAAAGTTATTACGGTTTTCCATCATGGAGAAACGTCACGCCAGTAGATCATATCCATCCGTCATTAATACCAGACAGTTGTTGAGTGATTTACGTAATAGGGATTACGCTGTTATCGCTTAAATCATATTTACTCTTTATGCCATTCACTGGAGCTTTACGAAGTGTGTTAATAAATAGTTTAGTATAGTCCATTCACGGTTACTTCCAACTTTTCTGAAGCCCTGCTAAAGTTCTACTTTCAGGATATTCCTCCGCCTCATGCAAACAAAAGCTTAAACAAGTCTTAGAAAGCTACACCAAAGGGACAACGCACCGTATTCGTGTTCACTCACTTAAATTAGAGTGTGCATGACAAATATTTCTTACTAGGCATTAATTACCAACACGTATATTTTCTCACTTAATTTAATTATTTTAATTATAATTGAAACTCGGAAATTTACCTAAAAATAAGATAATTTTACGTTAATATAAGTATAAAACGCTTGTGCTAGAAGATGTATTTAGGGAACAACCAACCATGTCATACATGGGGTGATTTTTCTAAGGTTATATTCAGAAAGTGCGAAGAAACCGTGAATGTAGTATATTTTCCCCCTCTTTATTTACGACAATCGTACGGTTGTTGAATGTATTTGTCTCAAATGTCGGTTACACGCGGCTGCAAGTACACAGAGACGAAATGGAGTGTCCGTTCTTTTGATGTGAACCTACGCAATCTCCGACTGCAAACGGGCCTTGCGTCTTATTGGCTACTGTATGCTGTGGAAGGTTCCCTATTGGCTGGGCTGCCGGTTCGCAAGTACGTTACCAGGCGCTGATAGTCGTCATTTTGCTGGCTTGTGCGACTGAAGTTCGCTCTGTAGACAGTTGTTTAATCCCCGTATTTCTAAGAGCTACAGTGTGTGACACGACACGAAATGAGATGCCAAGACGGAATCGGGCGTTGGATAAAACGGGAGCACCCCGAGAAAGCCCGCTGCCTCTCGCAACTGTCTCAGGACTGTACGTTTTCTACGTTAAGGCTCCCGCCTACCTGAAGCTATATTCCGCGTTTCAGACCTAGAAGCGCGCGAAGGATAAGGGCGATACTGCTACGCGCATCAAGTTCGCCATCGCCACTACTGAGCGCAAGGCTCTGAACCGGCTCGCTAGTGTTATCGTCGTGCTGCGTATTTCTATGGGACTTTCAGCGTTAACACTACCGTTTTATCGGCGAAAAGTCTGCAAGAATGTTTAATACAGGGCGCTCGAGTAGTTTTGTATGTATCTGATGCGTGTAGTTTGAGACACGGAGCTTTGGAAAAGTATGTTTTTAGCCATTTTGTAGTATTCTGAAATGGCGGGACGTCTTGAAAGCATTTTATGCAGTGTGTGTTTTTTTCGTAGAGCAAATTTAATAGTTTGGTGGGAAAAACGTGTATTTAAAACACTCTGCAACGCAGTTCAAGCTCTAGGCAGGTCCCTTAAGGCGCAAACTGGGTTGCAGTGTTTTATAGAATATACGTTTTTAAGAAAAACTATTTCGCGCTTGCACTTCAGACCAGCGCAAAACACTACTTTCAGCAGATCGTGCTTATTGCAAACATGGCTTAATACTATTGTAGTGGACAAATGGCATGTCTGAAGTAATTTTTGAGATATTCATTCTGTGGTGGAATTCCGCGGTAAATTGTGTACTACGGAAAAATTCATTACGGATATTTACTTACAATTATGTTTACCAGATTTGCTGTAAACACCTCTAATAAAATACGGGAAGTAAATTATTTCATGAATAAAATGTGGGTTTGTGATAACTTTCGTTGATATATTATCTTTAGTAAATGTGACAGAACTCATTTTCACCAACAATAAAAGTTCAGTAGCTTGTAATCAATGTTAACTTACAATATAATCTTTATACTACCAAACCACAGAAAAAAGTAAGCCTGCAAACTTCAGATGAAATTTTAATAGATGAAGAGACTGAAATTGAACTGTTAAACATAGTAGAGAGAGTAATGGAATCTCACATGCTACAAGTAACACAAGATAAAATTATCTCCCAGACTAGCTCAATTTCCACATGAATAAATGATAGCGCGATTCTTTATTTTGGTGTACACTTTAGGCAAAGAGATTTTTGTTCTATTTACTCATTACCTACCTAAATGGACGAACTTAGTTGCCTTGAAGTACAAGATGATTCGTACAGAAGAAAGAATATGTATATCTGGGCCGCACGACTTGCTCACATGTCAGGTACAATTTTGAGCTGTCGTTCAGACACCGTAACGTGTGCGCTCCTGTGTTGGTTTTCTCTTCAGTATTTTCTTTCAAATGTAATTAATTATCTCGCTTCCATAACCAATTATAGTCAAAATTACTATAAAAAAATCTCTTAAAAAGTATTTTAAAATTATTTTAGTGTTATTTGTATTTTTATTCCAAATAACGCACATATTAATTACAAATGATAAACTGATAAAATTACTCCTTAAGGCGTTCTACCGCATATTTTGACAATTTAAGTCTATGAAACGTACTTGTGTGTAATGAATTAAACTTACCGCGCATTTATTGATACATAGGCCTACGAACATTCCTTCGGCGTATTTACGTTGACTTTCGACATTTGACGCACAAGTTTAAAACTGGGAATTTTTTTTTTAAGCGCGAAACTGGTTAACTGTAAAAAAAAAGTCGTCAAACTGTCCCTTGGGCAGCCTTGAAAAGAACGACGCCATCTTTTGGTGTAAAAACAACACTCGTCGATAACATTACATTAAGTTTTCATGCTTCCATTAATTCATATCCCTGGGCCATTAAGCCTGGTGTAATATAAGAACATGAACAGCAATTTAAAATCTATCAGTGTTTTACATGGGTCGTTCGCGGGATGATGAAGACGAGACTTGACTTTAATCAGAACATAATTACAAAACCCGTATTCCGCAACATTTTCTCTCTTAAATGAAGGTTACATAGTTAAGAAGACCGACCGTTGAGGTACTGTCTTTCGTACACTCTGTCTGAGATACGAAGAGACCACTTTTTGGCAGCTGTAACGGAGAACCGATGTTGTTTTGACGACGCATGTTTCCGCCTGGGCTGTTCTGCCACATGAAAGCCATAATGCTCGTGGTTGTTATGTCAATTCGACACAAAATGGTCTTGACGAACCCTGTCCTATTCACAGAATATTATGCTCTGCCTTCTACCGAACTGACATAAAGCGGCCTTCGTAGCCGAGACAAGAGCATATCTCCGGAATTCTTATCTGTGTTATGTTCCTGTTCGAATCAACGTTACCATAATCTATGGCAAACGGGATATAAAGGAAAAGTCACAAAACATGTAATTAAATATTATAGAAGGGAATAACGCAAACTCGCTCATAATGAGACATAAAAACAGTACAGCACTCCAAGAAACTATGCTTGCCAGAAAAAAAAATTGTTATGGTCTGTGATTACTTCGTTTGACCCGCGAATCAGTGCTGATATGAGCACGTCCCTTTCTGTACGCAAATCTGCTACGAAAACGTGGTAAGTGCCAATGAATATTTTCGGAAACTGTAGTTGTTATGTTGTATTTACACTGGGAATGCGCAATGCAAAAGTGTATGCTGTGTGCTGCTTGATGCTTCCCTTCGCAAGAAAAGGAGCACCGCGTTTCTACACCTCGAATTTTGACATTTCGTCCGCTATTTTTTTTTGTATTTGAAATGAATTAAACATTTTGTTTAGGGGGAAGATGGAAATCGTAACGATTTTATCATCAGTTTTGGGCTACGGAAATTATTCAAAGACTTGTAATAAAAAATTGTTCCTTTTAATACATTTCAAACATAACTCGGAAGCCTATTTAAAGTTACATCCTGACTTAACCTCGTATGTCTCCATCAAGGTGTTTGCGGCCCTTGAATACTGCAGCCTAACACGTTCCTAAAACCCAACTAGACTACTGTACTGTAAAAGGGATACGGGGACGAATTAGCAATTTACCACATAGCAATAGAGCCAGCTGAGCAAAGCCACAGAACTGACAAGTGTACGGAAGTTAAATAGTGGAGCGGAGAGATGTGGGCGGCTCTTAACATGGAGGTCTTGAGAGCCGATGAGGGCGAAGTGAGGTGAGTATGAAGCAGCGCTGAGATGCAAGGGCGGGGAAAAGTGGGATCATCGAGAAACCCCGCTGACCAGCGGCATCGTCCGGCCCGATTCCCACATGCGAAAATCCGGGAGCGACCCCGCCGGGAATCGAACTCGGTTCGAATAGGTTAGGCAAGTGATCTGACCACTAAACCACTGCGGCAGCCAAGTAAAATGGTGTGGCGGTCCCTTTGATGTGGGCGTACACACACACCGACTGGCTGCGTGGAACTCTGAAACACGCATTTTATCTTATTGACTGATGCGTGCTTTGAAAGTATCGCTGTTGGCTGGGTTGCCAGCTGGCAAGTGCCAGGCACTGATTGGCGAAAAGCGTTCCGACATGTTGCTGGCAAGTGATGCCATCGTGCGGTGGAGTTCGCGGTGCAAGCTAAGTAACTGATCGTCCGATTAACTCTAAATAATGCCACGTAGATCCTAGCGAGTAAGTGGCGGGGTTTAAAATTTTGAATATTGACCCTTATGTAGGGACAGGTGTTTTTCGCGAAACTATTTATGGCCATGCTAGACTTCAATATCCTACGTCCACAACCATACCTGCCTTTGGTTATTGGCCACGTGTCTACGTGAGAAGACATGCTCTTATTTGACTGGGCCAATCTTAATAAAGTACTCCGATGCTGAACGTCCATGATTCGCGGACAGACACTTGAGACTCGTGATATTTAAAATCATCCATCCATGAAGGTGAAAATTAACAAAAGTGTTATGGAGTGCAACAGGTCTTGAAATCTTTACGCGGAAGATACCTGTCCCTACCCTTATGGAGTTCGAGGCTTGGATAATGTGAATCTCTTGGATGAAACAGTTTTGCCGCTGTGGACTGCAAAATGTTTGATAGTTTAAAAATGATTACAAAATTGCAGTTTTTTCGGCCACATTGCTCAAAGTTGCTCAAAGCGCTGTGATTGCTCTCAGCACTGTACTTGGTTCGGTGAACGTGTCTTTGTAAGCGTTATTTCAGGGAGGAAGATAGTGTAGGATGGAAAACTGATGCTCGTGTAAGTTGAACTGGAGAGAGAGGCAGCGAACTTAGCTACGTTAGTAACTGAAAATATAACTCGATAAATCTACTATGTTCTTAGTTTTATTTTGAGCTGCATAGGTTAGGAATATTAAGAAAAATTATATTTCGTTTCAGGTTTTGTATAAATGTAGTTTATTCTTGAAGTTATGTCACAAACCCATTCTCCTTTTCAGAGGACGTTTTTCGTATTTTCCTTCGACTGACAGACTGACTCCAAAATAAAGGAAAGAAATTAATTGAGAAGATTACTGAAACAAAATGATGTATTTTCGGCGACCATTAGCAGCTATATTATTTTTATATACGAGAATAAGCAATAATCTTAAATGCATCTGGAAGCTGCGAGATGCACGGCACTTCCTTCAGAGGCCACAGTGGCTGAGCGGTTAGACTGCTCGCCTCCCACCAAGGCGAACCGGGTTCAATCCCCGGCCGGTTCACTCCGGAATTTCGCAAGTGGGAATCGTGCCGGACGATGCCACTCGTCGGCGGGTTTTCTCGGGGATCTCCCGCTTCCCTTCGCCTTTTCATTCATTTTCTTCACTCACTCAATAGCTTATTCATAGACTCTCCATAATTTCGCGTTGTAAGAAGGTACCAGGCTAAACTTAAAAATACCCTTATTTACTCGAGCAGATGTAATTTGTTCATTGGCTGTTGCAACAGTCAAGGTTAAACTCGCCCACAGGGAATTAAGCCACCTGAATGCTGAATGTACATTATTGGTCCAATGCTACATGTAAAACAAAAATTAACTTCTGTGACATCTAGTGTGGTACCAAATAAAAAAAAACGCGAAAATATAGTGCCTCTACTTACTCAATTTTCTACCGAGGTCAAATGATTTTGGAATTTGACATGAATAGCTTCATAAATTGAAGAATTTTTTTTAAGCACGCTGGTTTTTATTTGGTTTTCAAATGAATTATTGGATATATTTCACTTTCCTTTCTCCTCTGTATAGCCATTAAGTGTTTGCTGAAAATACACTCGTGGAGAAACAGCTGTATGCCATTCGGGAAGTAGTTTATTTATATCCACTTGTTTTTAAACTCTCATACATTCATACAATAATACTTATTTTATATTCTGGTAAGCTAAGATCAATAGCTGAAATATCTGTCCCTTGAAAACTATCTCAGGGTTGGAAAACATTTCTCGACTATAGCATACGCGAATGAGCGTCATAAAATGATAAACACTATATTATTCGGCTCGCTGTTGTTATAGGTGGAGGAAAGTATGGTCACGCCCTTTAACACAGCAGGCCATTAACAAACATTTATCGGTACACCTAATGAGCTCTCTGCAGACATGCGAGCAAAAGACATGGCCAATGAAGAGTTCAGGCCCTTAGTAGGCACACGTATGTAGATATTTCGCATGTTGCTTTTTGCGAATAATGATTTTTATAAGTAATTTTGTCAAGTGCTGAAAAATTAATGAAAAAAAAAAAATTATTGTATGTATGTAAAAATCAATCGTTTTTAAATTATATTTTGGCCACACAATAAATAAATATACAATGTAAAATGGCGTAGCGTTTACTGATTGACTACGCGAGTCTCTGTAACGGGCCTCTTTCATATTTAAAAAAAATACAGAAGTGAAGCAGACGCATATACCACGACCTGCAACTGCACTCGCTAGCAACATGGCGTAACTGACCAGCAGCATGTCGGAACGGCGTTCGCCAAGTAACGCCCTGTGACTTACTAGCCCGCCGGTGGCCTAACCAATGATAAATCTCTCAAAGCACGTGGTACAGCCAATTAGACGTAAGGCGTGTCCTCCACGTGCCTAGCGGAGCCAGTCAGCGAATGGGTACACCCAAATCAGCGGCCACGCCGTCACCCGCGTATCTACTCGCCGAATCCGTGCTTGTGTGTGATTACTGCGCGTTGCAGATCCTCTCTTGGTACTGGCTACCGGTTTGTAAATGAACTACTGACCCTGATTGGCGTACGGCGTTCCGTATTGTTGTTGGGGCCGCGGTTACTGAGCGGTTAAACTGCTTGCCTCCCACCAAGGCGGACCGAACCGGGTCCAATCCCCGGCAGGGTCGCTCCCGGATTTTCGCACGTTGGAATCGTGCCGGACGATGCCGCTGGTCGGCGGGAGTTTCCTCGAGGATCTCCCGGTTCCCCCACCCTTTCATTCCGGCGCTGGTGCATACCCACCTCAATCGCCCTCGTCGGTTCTCGAGACCTCGCTGTTAAGAGCCGCCCTCATCTCTTCACTCGCCCATAATGTTGTTGACAAGTGACGTCATTTTGCAAGCGCGTGCAACTGGATTTCGCGGTATAAGAGGCCACTTCACGCCTGTTTACTTACCTACTCCGTGGCGATACTATGTCACCAAGGATATTCAAATTTGTACGAGATTCCGGCATAGACGTTTTCGCTCACGGTTGGCGAGCGCGCAATATCGTGTATAGTCCATTCGCGGTATCTCCACACTTTTTCAATGAAACCTTTAAAAAAAATCACCCCATGAACGACGTGTTTGGTTATTTCCTAAATCTGCCATGAATCACAGGCGTTTATACTTCTTTTAACATAAAAGCACATTATTTTTGGTCTAATTGATCTTTTGCTTATGGTTTATTAATAAACTATAATATGCCATTAATAATTGATGTGAATAAAAACAGTGAGAAATGAATACGTGTATTGGTAATGCCTAGTAAAAAATAGTTCTCTAGCAAAGTATTATTACACTGAGCGCGCATGAAGGCGGTGCGTTGTCCCTTTGGCGTAATTTTCTAGATTTGGTTAAACCTTGTTTGCACGAGGCGGAGGAATATTCTGGAAGTAGAATTTTAACAGGGCGTCAGAAAAGTTGGAAGTAACCGTGAACGGGCTGTACGTACACATTATTCAGAGTCCATTTAGAAGTATTCCGGTGAATGCACGTGATTTCGGGTGTACTTCTGTCAATTTTCAGTTCCTTACGGGAAAGGTATATTTCTCATATCGAAATAAGGAGCTGGTATAGCAGAGACTCGCGGCAAAGTCCCGGCCAGCAGCAGTGGTTAGCGAGACTTTGGTGCACCTGTTCCTTGCCCGATGCCGACGAGCTGCTATTAATCACCGCCAGGGGCGCCAGCACCGTCTCGGCACCCTCATCTGTCATCATTAGTTGTCCCGACTGTGTCGCCATTCACGCAGCCCTAGCCATTACCGACACTCCCTCCCATTGGACAGTGCCAAGCGCGTGCTGTCGACACTGTCAACGCAAGAGGAGAAGGGGCTGCTTTCAAACTTCCCACGTGCAAAGTGTTTTCAAGTGGGTAATACGTCCATAGTCACAGAGTACTTAGCCAATACAGAGGTGAAACAGGCGTTTATACGTAGGGACTGGAAAATTTCGCGAATTCATTTTAGGACAAGCTAGACTTCAAACACATGCTCATTTATGTTGCGTTTGCAATTGGATCGCCGTTTGTTAGACACAACCAGATGAACTCCGAGCCAATAACAGAATTACAATAAAACAAGCACCGAATCCTGTGCCACCTGGTCTGAGGTAAAACTTAGCTACACACTGGAGCACCAGCATATGAACACAAAGTCTAGGCTCGAAAATATATAGGACCGTGGAGTCTAGCCTTCAAGCAGTTCAAAACGGGAAATTTTCCTGTCCCTACCGACCAGTGTCTGGTTGCAGGGTAGATACGTACTCAGAGACGAAACGGCGTGGCGATTCCTTTGATGAGCGCGAACACACTCTTAGATTGGCTGCGCGAGGCTCTGAATACGGGTCTAGGGTCTGATTGGCTGCTGCATGCCGCGAATTTATCCCTATTGGCTGGGCTACCGGCTGGCGAGCAAATTACCGGGCGCTGATTGGCGAACGACGTTCCTACGTGTTGCTGGTCGGTGACGCCATTTTGCTGGCGTGTGCGGCTGGAGTTGGCTGTAGAGTAAAACGCAAACGAGAAAATAGTGCGCAGAAGTCCAAAACGCGTCGGCCGAGTCGGGGGAGTCCATTGCCGCTGCACGAGGGGGTGGAGTTGTTCAGTTTAGTAGTCACGGAGGTCGAGAAATGTAAGGCGAGAGCTGCTCCGCGCGTGTATATTATCTGTATTTTATATGTGCATATTATCTGTCGCGTCTGGTGGTATTTAACAGTGTGGTAGCAGAAAGCTATGTTATCAGTTTGGTGTGTACAGAGCAGTGTCACGTGGTTTCCCTCTCTCCAGAGGCAGGCGCTCGGGAGGCCCCTCCCCTA
This sequence comes from Clitarchus hookeri, assembly GCA_002778355.1. Classification (NCBI taxonomy): domain Eukaryota; kingdom Metazoa; phylum Arthropoda; class Insecta; order Phasmatodea; family Phasmatidae; genus Clitarchus; species Clitarchus hookeri. The sequence goes on along the minus strand of NQII01000122.1, from coordinate 696,936 downwards.
CACTGCTTCCCCTACGTTCCATCCCTCAAAGCTGCGCGAAGATTATTTTCTCAATTGAACATAACTATGTAGGCTAAATTGTTATTTCACCTCTGCAGGCTTAACTAATCTGCGGCTTTGCATCATTCTCACCAGCCGGCAGCCAACCAACTGGAAAGTCTTGCGCAGCGCGCGGTATTCCAAGAACCCCTATCAGCGAATGGGCTCGCACTCATCAAAGGAACCGGCACGCTATTTCGCATCTATATACTTACCTATTCTGTGAATCTGCCAATGCTTTTATATTTTCCACGTGTAATGTGCGAAAGTATTTAAAGTGGGTGCCATGTCCTACCTTTAAACTATATCGTATCACAGAATACAGGAGCGAAATAGAGTGGCGGTTCTTTTGATGTAAGCGAACTCGGTCGCTCATTGGCTACGCAAAGCTGTTGAAACAGACCCTGTGTCTGATTGGCTATTGCAATTTACGGAACACTTCCTACTGGTCGGGCTGCCGTGTTCCAGGTGAACAACGTTCCGCCATACTGGCCGGTGAGGCAATTTTTTTTTTTGACGTGTATGGCCTGGAATTCTCAATTCACGACAGTATTTGAACTCTGTATTCTTAAGTACTCTGTGACGGTATTTTTTGCCTTTGCGCCGACAGAAATCTGTTTGGGATACTCAGCAGAAATGGAGGACAGGGGTTTATTTGTACGTATACCGTGATCTGCGGCTTTCTGTTGAAAAGCGTATACTGGGAACGAAAATAACGTTTTGTGACCCTCCTCCAAGACTACCGAATTCGAATAACTGAATGGATGTCCAGTAATTGTTCGTTCGATTTGCGACTGTTGTCATTTCTGTAGTAGGGTAGAGATCCCCACGTACAATATCTAGGCATATGCATGAACAAGACTTTGAAATTCCCGCCAAGTGGTGACACAAAACCCAGTCGGGAAGGTGTGAATTGCAGATAGGCCACTTGGAAACTATGGCCGGCCAAATTTTCGGCAATAATTTCAATTATATACGATGTTGAATTGGTCACTGAGGCAAGCCGGAAAAGAACAAAATTCTTGCGGGGCCGCGGTGGCTGAGCGGTTAGACTGCTCGCGTCACACCAAGACGAACGTGGTTCAATCCCAGGCCGGGTCATTCCCGGATTTTCGCATGTGGGAATCGTACCGGACGATGAGGTAAGTCGGTAGGTTTTCTCGGGGATCTCCCGTTTCCCCCACCCTTGCATTCCGGCGCTTCTGCATGCTCGACTCTGATCGGCTCTCAAGACCCCGATCTGCTGGGAGGGCAAACGTGAGCTTGCGTGCCGGTCTGGATGAAGTCTCGTGTTCCCACGACAGCTCCCATCCACTGTGCGCGTTTCCCACAGCGCCGCGTGAGTGCGGACCGTCACCCCAGCCCCGAGCCCTCTGACACGCCGTGTGACGTCACTTCCTGCGTCGGCAAGCATCCGTGTTGCTGCGCTGTCCTCCCCTTGCCCCCTCCCTTCACAGAGTGTTTATTTATCACCGTGTGCTGTCTGTTGTCTGGTTAAAGCCTGCTTCGTCCCGCCTTGCTGTCCGGTTACTGGAGGGCAGAATCGAATGTTTCCACTTTATAAATATAAATCAGTGACTTCAATCAGTAGAATTATTTTACTAATTCTGCAGTTAATGTTCTTTTATATACTGGCGAATCAGTGGATTGCATTGAGGCTATACAGACCAGTGCAATTTGCTAGNTGCAGTTAATGTTCTTTTATATACTGGCGAATCAGTGGATTGCATTGAGGCTATACAGACCAGTGCAATTTGCTAGAAATCAGTAGAAATAACTGATTATAGTCTATTCGCGGTTTCTCCACACTTTTTGAATCGAGCCTTTGAGAAATCACCTCTTATATTACGAATTTCGTTATTTCCTAAAAAAAAAAGCCATGTATCACAAGCGTTTTATATTTGTGTCGACATAAAAAGCACCTTATTTTTGGTTAAATTGAACTACTACATATGTTGTATCTATAAATTATAATATTCCATTTATAATAAATGTGAATAAAAACATCGAGAAAGTGGGTGTGTTGGTAATGCCTAGTAAGAAATAGTTTGATACAGAATATAATAACAATGAGAGCGCACAAATGCGGTGANTGCAGTTAATGTTCTTTTATATACTGGCGAATCAGTGGATTGCATTGAGGCTATACAGACCAGTGCAATTTGCTAGGAATCAGTAGAAATAACTGATTATAGTCTATTCGCGGTTTCTCCACACTTTTTGAATCGAGCCTTTGAGAAATCACCTCTTATATTACGAATTTCGTTATTTCCTAAAAAAAAAGCCATGTATCACAAGCGTTTTATATTTGTGTCGACATAAAAAGCACCTTATTTTTGGTTAAATTGAACTACTACATATGTTGTATCTATAAATTATAATATTCCATTTATAATAAATGTGAATAAAAACATCGAGAAAATAGGTGTGTTGGTAATGCCTAGTAAGAAATAGTTTGATACAGAATATAATAACAATGAGAGCGCACAAATGCGGTGAGNGGTGTGTTGGTAATGCCTAGTAAGAAATAGTTTGATACAGAATATAATAACAATGAGAGCGCACAAATGCGGTGAGTTGTCCCTTTGGTGTAATTTTCTAGACTCAGATAAGCTGTGTTTGCATGAGGCGGAGGAATATCCTGGAAGAAGAACTTTAGCAGGGCTTCAGAAAATATGGAAGTAACCGTGGATAGACTAAAATAATCGAATACCAGAAACTAAAATAATCAGAATAATTTTTCTCATTCAATTGGAACTGTTTCAACAGATATGCAGTCAGTCAAATTAGCTGATTTTAAGCAGTTTTAACTGTTACGGTTTTAGAGTGCAGGAATCGATTATTACGTATTCGAATACTTATAATTAAGATTCGAAAACTTTTACTCGCATCTTTAATTCGAGAACTGACGAGTCTTGTGGTGGTATCATAGACTAAAGATGAGGTAGACCGATCTCGCTGGCTGCGCACAACCCATCTCCGTATCCCAACATTGAACTGCTTTTCTGCCAACACGTCTAGCAAAAACGGCATGGATTGGATTTTAGGTTAGTTCACTCAATTGTAAACAAGTGCTTTGCGATGTACGTACAATTCATTTAACAAATTCGTAATGCAGTTTGATTAAATTTTAATTCATGGAAGTATTTCATTCATATAAAAGTGTCTGTTTTTTCAAAATTGAGATATAAATAAACTCGTTAACCATTGTTGACCACGTGGCTTTGGCAGTTGTGTTCCTTTGGGGTAGTTCAATGTTGGGTACATGCGGAGAAGACGAATAATATGTCTACCTCATCTTTAGTCTATTAGTGGAGTGGTATCCACCTATTCGAATACTTTATTTATTTATAAATTCCTATATCTATACATGCAATTAAAATACATAAACTATAGAGCCTCCAGGGTGGGTTATTATTATGGAGTTAAGCTTGTTGCCAAAAGAAACCGCGAAATTTCCGTGTGTCTGTGTATTAATGATAAAAAAAAACCTCAAATTGCACATATTGCATGCTAGTGATACACCAGCGAGCCAAGATCAGAATTTTACGAAATATGGAGTGGCCGCGGTAGTTTAGTGTTCACACACGGAACACTTGAGACTACAGAACGGTCCGTTCTATCTCAAACTCCAATCGCAAACGCCAGCAAAAATGGCGTCACTGGCCTGCAACATGTCGGACCGCCGTTTGCCAATCAGCGCCTCGTAACTTAACTCGCCAGCCCAACCAATAAGGAATGCTTCGCAGCATTCGGAGGCCAATCGACCTTTAACATCGAGGTCTTGAGTGGCGACGAGGGTAAAGCGAGGTGAGTATGGAGTAGCGCCGGAATGAAAAGGCGGGGGAAACGAAGATCCTCGAGAAAACCCGCCGACCAGTGGCATCCTCCGGCACGATTCCCAAATGCAAAAATCCGGTAGCGAGTCCTCGCCGGGAAACGAACCCGGTTCGTCTAGTTAGGAGGCGAGTAGACTAACCACTTCACCGCCGCGGCCCCTGGTAGCAAAATATTTTAGCTTCTCATAGTGATGTGCTCCTAGTCGTTAGAGCCTGCACTGTCTTGTGATGCTCGTCTCGTACCGACCGCATACCTCAAGCTACGTTTACACTGAAGTAGAAGTATAAATGTATACTGAACTCAATTGCTATTTTAAAAGTTGTGTTGAAGGTTACAGTAAAAAAAACTTCATTAGAAGCTTATTTTTCTGGTGACTCCCATATCTTGCCATGCCAGCCTGAGCCCTTTCACAGTTCTGTTAGCCCTCCGGCATGCATGTTAGTATCTAAGACGATAGGAGCATGGATGCGTCTCAGGGCAAGCCCTATACGCCTTGGATTGGGTTTGTTGTGTTAAAAGGGGCGCATGCATCGCGGATATAGCAGGGTCGTCAGCGGCGCCGCGGTAGCAATGGTAGCGATGGACGCACCTTGAAAGAGGAAGGAAGGGTCTAAATGGAAGGGCACAGCAAACCAACGCGAAACGGAGAGAGGGTCCTGGGAAAACAGGTGCGACAGACGTGGAGTGTATATAGGTATATACGTATATGTGTGTGTGTGTGTATTTCTTTAACTGTATTAGGGTGGGAGAAAGTAGGGTAAGCGGTTAGTTAGCGTAGATAGACTTTTGTGAGTTTTATAAAGGTTGATAAGAAATGAGGGACGACGGAGATGAATTGTAATCAGAATCGCACTGTGCGGCCCTGGTGGTGGGAGACAGAACTGAGCCACCCAACCGAATGATGATGTCAGCAGTCTCTCTGTAACTCAGGGCGTAGAAGTATGATTCGGTGATCCATGAAAAGGTAGAAGGGTTGGGGGTTGTCATCGTAATTCCAGTGTAGGTCACCATAGCTCCAGTTGGCGCCTGGACCACCACGACCCTCGTGGCTTCTACGCCCATGGTTGTGAAAGTTAGCTGCAGAGCGAGAGCGGGAAATTCGCCAAGTGGACGAAGCAGGCTGGTGGAGTGGGGGTTGGGGGTGACCTTGTCGCTGCGGCAGCACCACATTCTTGCGCGGAACGTTTGCTCGTCAAACAAACAAGCTGTGTGTGACCTTGGCTCCCGCCTGCCTGCCTGCCTGCGCGGCCCATCTCGCCTGTGCCAGCGAACTACGTCCCAAATATGCACTAACACAAGCGCACCGTTGCAGTTCAATCAACGGAACTGCAGTTTCAGTTTTCTTTATTTCTTTTAATGCAATCACGCTAATCGCTACATTACAATTTAATTGGTTGTTGGAGAAGGGAATAATAATGTAGCCTGCTGTTGCATCGATACAGGAGATGCCGGGCCCGCAAAGCAACAGCCAGGACTGCCACTACGCAAAGTACAGCCTAGCGCGTTCACAATGGTTTTGTACTTTGTACATGAAGAGCGGGCACTGGCAATGCGAGGTGATCCTACAGGACCATGAGAGGGTTGCATTTTTTTGTCCAAGGGAAACGGACCTGGTAATTCAAAGTTATGCCTTTTGGGATGTGTAAATCCAACTGCCGACTTCGAGCATCTGATGGGAAAAGTACCTTCCTTTAAACATATGTCAGGTTTCTCTAAACAAAATTGTCTCTGAAACGAAATTTGGAGAGCACTTATCAGGCCTCGGCGCTGTTCCAGAAAGTGGCTGCAGCTAACCTAAAACTTGTTCCTACAAAGTGTCAGAAGGTCTTGGGACATGAAATTTCGACCCAAGAAATTTAATTCGACACTGAGAAGACCAGATTAATAAGAGATTGGCCACCACCAACTGACAAAACTGAAGTATGGAGTTTCCTGGGCTTATGTGCTTACTACCATAGATGTGTACCTCCATTTGCCACGGTTGCCATGCCACTGCATGAACTAAGGCAAGAATGCAATTTCCTTTGGCCACTGAGTGCGAAGTTTCTTTTAGTAAGCTAAATAAAGTCTCTTACCTATACCCCCCCCCCTTTATTTTTTTTTAAGTGAGGAGAAGTTTGGTTTATTCTGGATACTGATGCTAGTGATGTAGGCATCAGAGCTATTTCATCTCAGGTTCAGGATGTGAAGGCGAGGCCAGCTACGAGAATATTTCAGTAAGGCAGTGCACAAGCCCGAGATAAATTACTCTTTCACATGCAGGCAATTTTACGGTTCCACCCCTACCTTTATGGCAGACATTTTGTTTCTAAGAACCGTCCACATATTATTATCCTCGCTGGTAAATTTCAAGAACCCCAAACATCAAATAGCTTGGTGGATATAGCATCTTTAAAAAAATATTAATATTATATACAGCACAGATCGGGATGCTTTCACAGCAATGCAGATTCATTTTCCAGGATGGCATGTGAACCATTCTGTCGTCATGCAAGGAAGAAAAGAGTACTGTGTTGCTAATAGCATGGAGAATAAGAATTAAATGCTCTGTATTTTGTGATAGGTTAACTACATGTAGTAATGAGGGTATTAGGAAAGATTAGCTACATTACCTCACTTTGCATGCAATATATGAGAGAAAATAAGCTGCATGTTGGCCTGAATGGAAATGGATACCCACCGTGAGCACAGCAGTCAAAGCCTACTGATCACAGCGTAGTTCCCTCGTACTGAAGAATGGTGTGTTTTACAGGAACTGGAAAATAATGATGGAAAATGCAAATTCTCACTGTTGGTTCTTCCAGAATGCAGGGCCCCTGGAGTCTTAAACGAACTGCATAATACGGCAGTCAGAAGTCAGTTTGGTGTTAATAAGACTCTCGACGGAGTTAGACTGAGATTCTACTGGCATTGTCGGGAGAAATCTGATAAGTGGTGCCGAATGTGCGAAATCTGTACCGCGAAGAAGGTAGTGAGGACTAGAAGACAAGATAACCTCCATAAATACAATGTTGGAGCACCATTCAAGAGGATAGCAGTAGATTTTCTGGGGCCCTTGCCTGCCACAAAGAGAAGTATTCGGTATCTACTGTAACCCAAGATTACTTTGTTAAGTGGGCTGAGGTAATCTCCATCCCAAGCCAAAAAGCACTCAAGTGTGACTGAGGAACTCACAGAGCATGTCTTCACGAGATTTGGCGTGTCACTAGAACTACATTCATATCAAGGGCAATCTTTTGAAGCTGCTGTGTTCCAAAACGTAACAAATATTCTAGGAATAAATAAGACTAGGACTACAGCCTTACGCCCTCAGTTGGTTGGAGTGGTCGAGAGGCTTACTCGCACTCTTGAGCAGTATTTGTCGATTTTCGTAACAGACAACAAAAAGGAGTGGCATTCAAAGGTGCCATTGTTTCTCTTTGCTTATTGCTCGGCAGTTCACGAGACTACAAGGGTAACACTCTTGTAATGCTTCCTCGGGATAAGTTCGGGAACACCAGAAAGTGTTCATCCGCAGTGCAACGAGATAGCACACAAAGGAAGGTGGGGATCTAAATTCCTTGGTTGTAAACAAGGGCTCTCCCGGAAAAATGGGGGGGGGGGNATGCCCCTATATTTTGTTACAAGCTTGGTTAAGTGCATTCATTTTTTTTTTAAATAGAAACGGGTGTGACAATACACACATATATGTTAAATATAACATTAACATGAATGACTAGACATTAGTAAACTAACAAAAAATCTAAAAGTTTTTAAAAATTTAAATATATACTATCTTGACACTTATTACACACTCTCATAAATGAGAGTATTCCACAAGTATAATAAAATGAGTACTACAATTTTTTTATATCATTTCTTTCTGCCGTATTTAAAAATTTTAAGGGTACCCTTCTAACATTTGCAAAGGAATTTCTTTTTTTAGTAGAAACCTAATAGTTACATAATAATTATATATATAATATATTTTTTTTTGTTACAAAAATGAGACTCCCAGGTTGGAAAAGAAACATATCCAGACATGCATGCGATGTAGAATAGCCGCAAAGTCCATCGGGGAAAAGAAAAAAAATTAAAGAATTGGCTTTCCTGAAGTCCTGAAGCAGCCGAGGGATAATCACAAAACATGCCACGGCAAGAACGCCATCGCGAGAAACGGGCGCACAGCTCAGCTAAAGAAGGTACCAGAGTTATGCCGCTATGGCCACATGGGTCCACCGCTGGAACCGTTACACAAAATATTAATTGCAAAAATTAACGGAGACCGAACAGAAAAATATAACCACCAAAGCGTAAAACAAAATTAGTTTTGGCTAAACACCTTACCCAAAACGGCTGAAAAACTAATTCATCTTGCGATGAAAGTAGATATCAAAAATATCGTAGAAACATGCTTGAAGAAAAAGGCAGAGATTAAGAACGACAGAATAGCAAACGTGAGTCCAGTGCAGTTCGTTTCACACGACCTTTCGATAAATCGAAGTGACTGGAAAGACACATACCAAATGCAACTGTCATAATTTTAGAAACAACACCACAACACCATCAAGGATGCTGTTTGAGAGAGAGAGCTATGGCTTCCAAGTGACCTGCTGCTTGGACGGCCGATAGAAGAGGGAGTGGTCGCCCCAGAGTATACCAGCGAATTACGTCGCAGACTATTTGGCGTTCATAATTTTTCTGGAAAGCACCTAAAAATAAATAGTGTCAGGATGAAGGTGTGGTCTGACAGGAGAATGTCAGGCGAAGCAATTCAAGAATGACAACTATGTATCTGTACAACCCAGGCTACTTGCCCAAACTTACAGAAATGTTGGGAAGGTACATACAGGATTCTGAAGATCGACGAAGTGGTCTTTAGAACTTTGTCGTCAAGGCTCTCGGGGAAGCGTAAGGTTGTCCACATCGACAGTCGGGCACTTTATGAATGTTGTAAAGTCTGTTCGGGACTAACAGACTTCAGGAGGGGCTAGTGTTGCGAGCGGCCCCTTTGTCGTCATAACCTACCGCCCCCCCCCCCTTTTACGATCTCTCTTCCTCCAATGGGTGTTCATGATGCAGTTATGGCCTACTGTAGCACTACTTATGTGCAAAGTTCCGTGGGAATCGGTTGGTTGGTTGGTTCCGGACATTTGACGTGAAAGCTCCAGTTTCTAATGTGGTGCTATTTTATTTACTGTATTAGCACATTGTATGCTTGTCATAGATACTGCTACATATTAAAGTCAGAGCTATTTCATCTCAGGTCCAGGGTGTAAAGTAGAGACTAGCTACAAGAATATTTCAGTGGTAGTGCACAAACAAGAGAGAAATTACTCTGTAACATACAGGCAATTTCGCGGTTTCACCCCTAAAATATTTACATGGCTGTTATTTCGAAAATATGTGACTATCTCCTTAAGTCGTAAGATGGACTACGAAAGTATAACGTGTTGCCTGTATTTGGAGGGTATCAGTTAACTCTTTCCCGAGATATGTCCCAAAAACTTAATCTTTCATGTAGTGCTATCTTCCAAAATAGCTGACAAATGAGTTTATATATTAGCTTATTTGATGCTTACATAGAGACTGCTAAGGTACGAGGTTAAGATGCCACAGTACTTGCGTGTTTCAACGACAGTCTCTTGAGATATATGAACGGGTACGACAGCATCTCGCACTCCGTTGTTGTGCTCGCGTTGGGTTGGTAGCCTTCGCCCTGAGCAGCTCTCGTGACGTGCAAACTGATACGTTGACACCGGTCCGTCAACGGAATGTTTCTGTCAATAGTACACACACGCAATGTCAATAACACACGTAACCAGTCCGGACACTTGTGTTAGTGTTGGACATGCTAACGCCCACGTCTCCTCTCGCTGGCTTCGCGGACCACACGTTCCTAGTCTCGAAACGTTTCGTGGCGCGGCACCTATTCCCAGTTTAATTTTTGCACGCTTTTATTGAAACAGCCTGTATATCAAACTGTGTTGTGTGGCATAATTGGGTTACACTTGCAATAATAAGCCACATACAGATGTCATGGCAAAAAAGATATGCATAAATAATATATATATTCTATTCGCGGTTTCTTAAAACTTTTTTGAATCAAACCTATGAAAAATCACTCCATGTACGACGTGTTTGGTTGTTTTCTAATCATAGCATGTATCACAATAGCTTTATACTTGTGTTAACATAAAAAATCATTAAAGTACTTTATTATTGATCACATTGAAATTTTAAGTATATTTTACCTATAAATTATAGTTTAGTATTTCATTTATAATTAATAGGAATAACAATAGCGAGGAAAAAGGTGTGTTGGCAAGGCCTAGCGAGAAATAGTTCTCAAGCCAAATATTATTACACTGACTGCTCACGAAGTCCCTTTGGTGTAATTTTCTAGACTCGGTTAAGCTTTGTTTGCATGAGGCGGAAGGATATTCTGGAAGTAGAACGTTAGCAGGGCTTTAGAAAAGTTGGAAGTAACCGTGAATGGACTATACCTACCGATTATCTCTCCGTCGTAAATTAAGTGGCAGGTTTGAGAAGAGAGTGCGATCTGAGTTAGCTATCACGTGGCATGGGAAAATGAAGAGGCGATAGGTGAAAGAGGAAAAGCGCGGGAAAAGCTAATTTCCCGCGGTGGTGCCGAGGCGATAACGCGAAGACGACAGCTAGGAGGGCCTGCCGAAAAGCCAGCGTACCGTGAAGAAGTATCAGTTTCCTGAAGACGTAATCAAGGATAGGTTATCCCTCGACCCCCCCCCCCCCNGACAGGAACGCATGGTTTCGTGTTCCAGATGACACGTTGTTATTTAATACTTCCGCTAGGGGGAGCATCGGATAATAAAAAAATAAGGCGAGGGGATTGACGCCGCCCTGACATTGTGCGGGGGCAGGGGGGTGGGCGTGGGTGTCTGGAGGAAACAATGGTCATAAAGCAACGACGCAGGGGTGAAGGCAGCAGCCCGGAAGTCAAGCTACAACGTTGCCAACTTAGTGGGTATCCCACCAGATGTGGCGGATTTTAACACCTACCTAGTGGTTTAAATTCTTATCTGGTTGTTAACAAATAATCAAATGATTGTTTTTTTTTTAATTGTCGGTGGAAATAGGTTGGGCACTTTCGCGACCCTTATATGATGTTGTCGGATGGTGCGCTGCCGGTCTGGAGTGCGGAGGCTCTGGGTTCGAATCCCAGGTAAGGCATGGGTGTTAATTTAAGTTAGGTCATAAGTTAGTTTGTAAGCCGTCCCTTGATAAGCTTTCAGGAATAACACCGGGGGACGTTAAAAAGCCCTATCGAATCCAATATTGTATGTATATTATATATCACCAACTGGAGTTAACAAATCTCTTACCCTTCAACATGCTGCCCCGAGCACTTGCTGCAGAATAGTTAAAATCATAATCGATGCTGCTGCATGTGAAATAGGCTCCATTCTGTAAGTTACTAATTGGAGTTAATAAGTACTTACTTGTCAGACAAAAGTTCCGTCATTTATTACAGTTGTGATGAAAAATTAATGTGCACCTTAAGAGATTATTTTAAGTGAGCAAGTGTTAAAATTGTAAATATTTCTAGCGTACAATTTTAATTGCTATTTGCAAATTGATGGCATGGCTTTGATATACCCCAAGACGTCATGGAAAAATGTTGGCGCAATAAAAACATATGGATATTTACATTGAAATTTGCTACTTATTTACTTTTATTCCGAATCTCAGCGAATTTTTAGACATTCAGGTGTTTCCAATAATTTTTGATTTTCTCAACATCTTGCAGATAGAAAACAGCTGGAAAAAAATTTTAATTTTGGCAAAACAAAAGATAATTGCTTGAAGAACTGTTAGTTACATATGCGTACTTATAACATATATTTTCAATTATTATTTTAAGTTAAATGGAATATATGAGATTGGATTCCCGTGGAGTTTCGCTCGTGGGCTAATGTAATTCTCTGTCTGTGTTGGCACCACTTGTCAAGCAGTGCTTGCTAGGGCTGGCAGGCCGGCACCTGTACCTATCACTTGCCAAGCAGTGCTTGCCGGGACTGGCAGGCCGCCGCACCTGTACCTGTCACTTGTCAAGCAGTGCTTGCCGAGGCTGGCAGGCGGCACCTGTCTGTACCTGTCGCGTCCCGCCGCAGGTGCAACAAACAGCATTCTGCCGCTGACTTCGGAACGCTGAGAATTTTGCTTAGAATCATACTACCTATATTGTTGCCCTACTATGCATATAACAATTCAGCCTCACTTTCAGAAAAACAAGAAGTTGTACGATTGTTATCAGCTACAACTGAAGAAAACTAATAAAAACAAAGAGGATAAGAAGGAAAATATATCAACAATTATGCGGGAGAAAATAATAACTGACCAAAAAAACATCTACCGTGTCAAAATAACAAATTATATTAAAATAAAAATTAATGAAATTTAAAAAAAAATAGACTGGTTGCAAAGATCGCAACCCCCCTTTAAACAGTTATAATTTGGAGACTAACCTGAAATCATAGTTGTATAAATATTCACGCTACATTTTAATTTATTTACTAGCTGCGCCCGCGAGTCCGCTTGCATGTACTACGTAACTATTGTTTAGGTTTTTTTTTAATAAGGTCCCCCACCCCCCTCCCCTACTCAACGAATCCACCCACCGCCTTCATTGCCCTCTACGTCCGCGTACGGTAAAACGACTCGCAAAAGTAAATTATTTGAGATATTTTCTCGTGATAAATAGTAGCCAATATCAACTTGCATCCGTCCAACTATTTCTGTGCAAGAAATTACGCCAATCTGTTGCTAGGTTGCGACGATGCATTGTTATTGCGTTTGTGTACTTTTTCATTTTCCAATAAGAATTTCCCCAAGGGAATGAGCAATTTTATCGGGGTAAAAAGTATCCTATGTCACTTCCCGGCCCTCCAACTATCTCTGTGCAAAAATTTACGTCGATCCGTTGCTCCGTTGCGACGTGGAAGGACAAACAAACAAACAAACATACTTTCGCATTTATATAATAGTTAGGCTATATAAAGCAAGGACCTGACCTATATATTTTTCAGTTACACATCAATCGATAAGCTATTTTCCAGATCGATATTTATAGATATATCGATCTGGAAAATAACTTATCGATATTGGCCACTTATTGTGGGTACTTATCGATATATCGACAAGTATCGACATATATATATATATATATATAAGTATCGATATATCTGGCATTGATGCAGCATTGTACTCCAAGCACTAATTTGACAAAAAAAATTTTTGAGGGAATGAGATATTTTTTTGGGATAAAAAGTAGCCTATGTCAACTTTTACTGCAGTACAGGAGCGCAGCCGCCGATCTTTCATGGTACGGCCTGAGCGAAGTAGCGCAGGGGCAAGCCAATACATTCGCATTCGGGAGGACCGGGGTTCGAATCCCAGCCCGGCCATTCTCATTTTGGCTTTCCATGGTTTCCAGAAATCGTTCCAGGCGAATAGAGACATGCGCCCAGTAAATTTGGTAATGAAGGAGGGAAAAGTTTTACCTCCTGTAAAAACACTTATTAGTATTTCTCTGTTATATATAGATATATGCTACCGCGGAGTTTTTCTTTATGCATTTTTATTCTACACAATTCTTTACTACATTATATTGTTCCATCTTAAACGGTTTAGACAGTGCATTGCAAGAGAGCGCGCTGGCGGCAAACTTTTTCTGACTTGATTCACTATTAATATTGTTTGTAAATTTTTTGAGATATTTTCTTGCTATAATAAGTGGCCTCCAACTATTTCTGTGGAAGAAATTACGTGGATCTGTTGCTTGGTTGCGACGTTACATTGTTGACTTTCCATTGTTGACTTTGCATTGTTGACGTTGTGTTGTTATTCCGTCTGTATACTTTTTAATTTTCCAATAAGAATTTTAATAAGAAATTTAAATAAAATTTTTTCTCGGGATAAAAAGTAGCCTATGTGACTTCCCGGTCCTCCAACTATATCTGCGCAAAAAAAAAACACGTCATTCTGTTGCTTCGTTGCGACGTGAAAGAGGGACAAACAAACATCCAAACACACTTTCGCATATATATATATATATATATATATATATATAATTTTTAGTGATTCAATACGTGCGTATTTCTAATAATTTACTGACAGCGCAGGGATCACTGCGAGGTAGTTTTGTACTCATCACAAAAAAATTGGTGGGGTGAGTTTCCACAAAATATTTTGTGTACATCACTTTTATTTCAGCGTGCCTGCGCTTTCTGAAAATAGTTTGCTTGCACTACCTTATACCAATGAATAATTTTACTACCTGATAAGGTCCGCGTCGCTAGGATGTGAGTGAAATATAATTCGTCTTCGTGAATAATTAGATACATTTTGTATATAATTAGTGGTTATTTAAAATATTACGTCGGTGTTGGTTGATTGTGTTTTTATTTTCATTCATTTTAGATTTGTGTAAAAAAAAACCTTTATCTTAAAATGCAGTAGGCATACATATTTCGCTAACCTCTATTGAATTAATATAGTCATTAAAAAATATTCGTAACGTTTCAACCCATAGCGCGGCGTATGAAAGAACCCATTCCCGTTCAGTATGATTAAGCGATACCATCCTACTTTCCGAAATGGTTCAATCCCACACTCTTCGTCCAAATCAGTAAATATCTACTGATTGCCAGTTAAAACTGCTNTACTTTCCGAAATGGTTCAATCCCACACTCTTCGTCCAAATCAGTAAATATCTACTGATTGCCAGTTAAAACTGCTCCATCCGGAATCAATAGAAAAATAAAACTACTAATCTCTTCAGATAAAAGAATTCCACTAATTCAAACAATAGAAAATTATGTCACTATAGTTGATTAATAAAAAAGCACCAGTGAATTAGGATGTAAAATAAATTATGTGTAATTATTTTGTAGCAAAATTTATATTAACTGTACAGAAATTTTGGGCGTGTAACATACACCCAAAAAATACACCAGATACTCCAGCATTTGGGGATTGCCGTATTAGCAACTCCACTACTTTGCCACTGTGATAAACCGCTCTAGTATTTTACATAATAAGAGGAATTCAAAGACCTTGCTGGGAAATGGGATGTAGTTATAAAATGTTCCTTCTGGGAAAACTGGCTGCTGGCTGCGGACGAGGGGACAAGCCGGCGACCATCTTCGATGACTACTCACGGGAACCTCCTGCTCTGTCATACCAGCCAGCAGCGGCCATATTGGATCTCCCCTTTCCCCTTCCTGCTCTATCATTCCACCTCTCCATAGACATCATCCCTGACAAAGAAAACTACCTCAGGGTCAAGAATGCCCTAACCCTACTTATAAGCATAGTTGGCTGTAATATCCGAACAGTTAAGATACAACCACCAAATGCATAACACAGTCATCGTCCCCGACGATGAACTAGACCGCAGGGTCAAGCACACCCTAAGCCCATTTATAAGCATAGTTGCCCACCATTTCCCACCCACAGAAGATATAGGTACCAAATACATATAATAAACATCACCTATGATGAAAAACAGGGTGGAAGGGTCAAGCAAACTTTAAGACATCTTATAAGCATAGTCGACTGCCATTTCCAGGCTACCGAAGCTATAGTCTTCAAATTCATAACATATACATCGATGGTGACAATGAACAGGATTGGTAGTGTCAAGTACGCCCTAAGTCCTTGTGAAAACTCAGTCAGATAACAAACAAAAAGGACTGCCAGTCTGTTTGTCCATGCATGTCACTTTACGAGAGGAATTGAGTTATATAGAACGAGGTACCAAACTGTAAATATTAGCACGTCTGTTTAAAATATAGCTTCGAATAAACTGGTGTTGGTAGAGGATATCGCTTCTGTCCACCCTACTCACTTTTAGGTCTATAAAAGCAGTNTAAACTGGTGTTGGTAGAGGATATCGCTTCTGTCCACCCTACTCACTTTTAGGTCTATAAAAGCAGTTCGTACCACTACACACCGCTAAGAACTTCTTTCTCTCATCGAGAGGACATAGTGGAAATGATTGGATGCTGTTCTAGTGGTCAGGACATTTTATCGGCTAGCGTGGTATATGGAAAGATTAAATCACTTGCAGCACTCGGCAAAGATACCAATCTTGTATACCTGACTAAATAATAATTTCATCTCGCGTCTCGACACGAAATAAAATCCGTTTAGAAACACCTGCCTGTCTATCTGCAACAGGACGAAGAGATTCTTGGCTTTTCTCCCATGCCTAGAAACTGACTAGGACGGTTTAGTCTTGTCTAGCATCATCTAAGGCAGCGTACAGACCCCGATGCTTGTGTAATAGATGATTGTAATTGTTGGTAAGTGATTATAACTATTTTCCTTTACATTTTATTTTTATATTAGTTATGATCAGTGTGTGTAGCAGTGTTGCCCTTATACCTCCCGAGCTCCTCGGCTTTGCAAAAAAAATTTTTAGACTAGTGTGATGTACTGTGTTTTTATACACGTGCAACATAGACATGTTATTAAATGCTTATAACCATTTGCTTTTATGACTGTTTTTTATATATGTTTGCATCAGCTGGTAGCAGTGACGTCTCTTTTGCCCAGCTAATGGTTTTAATACGTGTTGTTTTGTGGCAAGCAAAGGAACACAGTATTTGGATGTTGCATAATGTGTATCGCACTTGACGCATTGTAGTAATTTTTGCTGTTGGTCCTTGTAATTAATTCGTTCTTTCTCATGTTGGCATGCATTTTTAGCTGTTATTAACCTTCTTGGCATGATAACCAACACTGATATCACCATCATGGACTGTGTGGCTCAATTGGGTATTTTTTATATATTGTGACTCGTTATGACATCATGCTCGTGATGTACTTGCATATATGCCAGTCCTTTATTGTTTGTTACGTGACTGATTTTTCATGTACAGGACGGTTTAATATATTTTCACTCGATTTCCACAACCCTCGCGCTAGGCTGATGGTGTTTCTTTATATTAACGCGTACACTTTTTAGTGTAACCTGCAACTACGTACGTCTTGTTATCGGTACAATTTCATACCACTTTTTTTTTTTCAATATGTGACTGGTTATTAAGAGGTTCCCACGCTAACGATGACTCGGGACACCGGTTCTTGTGTTGGACTGATTTTGTATGTTTATATTACTATACATGTATTTTACCATTACCCAAGATTGTGTACATCATGGACGCTTCGCATTCGTGTGTATCTCGATTTTTCGCTTTTTTT
>NQII01000122.1:603281-679713 GCA_002778355.1 Clitarchus hookeri | reverse complement strand
ATATATGCAACTTGGATGATGGTGGACGAAGAGAGGTTAGCTGCTGCTGAAGGGGATCTGAGTGGGTAAACACCAGCGGTAGCAGACGACAAGGGCGATGGTGTGTGATTATCGACTGTGTGCTGCTCGATGCGTGTGTGGTATTTGGGACCATACACTCCTACATGCAATGGTAACTTTGCGACGGACTTGCATGTTTACCTACAAGTGTGGACGATCATTACATGTTCCCGAACTTAGAAGGTTTTGGAATACTGTTCAACTATGCATATAACAGGTCTTAAGGCCTACTTACTTATCTCCTTGATTGCAGTCGGAAGAGATGACTGTGATATGAATTTGGCTTTCGTAGCTTCGGTGGTAGGGAAATGACAGGCAACTGTGTTTATAAGAGGGCTTAAAGTGTACTTTTCCCTACCACCCTGTTTGTCATTGGAAGTGATGGCTCTTATATGAATTGGGTGACTATAGATTCTGTGGATGGGTCATGGTGGGCAACTATGCTTAAAAGTGGGCTTATCGCATACTTGAACCTGTGATCCTTTTCGTTTTCGGAGGTGATGTCTACGTTATGAATTTGGTGGCTTTACCTTAAACAGTTCGGAAATTACAGCCAACTATGCTTCTAAGTGGGCTTTGGACATATTTGATGCGCGTCCGGTGCGACATATGGTAGGTAGGTTCTGGCATGCCTGGCATCCTGGCAGGGATCTGGTAGCCACACAGAAGTGCGCGCGCTCATGTGCGCACTCGCATGCACTCGTCAGTTCAGATATTACAGTCAACTATGCTTATACGTGGCCTTAATGTGTACTTGACGAATGCGTGCGGTGCGACTCTAGGCTAGCGTGTGTGGGCAGGCTTCGCTCCTTACCGCGCAGGTGGAACGACAGAGCATGTGACTCGTCCCCGCCATGACAGACGAGAAAACCACGGTGGAATGCAGAGTATGAAACTTGCCCCCGCAGGACACCAGGTGAAAGGAGACCAGAAGGAATATGAGAAAACCAAGTTGTTACAGAACGAAATGTTTCCCCCCGCGCGCGCGAGTTAGGCCGATGCGTGTATGCACGCTATTTCTTTTCATATCTCTTCTAATGCAATGGCAGTCATGTAGTCAAGACTACAGGCAGGAACTATCCCGCGCGTCTTCTTCATTTTTTGAGTTCACAAACAATGTAGAAAAATTCCCAGCGGTCCTGGCCGCTGCCACTTGAACTCTACTCCCCTATGCTAGCGCGAATCTGCGGGCGACGGGTGAACCAAAACACACAAGAATGACAGCGCCGATACCAGCGCTCCTGGTCGCGACCTGTAGAACTTCAAACACTCTGGTGGCGAGTGCGGGAATTAAAGATGTCTGGCTGCAGCGGCCGCTTGGAGGCGGGTTAAAGATGGCTGCATTCAGCAGACGACTTCGCCTGTGATGGAGGAGGATGCAAAACGCAAGAGAGGGGCGGGATATCTGAAAGGAATCTGAGAAAACCCCCCGAAATATAGAATGGACGAGAGGCAGGACGGAGACTGGAAGGACTATGAGAAAACCTACATGAGATTGGATGTACGGGAGGCATCAATGAATATGAGAAAACTCGAGAGGGATAGATTGGACGAGAGGCAGGAAGGACTCTGAGAAAACTCCCGAGGGATAGATCGGACGATGGAGTCTCGGAGGAACGTGAGAAAACCCCCCAATGAAAATGCAAGAGTGTGAAGTTTTGAGATGGAATGATAGAGCAGGAGGGGAAAAAGGAAATCCAACATGGCCATTGCTGGCGAGGAATAACAGAGCAGGAGGTTGCCGCGTGACGTCATCCTAGTTGGCCGCCGGCTAGTCCCCTCGTCAACAACCAGTAGTCAGTTTTCCCAGAAGGAACATTTTATAACTATTTGGGAAATTCGTGACCGGCATTATCGCGTAGTTATTTTGGCACACGCTGCGTGTTGTGTTGTAATGATTTTCTTGGTGTGATTTCGTTTACTCTTCGTATTCATTACTCCGCTGATCATTTACGTTCCTTTCTATCCCATTTAGCCTGCAGGCGTGCCTGAAACGACGCGCAATTTTTATACATATTTAGTAGACACCCGCAAGTTTAGTGTTTTTATTTTGCAGTAGATTAAACTTCCAATTTTTTACACGCTCCCCTGACTTCTGCTGCTGGTCGACATCTTAATTGGCACCCACGCAAAGTCTCTCGAACCAATAATAAAAGTTGAACGGTGGAAAAATACCACTCTCCTGCCGAAGGCCATTACGCATTAAATGTTTCAGATACGAAAAAATTAATTAATATATATTTGTACCATTTATTGATCAACTAGTACGTATTCTATGTGATAAAATTTTCCTGGAATAAAAAATGTTGCATTTTATATTTTTTGAATTATTTGATGTCAAATCCGAAATTTTTCTGTTTTGCTGTAGCCATAATAAGTATTAGGCTACTAACTAAGGTGTACTAATGAAAAAATCTACAACATAAACTAATGCCGTGGGTTACCGCTTGCCACATTCGTGATCACCAAATAACATTTAATTTTTTTAATGTTAAAAATAATAAAAATTCCATATTGTAAACGTAATTTTTTAATCAGTTAGGGGTTATTTGGTGATTACATATAAGTCAAGCGGTAGCCCACGGCATTAGTTTACGTTGTAAATTTTTCGTTAGTACATCTCAGTTAGTGTTTATTACCATGGCTGCAGAAAAAAAAATAGGATTTGACATCAAATTATGAAAAATATATAGAATGCATATTATTTTATTTGGGGAAAATGTCATCACGTACAATGCGTACAAGTTGAACAAAGTTTAGTAAAATTATAAAATAATTGATTTTTCGGTATCTCACACTCTTTTAACACACGCGACCGGGTGTGCCCAGGCATACCCTAACGACCAGCGTATTTATTATTTAAAAAAAAAATTGTGGTCGTTAAGATTTGTTTATTATTCTGGGATTTCAGCATGTCTTAAAATTAGCACGCTGCTCTGTATGAGATATTCTGAGGAATACCGAAACTGATTTGTCCATTGCTTTTCAAATTTATAGAGAATTAGTCTTTCACAATCGAGTTTTTCAAAAATATTTGAGGAAATAATTCGAAATGTGGCCTTCTTGTAATATTTTATTTTTGCGCCACTTTTGCGTTGTAGAAAAAATCAAGAAAAAAACGTTACTCGCCCAGTTTCTGGGCAACGTAAATAAAACGGCACGTGATACCTCAGATTTACAGTATATATGTCTCACTTTGTCCTCTTCCCGGCATAGACGGCCACTTAATTTGACAGGAGGGGGCAAGTCTCAGATTTTCTGTAACCATTTCACGCCTTTCTAATCTTATCACTTTCTTAATGCGTATTGTATTTTTTATTTTATTTTATTAAAATAATTTCTACGGAATTACTAATGCGTTTGGTCACATAAACACCCATAAATTAAATGTAACTTTAAAATAGAATGAGGCTAGCCGTTCATCATAAGTTATGAATATTTATTACAGGTTGATGTAATGAATGACCACTGCCAATCAGCCGCTGCTGACTGAAAAGTAGGAGTCGTCCACTCCCCTCGGCGTCACAAACTCGGCACGTATGCTTCCCGGCACCAGACAATCAGCTCATCGGTATGAGATAATTTTTAAGGCAGGTTCGCTTAAAGAGCTGTCCTGTCCCGAGGCGGTCTGCGCTGTGTCTGGAAATAGTCTTCATTATCCCACCAGCCACCTCGGACCCGTGGCACAGGAAGTAATATGTAAGGCCGCAGCTGCGCGCGCGCGACAAGTACAGTGAGCGCCGAACACTTCCGTACGTCTTGCGTCTCCGCCGCTACGCACGCGCGCTATCGCAGAGTAGGTGAGTATACAGAGACGAAATGGCCTGGGTGTGGGTATCCTCGTTCGCTGATTGGCTGCGCGAGGAACCTGGGAACTGGCCTCGTGTCTGACTGGCTTCTGCATGCTGCGGAATGCAACACCATTGGCTGGGCTGCGGTCTGGCGAGTGAAGTGACCAGGCGTCGAACGGCGAGCTTCGTTCCGATATGTTGCTGGCTGGTGACGCCGCTTTGCTGAATGGCGCTCCAAAACGTTACTCCGAGAATATAGTAAAGTGACAGGGCTGAGAAAAGCAAGAGTAAACGTGGCTTTGGGACAAGCATAATGTAAATAGCGTTCTGTGTTTAGATATATGTACTGATTAAGCACCCAATGTAAATTCAAAACAATATTTGTAAATTTCCTTTATTTCTTTCTTTTTCAATATATTAGTTATATGCATAAACAGCTTTACTTGCGATAAATTAATCATAAACACTGTGTCTAAAAAATATAATCTTTATAAAAGTTAATTTTTAAATAAAAATACGAATTTTATCACTCATTTTTAATTTTTCCGTGTGTGTGTCTGTAAACAGAATGTCGATATTTCCTTTCAATTTGTTTAGTTCTGCTAAATTTTCCGCCATTTTCAGTTTATCTTTCGTAACTCGCTGAAATAGTGGGTGTAAAAGTTTTACTCGGGCAAGATGCTCAGAGTAATTACTCTGTTGTTTCGGGACACCGCCGACAGCGAGTAAAATCTTTACTCAAAGTGTTTTGGGACAGCCAAGGAGAAAAGTATACTCGCAGAGTAACGTTTTGGAAGGCCGCGCCGCGCCGCCCTGGCGTGTACGTCTCGAGCTCGCGTTACAAGCGGCACTACAGCACAGCGTTCACCGGAAACAGAAAGTACTTAAAATTACAGAGGTGAAACAGCCGCTTATTCCGCTAAATCTGGTCACACGCGCTACCAAAATGGCGTCACTGGCCAGCGACATTCCCGAACGCCTTTTGCCAATCGGCGCCTGCTGACCTGCTTGCGAGCCAGCAGCCCAGCCTATAAGTAAGGGCAGTGATATTTCGCGATAAGATTTCGAGACAAGATACAGTCCAAAGTACTATAGGGTCGTCCATATTCTGTGACTGACTAAAAAGGCTCTGGCCCGTGTTAACAGTTTGCGCACGAATCACGAAGGTTCAGTGTCGGAGTTACTTAGTCCTGAGTGGGTTGGTCAAAGACGGACACGGCACCAGCAGCCAATGGAGGTATAACAACAGCTGAGGTGTGTATATAGTATTGAAGTCTACTGTGTGCTCCGATTTTTACGCAAAAAGTCACTGGCCCTACCTATAAGGTATTATTTTCCTTTGGCACATGGTAGCCAGTCGCACACAAAGACAATTGGAGAATGGGTACGTCCAAATCAAAGGAACCGCCACACGCCACTTCGCATCTGTGTACATATAGGCTGCTCACGGTAAAGTGAGCACTTTTGAGGCCCTAGTTACTTTTTCCTTTCAGCCATTTTTTTATCCTTTGAGGACCATATTAAATAAATATTCCCATGAAAGTAATACACATCCTGTGTAAATCCCACCGTACTCTGAAGTTAACGTCTAAGGCCACAATAAAATATATTTATTGACCATCATTCCAAATGAGAGGGCTTTCAAAAGTGCTCATTTTACCGTGAATAACTTATGCCTACGCTGTGTCAGAAATGTTGTTTGTTTCAATAACTTCTTTCTTATTTACAAATCACGGTTGTTTTTCAGAGTACAAATAATTTTTTACAGCGTAACTGACGCTACCACAAAGACGTCTGCTGAACTATTGTAAAGACAATGCCAGGTTATCATGGTCATTACAATATAGATCAAACGGAAATTAATTTTGTAGCAAGCCTACTTTGCAGTGGTTCATATTTAAACAACTTTTTCTTTGCGGCAACAAATCATGTTTTGCCGCAAAGAAAGCGTTTTTACAGTGCGGAATTCTTGTACATGGAGAATATTATAAATTATGCGAACTAAAGGCTGTTCACGGTAAACTGAGCACTTTTGAAAGACCTGCTGATGATCCGCTTGTATGCAGTTTGTGTATTCTTCCACTTTACGTAAATTTAACATTGCCTTGGACCTGATCACTTTAATCATGCGTATGTTAAGTAAAATAATGAAATTATCATGAAAGCATCTCTTTTACGAATTTTCTGATTTTTTTTTTACTCTTGTATGCGTTAAAAAAACAGAAGGCAAAATAAATTATTTCAGTATTCACAAATGTTTACCTAACATTTTTAACTCAACGTTAAGACGTGGAACTACTTTCCCTCCATCATTACAAACTTTACTGGGCCCATGCCACTCGGCGTGTCAGTCAAAAGTGCTCAGATAATCGTAAACGGCCTATAATATAATAATTACTCGTAAATATTTAAGATAAGTCACTCGAAGTTTCCCGATGACTTGAAACCAGGGGGCATTTCTTCCAGAGCTCACTGGAGCGCATCTCCATTACCTCTGGCAGGTGGTCATTATTTTTAATATCAAACTTTCCGCTACACATTAAACAATATTTTTTATGTTCTGCAAACAATTTATTTGAAAACTGGTTGCCGAAAATTTTCTTTTATCATTACAGTAGTTAGATGAAGTAGGTTCTGGCACAACTGGTGGTGTGTGGGAGATTGGAGATTCGTCGCCGCAATCTTGGATTGCATCACAGATGCCATCTTGGATTATATCACCATATGATGACACCACCTCTATGATGTCACCCCTCTGTCATTCCACCTAGAGTTAGAGACGAAATTCTATGTTGAAGGATTCGAGTTCCTTACACCACTGAGACAAATATCGATATTCGAGAGGAATCATCCTGGGCTCAGTGTCAATATACATGCTCTGGACGAAAATGAGAAGGTGATCCCGACACAAGTTGCAAAAGAAGAGAACATGCAAAACTTCAACTTCTTCATGATGATGGAAAACTGGAATTCTCACTACTACTATATAGAAGATTTCTCCCACCTGGTACATCTACAGGTGACATAACATGAGAAGAAGAGCTACAT
Organism: Clitarchus hookeri; assembly: GCA_002778355.1. Lineage (NCBI taxonomy): Eukaryota > Metazoa > Arthropoda > Insecta > Phasmatodea > Phasmatidae > Clitarchus > Clitarchus hookeri. The sequence continues at coordinate 672,814 of NQII01000122.1, read as the reverse complement.
CTGCCAGAGATATCTGAAATGGTACCATGATATTCCATGAGTGACGGGACTTGCAGGTGCTGAGATACTGGCTGAGCAGAGGAGGTACTGTAGTGAACACGCGCCAGTTTGTGTGGAAATGCTGCAGCCAGAGAATGGCAAGCCTCCTAAGCTCAAGTTTTCCAACTATAATAATGCGGACAATTACCTATAGTGGTCTATGCCGACTCTTAGACGATGCTCCTACCTATACAGTCATGTCAGCCAAATCCTGATAACTCGTACACTTACAGTTACCAGGAGCACAAACCCTACAGTTATGGTATTTACATCAAAATCGATGAGAGTATGATTCCTGCCTCCAAGACATCACACATATGCAGAGATGTTAATATTTATTGAGGGGAAATGCTGCCCAGAAGTTCATCAAAGAGATTGCACACATTGGTAATAAGGTGAAGGATGTTTACAGCCAGTCTGAACATATGAGGGCACTGACTTCTTATGAACGAGTCGAATATGCTCTAGCCAGCACCTGCTGCTACTGTTCCAGTCTCTTCACCTGAAGAACTGTAAAGCGCGACCACGACCATCTTACTGGTAATTATATTGGGTCTTCATTTAATAATTGCAGTAAGCTTCGCCGACGCCCCAAGAGACTGCCAATCCTCTTCCATAACTTATTGTATGATGAGAATTTAATAATTAAGCAGTTGGGCGATGATACACAAGAAATATTTATTATCCTGTACACTGGAGAGAAACTTCAGTAAAATATTGTGTGACAATTTCAATATTTAATTTATCGACACATTTAGTTTCATGTCTGCCAGCCTCGCAACTCTAGTACAGAACCTACCATCATCAGAATTTACGTACACTGCAAGATTCTTCACTCAAAACAAGCTCGAGTTGGTAAACAGAAAAGGTGTTTTTCTGTGTGACTACATTGACTGCTTGGAGAGACAGAATGAGACGCAGCTTTCTACAACTGGCTCACCAACAGTAACTTCAGCCTCCACAACTACTAACATGTTCAGAAGGACTGGGAGGAGTTTAATTACAATAAACTTGGAGAATACAGCCCTCTCTACCTTATGATGGATTTGCTGCTGTGCGATGTTTTCGAGAATTTCTGGGGCTGTGTCTGAAGACGTACGAAATAGGTCGGGTATGTGAGTGCCTCCAGATTCTCTTTCGATGCGATGCTCTAGAAGACAAAAGTAGAGGTGGAACTTATTAGTAACTATGATATTCATCTATTTATAGAGGCTAGTATCCAGGTAGCGACAAATCAATTCATCAAGAGGTATTGTGAGCCAAACAATAAGGATGTGCCTGACATGTATGATGCCCACAAGTCATCGGCCTACCTCCAGTATGTAGATGCTAATAACTTATTTGGTTGGGCTATGTCTCTGCCCCTTCCATACTCCAACTTAAAATGGACTAGCAATGATCTGGATGTGAAGTCAGTGCCTGACAATAGTGATGTAGGCTACATACTAGAGGTAGATTTTGAGTACCCATCATAACTCCACAAAAACCACAACGACCATTAAATCATGCTAGTGAACGGGTGTCCCCTTGGATCCAAACAAACTAAACTCATGACAACCCTGGTAGATAAAAATAATTATATTATTCATTATGTTAATCTCAAGAAGGCAATCAAACAAGGATTAAAACTGAAGAAAATACACAGAATACTGCAGTTGAATCAGAAGGCATGGTTTCAGCCCTACATCGAAATGAATACCGATATGTGCAAAACAGCTGCAAATAAATTCGAGAGGGATTTCTACTAACTCATGAACAATGCTACATATGGGAATCTAATGAAAAACAAGAGGAAGCATCAATGTATGGAACTCATGCCTTGAAGAATGTTCGATGAAACTTATTTCTAAACCTTCTTTTAAGTGCAGAACAATATATGACGAAATATTATCCTCTTGTGAAAAGGGAACATGAAAACATTTCATTAGATAAACTGATATATGCAATATTTGCAGTATTAGACCTGTCGAAGACATTAATGAACATTTTTCATTATGATGTCATAAAACCAAGGTATGCTAGTAAGCTGGAGCTGGAATACATGGACACAAATTCCTTTGTGTACCAGATCGAAACTGAAGATTTCTACAGGGACCTTGCTTCAAACCCAGCACTCATGTCAGAGTTCGATACGAATGCTTACTCACCCACCTCACTTGCTAAAAAAAAGGCAATTGGTAAATTTAAGTATGAGTGTGGCGGGGATGACATGATTGGGTTTGTTGGACTAAGGGACAAGCTCTACACTCACAAGTGCTCTGCTAAGGATGTGAAAAAGGCCAAGGGAATCCAAAAATGTGTCGCTAAGAATATTATGTTATTTGTAAAATATAAAAATGACTCAACAACCAACCGGTAGTGAGAGTATATGTGAATAATATAAGGTCGCACCATCACGATGTATATGCACTAATAAACTGGCACTGACGTGGATGGACGATAAATGAAGAATCCTGGAAGATGGAATACATACACTACCATATGGTTATAAGGAGAGAGTTTATTATTTCATATATTGTGATATGAGATATGCAATATCTGTAGGCCTATATTGTATATCTGTAGGCCTGGTTGTATGAAATTGTGAAAAACTAATGATCTATTGCTTTTTAGTTCCAGTTTTTTCCCAACAGTATACTGCAGCCATGCTAGAAATCATTTTGTCAGGTGTATTGCTGATGACTGGTGGCACACTGTAGCCCATGCAAGGCATCATCTTTTCAGGTGTGTCGCCAATATATCCTGGAGTCCTGTTTTTAGTTTTATATGATGTGAATACTATTAAACTTCCACAATTTTTTCTCATGTGTACTTGTGCAAGAGGATTTGGCAACTATGTTGGGCCTCCGACCTGGGTTTATAGCTATTTCCTGGGGGGTTACAACACCTATCCTAAGTTGTGAATGTGAAATGGTATTCATGTCAGACACATATGCACTTCAGTAACGGTGGTAGTATCATACCGGTTTTTATTCTTCATTTATGCGCTATCCCTAACTTCTCTTTTTTCCTCTATCCATCCATCGATACTGTTATTCGGTTGCTGTCATTTTCTGAGTGTTATTTTGTCAGCTTTAATTTTTTTAGGTGGGAAGTTTTCTTTTTTTAGTCACGTAAGCCACCAGTACACTATGTTTCAAGCATCGAGATTTTTGGCATATATATTTATTTAAATATATAAAACTGAAATCTCAGTGGTGTTTACAGCTGTAATGCACTGCCGGTCCCAAATTCGAGGAGCCTTGTGCACAGTTGTTTAACGACTGTGCGGACGGTAAAGTGTGAGGGCGAGTTGACAAACATCAACTTCCAGGACATCATCCTTGAGACTGTACCAAAGAAAATGAATTATAGTTACTATTGTATATAGCAACAATATATTTATTTTCATTAAATTCAGTTAACATCTATGTTTGTGAGACATTATTTAATCGCTGTCGTCGTCGCTTCGATTAACCATGAGTGGAAATTTCAACCACCATATAGTGTTTCTGAATTACTTGCTTCATGTTCATGAATACTGTTCGGCGCTCGTATTTTCATTTTGCATTTGTATACCTTTGATGGTCTATGTGGGGGTATGCACATTCAAATAAATATTTAATATTTAATATGTGACAAATTGTTGTATTACCTCGTAATTAAAAAATCATATACTTTTAATTATTAAAACTAATTATTTAATTCTAAAAAAAAACCCATACAGATTTTACACGTAAATATATATAAAATATTACATAATGACACGAATATTTTAAATATAAATAATGGTAATTGAATAAATATATCACAAAGAAATAATTCAGAATAATAAGAATGCGATATAGTAAATTAACTAATAAACAATAACTTTTTAAACATACACACATGTATACTCTGATGTCATATCTGAATAGCTTATATGTATATAATATGAACATTGGAATGTGTATACGACATTAAAAACCCTACTCTCCAGACTGCTCCGATAGCCGAGAGGTCTAAGGAATCTGCATGACGACCCAAGGTTCGGTGGTTCGATCCTGCCCTCCTTCAAAGGAGTTTTGAGCTCCAAAAATTAAGTAACAGTTGCAGCGCTCCTAGCAGTTGTCGATGGAACTGAAATAACCAACACCAGCGCTCCTAGCAGGAAGCAATTGAACGAAGGTAAGCAGCAGACGGAAAAAGAAATTGATGATGGATACGCACTCTAGAGAACCAAGGTGGTGCAATCTCTGGTGATGGGTAAAGTAATTGCAGCTGGCCGCCTACAGCAGATGATGGGGAGGAGTGAGAGAGTGGTGGGTGAGAGCATGAAATATAGAATGACAGAGCATAACATGGAAATTAATAGTTGATGACATCATCAGGGTGGTTATGTCATAAGGGTTGAATGATAGCATTGAATTGGTAACATCATGGGCATTGTGACGTCAAAAAGGGGGGGGGGGGATGGCGTGATATGGTGATGTCATCCAAGGTGGCCACCGTGATGCAAACCAATATGGTGGCGACTTATCCCCAATCCCCCACAACACCAGTGTGCCACAATCTACATTATCTGACTACTCACTACTTGAAAAATATTGCATTTTACAACTCAATGGTATACAAATTGTTCATATGTATTCATGTTGATAGCGAATTTGAATTCTGCAGTACTTGGTAGTTAAATTAGAATTGACGTTTACACATTTCACTATAACGTGTTATAATCTTTTTTTAATTTACTTGTAGCATTAAAAAAAAATCTTGGCAACTAGTTTTCAATTAATTAATATTGAAAATACACAAAAATGCAGCGTACTATTTTTACCCTACTATAAGCAACGGTAACTTGAAAATATTACTTCGGTGTGTCAATCATTAAGGGCCCTCCCTATTTGTCATATGGGTCCCATTGTAAGCAGATGTATATATTGTAATTTTTAAAAATTGCGGAATATTTCAATGTAAATATTTTTTTCAAGGCATACATGAAAGTCGATATATTGTCGCCCATCCATAAATTAGTTTAGTGGAACCTAAATTTGGTTGTTGAAAAGTGTCAAAGTTAGCAAAAATCGCATAAGTAGCCCTCTGTTTACGTTATTTGTTCTTCTGTATAACAGTTTTTTTAAACAATAGCAACAATACTGCATCTTCCGAACAGATTGCTGTATTGAAAGCCTTTAGTCACCGCTTACAATTCTGAGGGAACAGAACACACCCGAATCTTATTTATGCTAATTCCCATTGCTTTCGCAACGCTTCTTTACGGCCGGACGTGACCTTGAGCCGTTAAAAAAAATTAGATTTGGGACGCCCCATAATATCTCAGGACTTAACTTGCGTGCAAGCTGCATACGGTTCAGATACGCAACGACCCACCCGCTCGCGTGTTCTCTTGCTATAGCCGTCCTTCTGAATTTTCTTTCTTTCTCTCTCGTGTATTGCTTTCTCCCGAATTGCGAAGTGGATTTGCAGCTCTTTGGTCATTTCCAAGTTCTAACCGTACTTTATTTAGTTTAAATGGTTATGTATTTCATTAAAGTGTTTTAATATTTAAACAGTGTAGCAATGTAACGTGACATTTTTACCGGCAGTATGTACTGGCCATGCGCTAAGGTTAATTGAGAACTTTTTGAAATCAGCCTTTAAATAATGTAAATGCTCCATCATGAATATAGCGGAAAAACTTTATAATGTTGGTAACGACGGAAGGAAAGTAGTATCATGCCTTAGCGTTGGATTAAAAGTGTTACGTATAAATTAGTAAATACTGAAATCATTATTTTTTGTTATCTCTTTTAATGCATAATAGTTAGAAAATTTGTAAAATATTCATTTTTCTAATAATTTCACAGTTTCACTTGACGGATGCATGAATAAAGTTATTAGGGCCATAGCTACATTTTTTATGTGATATTTCATTCCACGTTGGTGTGGGATGATTATTATAATCCATTCACGGTTACTTCCAAACTTATCTGAAGCTCTGCTTAAGTTCTACTTCCAGGATATTCCTCTACATTATGCAGACAAAGCTTAACCAAGTTTAGAAAATTACACCAAAGGGACACCGCATCGCGTCCGTGCCCACTCAGTGAAATAATACTTTGCGTAAGAACTATTTATTATTAGGCATTACCAACACACATATTTTGTCACTGTTTTGTTCATTTTTACTATAAATGAAATATTATTATTAATTTGTATAATGTAAATAAAAGTTCAATTTAACACCAAAAATAAGATACTTTTATGTTAGCAGAAGTATAAAACGTTTGTGATACGTGACACATTTAGGAAACAACCAGTCACGTCATATATGGGATGATTTTTTAATGATTTGATTCAAAAAGTGCGAAGAAACCGCAAACAGACTATAGGCAGAACTTCCTCAAGGACGAAGGAACGAAAGATGATGCTGAGTTATGAGAATCGGACTGTCATAACCTGACAATATTTCCCGGGAATAGGGCTGTGCGATATTCACTTTTAAAAATACTTTCGATACATGTTGGCAATATCAGTATCGGTACGATATATCGCCCCCAGTGGATATTGAAAATCGATGGCGATGTATCAATAATGCCGCTTATATTGATCGCGCAAATATCGGCATCGGAAGCATTGGCCATACTGATAACGTAAATATCGCATATCGCCAACATCGCATATCGCCAAATGCGATATATCGCTCTACACTGTTGCACCATATAGCAGATGCAATATTTCATAAGTATTGTTTCGTGGTCGATGTATCGCCATATCGCACATCCCTACCCGGAAAGCCGTAGGTCAAAACACTATACAGGATCCTAATTGGACAAGTAGTGCTTGTAAGTAAGCAATGATCCTATGATAAAACCAGAGGGTTCGGTTCTGGGAGGGGTTATGGAGATATCAGTTCCGGTCGGCTTCGGGCGGAAAATATTGTAGTATAGTAATCCAATCATCTGTCAGAGACAAATGTGGTTTAATGGTATTTCCATTTCACACCATATTGGTTATTTCCCAGTTCTATAAAAAAAATTGCCTACCTGGTTAGGGAAAATAAATGAAATTTTCCATATACTGCAGAATACTACTGTAAAAAATTTTAGTGAATACATTTGGGGATTAGACGAGTTTATGAACAATACTGCTGGTAAGTAGTCTTTGTTCCGCACGTGGGAATAGAGACAATGCTTTACGCCAACGTGCATCAGTGTGCGTCATTTCCAAACCAGGAAAACCCCAGTAAACTGGTAAAATATTTGGTTGTGGAAACCCCTGTGGGGGGAGGGGAGGCTGTCGGTTAACTCTTTAAAGCAAAAGCTTGACACCCAGATAACGTTTCTTTACGCCATCTTTATGGCCTCAGATTACAAATCGCTTTCCTGGGCATTCGATGGTGGGAGGTGTTTGGCGCAGGGCGTTGCGTACGTTCTGATGTCACAGGATGCCGACGTGGACCCCAGCCATCGACAAACTGTGGGCGAACCCCAACCCTCCGGCTACAGCCGAGTCTTAACTTCGCCCTTTCTGTAAAACCTGAGCCGTCCCAAGTAGGTCCCTTCCCGGGAAACATGATCGCGTAAACCACAGCTCTTTATTGGATCGGCTCGGCTAACGCCACCTCGACCACACAGTCTGGTGGCTGTAGCAGGATGGGAAATACGAGACATCGTTGGTAAAGGTCGCTTTGCGACGGAAAACGTGTAAAGGCTGTTCGCAGTAAACTGAGCACTTTTTGAAAGCCTTGCAAGGCCTAATTATATGGACGTTGTGTATTATTCCACTATATGTAAAATCGATGACACTGCCATGAGTCTCATCACTTTATTCGCGCGTCGGTCAAGTGAAAATATGGAATTATCAGAAAAGTAAACATTTCACAACTTTGCTAATTATAACACTTGCGTACATTAAAAAAAACAGAAAGCAAAATAAAACAATTTCAATATCTACAAATGTTTCCCTCAAACTTTTAATTTAGTGTTAAGACTTGGGATTACTTTCCCTCTGTCGTTGCCAACTTTACTGAGGGCATGTCAGCCAGTGTGCCCTTTAAAATCAACATTTTTCAAATTTTGATTTTAGAAGTGCTCAGTTTATCGTGAACAGCCTGTGCGTAATGAAACTGTACGTTTCAGAATGAAAGAAGGTATTTATTATAAAACGGTTCATGATAATCGCGTGCGTGTCGAGTAGGAACATCCTCGACTTGTAGTCGTGTAGGGAATGGCGATAAAGGCTGTTCGAGGTAAAGTGAGCACTTTTGAAAGTCCTGCTTAAGATCTACTAGTATGCACATTCCGTATACTTCCGCCATATTTAAATTAAACATAGCCATGGGCCTGATCACTTTATTCGTGCGTCGGTCACGTAAAACTGGGAAACTATTAGAAAATTAAATATTTTACCATTTTTGCTAATTCAACNTTTATTCGTGCGTCGGTCACGTAAAACTGGGAAACTATTAGAAAATTAAATATTTTACCATTTTTGCTAATTCAACACTCTTATATGCCAATTAATTAAGTAAAACCAATAATTTGAGTATTCTCAAATGTTTTTCTAGCACTTTTAATTCAACGTAAAACACGGAATTACTTTATCACTGTCGTTAAACCNTTTATTCGTGCGTCGGTCACGTAAAACTGGGAAACTATTAGAAAATTAAATATTTTACCATTTTTGCTAATTCAACTCTCTTATATGCCAATTAATTAAGTAAAACCAATAATTTAAGTATTCTCAAATGTTTTTCTAGCACTTTTAATTCAACGTAAAACACGGAATTACTTTATCACTGTCGTTAAACCAATTTGACAGGGCGCATGTTAATGTTCTCGTTAAAATAAATGCGGGTAGAGGCAGTGATATTTTCCATAGATTGATTTCTAAAGTGCTCACTTTACCGTGAACAGCCTTTAGTTTATTTCATGCCGTGCACGTGAAACCTTCAGCCAATGGTTTTAAAGGAGAAAAGAAGAATAAGAATTAGTATACTGTAGTTATGTAAATGTCTAACCTCTAAATTTTTTTTTTCGGTTTATTCTTTTTTAAAAATACGTCTAAATCATTAGATCTTCTAATAAATCGCTAATTCACTAAAATCGGTATTTGTAGTGGCATGTGACTGATTGAACATAAGACGTGTACGATCATTATAAACAATACATTTTTGTTAACGTGATATGCAAGCGGTGCGTAAACAACGAGCGAGATCGAGATCAGTGCTGCCATTTCACGGGTTTGCGTGATGTCAGAAGAATGCGCAGTTGTGTAAGCAAATTAACATTTCGTATGGTGGAAGGGATTGATGGCACTGCATTGCCGACCGCCGCGAGACTTGTCAGGTTATTGAAGTTATGTTGAGTAAAATAACATAGATTATTAATTTTAAGCGAAACTGACTTGCTAGATCGAATTAAATTGTAATATTTTGATGCTTTCGTGCATATTTTAATGGAAATAGGGCGCATTTATAGGTTAATGGACAACAGAAATTTTAGCTGTCCCCAAACTTAAAAGTTACCAATTTGTTCCCGAACTATCCATGTAAAACCAAAACCAAAATACGGAAGCAAATATTTTTAAGACACGCTTCCAAGAAATTGAGTACGTATTTTGTTTTGGACCTAGAATATTTTGGGTAATGGGGAAGGGGCGGGGGTACAAGGAGGGCGTGAGGATGCGACATAATTTCTATCTAGTTCTCCCTTACATAGAGACCCACACGGAAGCAACCGTGATTATATGCATATTTTTCAAGAGCTTATTTATTTTGCCGGAAAATTATTTTTAAAAAAATTCCAGGTATTATCCAGACGTATTACTTATCCTGTTCCTTCCATTCTTTGTGTTACGTTTTAATATATACTTTTTTAAGGAGAAAAGAAAATCCACTCACTTAAAAGTAAATGTTCTTTCGCGAATGCCTTGGAGACGACTTGTATTACATAATCATGCGCACTAGCACTGCAGCGCGTAAGTACGTTGCCGTCAATAAGGAAGCAATGCGTAGCGTATCTCATGCAGAACGTTCAGATGACTCGCCGTAATCTTCTGAGGCCCGGCTGTCAAACACTGGCTATAATGATACCCAACTGCCTACACTCTAAATCTGAAACAGTGAGAAAGTACCCTGGTCGAAGAAACCATACAAGTGCTCCAGTATAAACGAGTGGCAGCTAGCTGATTACCACGAGTGCTGAATGTCGCTGATTTGCTAGCATTTGCCGCCCGTGCGTTGCAAAGAATCCTACTACCCATTAACGGACTTCCAGTGACCAGTATTTCACTGCCATCACTGATACGTATATCGTATGTCTGAGCTATACTGGAACGCACAATGCGCAGAGACCCCGCAACTTCAGGGCATTCGCTTGAGGACATGCTGGTCTTCCAACGTTGAGATTTTTTCCTTGTTTGAGGCCGGGAAGCGCGGGAGCGATAAGGGCGACGTTGCCACGCGCATTAAGTGCACCATCGACGCTACGCAAAAGGCATTTTTAATTGGCGTGATGTGTTCTCGTCGTGTTGCGAGTACCTATGAAACTTTCAGCGGTGACCCTATTATTTTATTGGTAGAAAGTTTGAAGTAAGGTTAACTGCAAAGCCCTTGGGTAGTTTTATTTTTCATGTACCTGACACGCGTATTTCGAGATACAGCCTTTGAAAAAGCCGTTTTTAGCTATTTTGGGTTCTCTCAAATGGTGTTTCTAATGTGCGTGACGTGACGTCTTGAAAGCACTCAAAAGCCCTCGTTTGAAGTGTGTTCTTTTCGCAGATCAGCAAATTGGACACACGTTTGATAGTTTTATGGGAAAACGAGTATTTCAAACAAGGCAACGTAGAACAAGCGCCAGGAAGGCACGAGCCTTGAGATACTTATCAGTGTGACCACAGTCTATAAAACACGCATAACACTACATGGGGCACTCTGACACAATAGCAATCCCGCGAGAAGAAGATGAACCGAATACAGTCCTTCTGGTCTGGAGCAGCAGACAATGAAAAACCAGCTGATATAGGTTGTTCATGGTAAACTGAGCATTTTTGAAAGCCCTGCTTAAGATCCACTTGTACGCATATTGCGTATTCTTCCACTATAGGTAAAATTAACATTGGTATGGGCCTCACAGCTTCATTCATGCGTCGGTTGAGTTAGAAAAGTAAATGTTTTACTAATTCACTGATTTTTACACTTATACGCATTAAAAAAAACATAAATCAAAATAAAAATAGTTTCAGTATTCACAAATGCTGTTCTAGCAATTTTAATTCAACGTTAAAACGTGGAACTACTTTTCCCGTCATTATCAACCTAACTGGATGCATGCCAAGTCAATATTCCCGATGAAATATTTGCAGATACGGGACAGTAGCATTTTCCAAAGGTGTGTTTCAAAAGTGCCCAAATTATCGTGAACAGCCTTTACTCGAGTGCACTGAGGGCTGCTTTCCGCTGGTGCGTGATTGTGCGAGCAAGGTGACGTCACGTGCCCGTCAGCGCTCCTAGATGATGCGCGGGGCAACTGTACACAACTGCTCGTTCTTTCACACTCCGACCTATCGGTTGCGGGGTCGGCCAATTTGATCTCAGCTCACACGGGCGAGGAGAATCACCTAGAGACGGATCACGCCGAATATGCCTGACGTACACCGAGCAAGAGTCCGCGCTGTTTGGCTGAAACCCAAGCGTGACGTCACATATGACGTGCTCGCCAAACAAGATTTCAGACACTATACCAGTGAACTCAAAAGTTAATGCTAGATTCAAGGTTCTTCGCACATTAGTGGGTACACAAACATGCCGCGTATTCCGAAATTTATCGATGGATCCACCAGTGGTTGAAAGTCCGGTGTATACCGGTTGAAGCTTTTTTACAAACGTCCAGTTGACTTTTCAGTGGTATTTACGTCTGTTTCCAGACGCAAAATAATGAAAATACGCACGCATTCTATAGTTTCCAGCACCCATTTGTAAAATTCGACATTCGAATTAGCTTCGTACATTTTGGAATACTAGAAAATTACTGTAAGAGGTTGTGTTTACTTTCATTTTTTTCAGGCGAAGCATTCTAAAATTCATTAGTTGGTGTTTTGGTGCATATCCACTTGACCCACCGAAATTTCAGGCCGGTTGAACTGGTGTATCAATCGGAGTAACCGGACTCAACCAAAACAGTCCGGTGTACATCGGTGAACGCACCGGTGAATTTTTGAATACGCGGATGGATATCTTCATCTCGACAGATGAAAGCAGAACAGCGTTTCATCGATTTAAAACAAAAAAATGCGGCCAAGTTATTGACTAGCAGCCCGGCGTAGACGAGGGAGCAGACGATGGCGGAGGAAGTTCTCGGCGGAGAGATGCGAGCTCTGTCCCAGGAGAGACCTCCATAGCGGGATGCTGGAGGCCGTGTCCAATTAGAATATGTCGCATGCATGAGGGCCCCTGATCCCGCGCCAGACATGACTACGTGGGTCCGGGACCTTTATTATTTCAACGAGCAGCGAGGGGGGCGCTAAGTCCGGCCCCAGGAGACCGCGCCGCGTCGAGTACCTTCCGCTGCTCGCTTACGTCTGTCCCTGCCTCCAGTCGCCTCGCCGCTACAGACGAGCTTAAGGTGGCCGCCTGGTTCAAGGAATTTTGCACGTCTGAGGCCTGAAAGAGTGGGAGCGCTAGGGGCGACCGAGACATGAGCAATCAACTCTCTCATCGCCTCTACGCGCGAAGCACTGAACTGGCGTGCGGTCTTGCCTTCGATAACGCGCCTCTATGAGACTTTCAGACCCTACCATTTTATGACGTAACGATAAAAATGAAGGTTCGATGCACGTCCCTATCCCTTATTTAATGTTTTGTACCGGAATGTTCATACCTAAAAACAGACCGCGAAAACACTTGTTTTGGCAATTTTCACTATCACAGAAACTTGCTTTAGAGAGAATGGAGGAACTGAAAAAAGTATACAAACGCGTAAAGTTTCTAAATGCTATTCGTAAGCAGACCTCACTTAGAGACGTTGGGCGATTTTTTAAATAAAATGTTTTCTTCTGGAGCTCTACACACAGTTCGTCAGCCTACCCAGGCGGCCGGCCACCTTAAGACTTCCGCCTACCTGGAGCTCTCTTCCGCATCTGAGGCCGGGAATCGCGGAAGCAATAAGGGCGACACTGCCAAGTACATCTAGTGCGCCATCGCCGCTAAGCGTAAGGCTCTGAACTGCTGTACAGTGTTTTCGTCGCACTTCTTGTACCTATGAGATTGCTGGAAAGTATGTAGGAAGGTTCAACGCAAGGAGGGCCCCTGAATAGTTTTGTATTATGTATCTGATGAGTATATTTTGAGCTACGGCGCTTTGAAAAAGCCCTTTCTAGCCGTTTTGGGGTATTCTGCAATGGCGTTTCTAACGTGAGTGGCATTTTGAAAGTTTTCAACAGCCCTCGTCTGAAGTGTGTGTTCTTTTCGTAGATCAGCAAATTGTGCGCACGTTTAATAGTTTCGAGGAAAAACCTGTACTTCGAACACTCTGCAACGCAGTTCAAGCGCCACGTAGGCGCCTTAAACGATATTTATATGTATCTGTGACAGCTGCGACTGTGAAAGATAAATATCTGTGATTTATATCGGCAATTTTGTCACAGTAGCAAAATATAAAACAGTCATACGTAACTGTGGTAGCAAAAGCACTGGCAGTGTTAACTTAAAAAAAAATCAGTATGACAGTATGAGTTCATAATAAATATACGCTCTCTCCGATGAATTGAGACGACCAGAGAACCTGCTACTTTGTCATAGATATTTCCTTCTTACAGGATATAACCGCGACACACTCGTTGACGTATCTGTGACTGTGACAAGTCTCATACTGGCACACGCCCACAGGTTTGTGATGCCTGCTTCGCCTGTCGAAGTACATTTCAGCTGTCACAGTTCTACAGCCAATTTAGTCTTCTGCTGGAGTTTGCGTGAGATAGCGACTATGTGCTTCTAAGCAAAATATTAATTGACTAACCAACGCTTCTGTTTAAAATTATAATACACTTCTACACGCGAATTGATTTAATTTCACTTTTATGAAGTTAGCTTTCCTTGCGGTTTTATTGAACCGTTAGTTTACAAACCATAGCAGCATAGTACCCAACAGTACAATGTTTTGTTTTTTGTGCACTTTCATAATAGTTTTTGTTCAGTCATTATTTAAAACTTATTCACAACGAAAACCTAATTCAATTTTCAAAATGAAGTTGAAGATATTTAGTATCCATTTCTCACTGAGGAAAAAATATTACGTAAAAAAAAAAAACCATTACGATAAGGACAAATTAAAGGTAAATATTGTGCCAGTTAATTTTTCGTGCCAAACAATTGCAGAATATTAGCTTACACCGCAATAAGTTTAATTAAAACCATTTTTTCTGCTGTATTAAAATTTAGTCTTACAGTATGCATCTTTTCTTTTTTTCTGCACAATGTGATCGAGTTTAACGCGTCATATGAATAGCAATAATCTAGAACGAGACTCTTACAAAAATTTTCCCGATCAAACCAGTTTTCTACGTATGCATGGCTTCGGGAATCTGATCTTTCCAAATGAGAGTTCGTAGGGAAACTCAATAACAGTAATCCGCTTCCTTACGCCAGGGGACAGGCTTGACGGACTTGCAGGCAAGAAACACACACTTGCAATTTTAAAATAATTGGGCGTTGGTGAGGCAAACTGGAATTAAATATTTTATGGGCCGACATTTTCTGTATTATATATATATATATATATATTTATTTATTCACAATGGTAGCCACTAGTCAGTGTTATCTTCTTGTAACTGTGTATTTAATCTGCAAACTAACATGCAGATCGACACGGTTGTTCGAAAGACATTTTTATGGTAATGAGCAATCTTCAGTGACTTTTATCATGTCATTCCAGTTTGGCTGTCAGCACAATGAACTTTGCAAATATTAATCACCATACTGAACGCCAAATATTTCAAAATGCATTTTTAAAAAAACTTAAAAATATTCGGTAGCACTACGTGAGTGACTGAAAACGTGTATTCTAGTGCTCGGGCTCTGTCATCCTAGTAAAAAGGTGGCCATCTTGGATTTCATTTTATGTTAATATTATATATTTCTGTTACGGGATTATATTGTAAACCTTGATAGTGACCTTGACGTAAAAAAAGTTAAAAAAAAAAAATGTCAGGGATTTTTTAAGAGTTCAAACTGCTGAAACGGATGTATACATCCTATGATTATACTGGTTCAAGCACCTAAGAGATTCGTAGAAACAAATTTCTAATAGGATTGCCTCACAAAAAAAAAAAAAGTTACGGAACCAAACGTAACTAAGCGCGGATGTGTAACTTCTTGGTGCCTGCACTTAATGTCACTCCCAGTTCGACCCCCGATAAGAGTCTAGAAAAATAACTACTATTTCACTACCAGTACCGCGCCCAGCGACAACACCAGACCTACCAACGTGCTGGCAACCTTTATTAATGAAAATTCTCATTTACATGCGTATAACACACTTGGCCGCAGTATTACCAACACTGCATGTTGACATTTATTCCTTTCTGCTGTGTGTGTTCCTCCAATTCTCTAGTCGCTTCTGTTCCGTATGCTGGACAAAGTCATTGCTCTCCGACAGCAAACACTTCGCCCAGACCACGGTCGCAAAACTACTTGAAAACAGAAACTACGCTTATAATTCAAAACCCGTACACGTATGAAAGAATGTGTGACACCGAAAAATATTCACTGAAATCAGTAACTAAAATTTTTCTGATAATCCATACTCTGAATATATTCATTCGATTAACTATATAGTTTTCCTATACATTGTGTATGCCATTAATGACTGCCCTAATGTGCACAGGAGCTAACTCACAATGCATATAACCTTTTTTTCTTCACTTGCTTATTTTAATTCAGTGAGTGATAAATGGTATAGGAGGGGTGGATGGGGATTTCCATTACCAAGAGTTTACCTTCAATAATGGCTTGCCTTACAACTAATCCAGCCCAGAAAGAAAATTTGTGAAATTTTTGACTAGTTCTTGCAAACTGATAGGTCTACCCAGCAAAAACTCTTATTCTCCATGTTGTTCTATCTTACTAGGTAGTTAGAAATTATTATCATATTTTGCTGACGAACTTAATGGAACTGAACTGTTTATTGATGTCAAAACTGATAAATGTGCACAACAGGTTTCCCCGTCCAAGACCGTGATCTGAATCTGCCCCGGTTTAAATTGCCCTCTCCCACACATTTCAAACCTATTCCAACCTGTGCTATTCAGTGCTTATATGGAAGTGTTCAAACGTTCTTAAGGAGGGAGACCTCTCATAATAATATGTTTATAGAACGCCAGAGGGGCTTTTCCGTGTTCGTGAAGGATGGAGATTTTAATAAAATTAAAATAACTTAGTTTAATTTTTAATTTTATTCACACAGTTATTATTTGCAGTTTTTAACTACCTATCTCTAATATTACTCTTGTTATTCTCAGTGAGCGCAATATTTAATATATATCTCAATTATAATTGAAGTCCTTATTAATGTCTTTATATTCATTATATTATCTCAATTCACACTCATTATTTACACGTGCTCAGTCTGTCTGTTGCTATCATTCCCAATGTCTTACACTCACGCAACCAGTTCAGTAGTCCCGCCCGCCAGTCTCACTCTCCACTGTACCGATGCTCGCAGTCCACATACTTCACTCTCGCTGGTCGCTCTCGCCGCCACTCGTCGCTCTGCTGGCTCGTCGCTTCGCTCCAAACTCTAGACTGTCGGCTCGGAAGCCCGTCGTGGCTTAAGTAGTCTCGTTGTCCCAATATAGAAGGTTCCCCGCATCCCGAGTCACACTGAGAGAGGTAAGGGCGATGCCCAGAACATTCTTTCAAAGATAGCCCCAGAAATTCAATCCGCTGAAGCTCAGGAGCGCACGAGACGCGTTAAGCCTTATTGTGGTGGTACGCCGTTGTAAATTTCATCTAGTTTCTCGGGTTACAACTCGCCTGGCCTTCACACACTCCTTCGCTCGCTCGAGCAGAACGGGTTAAGAGAAGCGATGCAGAACAGCAAGCGTGCAACAATGTTTTCTGTAATATCAGTGTTTGCGCGTATATGTGTATATCTGTAAATAAATGGCCTGGGAATATGATTTTTTTTTCTGGAATGTTAAACAACGATTACTTACAGCCACCACGCCTTACTTTTATCCTATTAAATATTGTTACGCGCGAGCCCCTCACGCCGGGTGCGCCAGTGTGGTGAGTCCCGTCGCGGGGGAGGGTGGGGGGAGGTGAGTCACCACTAACTGCCCGCCCTTACGTCTCCCGGCGGGCGGAATGCTTGACAGTTACCTGGAATGATATCACCGTCCCTCCATCCCCCCCACCCTTCTGGAGAAGTTGGTGGCGAGATTTTGATTGACTATTCTAGTAATTTTCATCATTGGCGCAACCCGATATGTAAAAATGTTTCTGGGCTAGGGCCGACATCACTATAAATGCCACTGAAGCTGGAGGGTCAGCAGTTTACTGTGCTAGCCAACTGGCTGAAATACGAAGATCAGGTGAAGTCTTTTTGCAGTGAGGGACATCAGCGGAGAGGACGGACGACGGCGAAGGGTGCGAGACGACGTGACAGCGGGCGAGTGTGAGTGGTGTGGACGTTCGAGAGGGGGGTACCTAACGAGTAGAGGGCTGGTGTGCATGGGGGCGCTCGGAGCACTCTAGAACATCCCGGACTTGTGGAATGCGGACTGAATTATGGTAGCTCTGCATACATGTGTGATACGAACTTTATTGTAATTATTGGAACTGTTAAATATTGATATATCATTTATGAAATAAATCAATATGCTGTTTATTGGGACTGATTTTAGTTATTTGATTGCATTAATTTCTGTGAAGTGATGGACGATTATATAAATATATATTGTAAATAGCAGGTGACAGCAATTAATTGTGAGATATTAAGTCGAGAATATTTACTTTGTTTAGTTTGTAAATAAATAAGAAAATTATTACCTAATATCTTATTTGATTAAGACATCCTTCCCTAAAGAACCTGGCCAAGCCCACTGATTTTAGGAAATTGTAACAATATATTCTAAGAGAAAATAATGAGAAAAATTTTATAAACAATGACTTTTTTACGCAGTTTCGTTTAGGGAAAGCAAAAATATACAAAGTTAGCATCTGAAGTTTAATCAACTGGCTTTCTTCGAATGCAATAATATATTGTTTGTATATATCTAAATTGCGAGAAATTCAACTTCCTGAGTATGTATCACAGTCTTGGGAGGGCCCATCGCAGTGCTTTCGTATAACCAGACGTGAACTTGAGTTTAAAATTTCTATTAGGGATTCCCTTTAACCCTATTAGACCCAGTGTGCACAGTTGTGTACCTAGGCGGCATTTCAAAATGTCACTCCGAAAGTAGAGTAAAAGCTTGGAAAGCAAGAGTAAAATTGGTTTTGGAACGAGCATGTTGTAAATAGCATTCTGTGTTTACAAGATAATCATAAACATTACTTCTAAAAATGCAAACTTGATACAAGTTATCTTTGAAATAAAAATACTTATGTTATTACTCATCATTTACAATTTTCCCATGTGTGTCTGTTACCATAATGTCCGTTTTTCCTTATAGTTTGTTTAATTTTACTAAACTTCCGGCCATTTTCAGTTTACCTTTCGTTACTCGCTGAAATAGTGCGTGTAAAAGTTTTACTCTGACAAAAGATGCTCAGAGTAATTACTCTGCAGTTTTAGGATAATGCCAAGAACGAGTAAAGCATTTACTCGAGGTGTTTTAAGACAGCCAAAGAGAAAATTTTACTCGCAGAGTAACGCATTGGAACGCCGCGCTAACGAGCAAGAAGGTCATTTTTAGCTGATACTGTACACTGGGAGGCTCAGTATCCAATGATCTTGCCTGTGGCCAATTGATGTACGCCGTGATACTGCTCTAAAATATTACTGGTTCGTATCATTGTCGACGCAACAGCCTACAGCCTACAGTTTATGATAACTAAAAAAGTGTTGTCAACTTAATTACAGCACGCATCAAAAGAGTTCTTGTTTGCAATACCTTAAATCACACATTGAAGTTGGCCTGCAAGGGTTATTGTTTTAAAAAGTATATTTTAATTATAATGTCGGAAACTGGTATGTCACTTAACCACAAAAATCCGCCGAATGTTCACGTAAAAACTGCTAAATTCCCGCCAAATATTAAAAAATGACAAAAAATCAGACAACATTTATTTAAAGTGAGAATTTAAAAGAGAACCCCGTTAAGAACGGTTACATTTAAAGCAATGAAATAGTTTTATCATAATAATAATGAATTCTATTTATTTTTTACTCTATTTTAGTGACAAATATACAACACTTTTTAAACTTTGACATGCAAAAAACCTATTTCTGAAACCGTATTATATTCCGCTAAAAATTCCGCTGCCCACTAAAATGAATATTTCTCTGCTAAACGTTTTTAAATTCCGCCAAATTGAGCGGAAAGTCCGCTAAGTTGGCAACACTGGTTCGGTTAGCAAGACGAAGTTCGGCGTGGACGCGAGCGTGCAGTTGGCAGCAGTGGGTAGGAACGAGGTGAAGTGTCCCGCCAGAACTGCCGTGATGTTGGCTGCCGTGCCTGGAGGAGAGCGCGGGCAGGCGAGATGTGTGTGCGGCCCACGCCACATGTGCGTGTCTGCTACTGCAGGCTCCGCCTCTCCCATGCCATCNCCACTCCGCGCAGCTAACTTACACCGATTTGAATTTTTTTCTAACCCCCCACCACGTTTCTTCGTCGCGTACGTTACGTTATCCCGCGCCCCAGAGCGTCAGTGTGCCCGTCTCGCAGCAGGAGAAGACTGATGGAATCTGTAAATAATTTTAGGTCCGGGATTACCGCGACTTCACGTGACACGTATCACGCTACTCTTCTACGTGTATAGTCCATTAGTGGTTTCCTCACACTTTTTGAATCAAACCTTTGGAAAAACATTCCCGTGTTTCCTAAATAAGTCATCTATCACAGGCGTTCCATACTTGTGTTAACATAAAATTAAATTATTTTGGGTTAAATTTAACTTTTACCTATATTTTATCTATAAATTATTATTTTATAATACGTATAAAGACAGGGAGAAAATAGATGTGTCGGTAATTAATGCCTGGTAACTGGGTGCGCACAAATGCGGTGCTTTGGCCCATTGGCGTAACTTGCTAAACTTTGTTTGTATGAGGCGAAGGAACATCATGGAAGTAGAAATCTAGCAGGTCTTCAGGAAAGTTGGAAGTAACCGTGAACTGAGTATACGTAAAACTTTGTATTTCTGGGTGGTATATTATGATGGTTTACGTAGGCACGTAACCTTTGTGTACTAAATAAAAATGTCGAGAAGAGATGTTGCTGCTTTTCAGATTGAAAACTCTGAAAATTTAAGTTAAAAAGGTGTAATTGTGTTTTAACATTAATGTGGCCAGAACAACAGGTTGCGAAAGTTTGACGTTCATGATTTATACAAACTTCGAAAACATCAAGGAAATCGTCATAACCTTCAGAACGAAATGTTCCCAAGAGATATAGATAAGGATTTCGTTTATGTTGTGATAAATCGTGAGTAATAAACTTGGATCTGCTCGAGGAAATTAAACTGTGTTTCAAGAACTACTAAAAATTTCGAACTTAACTGTAAACATATTGCATATCATGCACCCATTATTATAACTCCGAGAAACTTAATTAATTAACTATGGCCGTGTAAATCTCCATAAATATTAACGAACTAAAAAAAAAAAAATATCCAGCCTAGCTTTCGTTACTCTTTCGTTCTCATGCCCGGGATAAAAACATGAATGCTGTAGATTAATTAAAAACGTAAGCAGACGTCATAGTAATAATAAAAACAAACCTACGAAAAGCGAAGATAACACATCGTCCTTGTTGTGATTCGACAACGAGATCACGTGGTGCAGAACCACGTATCGCGTATAAGTTTGACATTAACAAGCTGTTCTTTATGTGAAAGTGCGCGTGAAACGATGGTAATAGGCCTCTCTGACACACACTAGTCAGGGTGTGGACGGTTTACATGAACGTGTTACTTGTAATGTGATACGAGAAATATGAAGTCATCGTATAGTCCCGGCCTTACAAAATGAAAAATTTAAGCAGTAAGAAGTAAACAGTAGGCACTTGGCTTCAAAAATATTGGCACAAAGATATTAATGCCGAAGTTCGATGAACAGAAAAGCATTTTACAGTGTTTTTTATTTGTAGTGAAAATAGAAATAGGTTTGTATTTGATAGCATTGTTACAATTTTCTCTCAAAGTCAGTGGGCTGAATCAGGTACGTTACGGGATGGAGGTCTTAATTAAATAAAAGAGTTAATTGTAATTTCCTAATTTTATTTACAATAACTACAAAATTCTCTCGACTCAACATCTCATAATAAATTGATATCACTTGCTGTTTACAATTATTTACTTCAATCAATACAATTTACAATTATATCAAAGAAATTAACGTAATTAAATAACTAAAAAACAGTCCCAATACACAGTGAAACAAATTAGATGTCCATATTTGACAGTTCCAATATTTACAGTAAAGTCCTTATCACATGTTATTCAGTCCCACCTTAGTTTAGTCCAGGTCCCACCAGTCCGCAATATTCTAGATTTCTCCGAGCGCCCTCATAATCAATTGCCTTCACTTGTCGGGTTTCACGCACCCTCGTCCATTCCCACCACAAACACCTCGTCCGCCGTCGCCTCGCAATCTCCCGTCGTCGTCCGCCCTCTACACATCGTCCGATTACCGCACTCAACTAATCGGCTAACACCAAGAGACTCCCGGCCATTGGACCGCTGCAATATTTATAGGGTCGTAGGCCTTCGCCCAGAAATTTCTCTAAATGCCGCGTTACGCTGAGGGTCCTAATTCCCAAAATATTCTTACGCATCCTCTACACTTGTCGGCTTCTCTAGCAAGAGGTAGGAGGGACCGTGACACCAGCCAGGAGCCGGGCGGCGCGACCGGTTCAGACCACCTGCGTGGGGGATGGGGGTTGAGGGGGGTCAACTCTCCCACAGCGCCGGCCTGCGCGTAAAGAGAACTTCGAACGCGAGGCGAGAGGTTACGTGCGTAACACTGCTACCTCCTTAAGTCTGTTCGTCCTGAACAGACTTTCCAACACTTGGACATTCACACAGCGCCAGTTGGTCGATGTGGATAAACTAAGGCTTCGCCCGAGAACCCTGTCGACAAATCCGGTACACCACATCATTTATATGTTTTAGTATTCTGTATGGGCCCTCCCAACATTTCTGTAGTTTCGGGCAATATCCCTTCTTCCTTTGAGGGTTGTACAACCACACCAGCTGTCCTTCTTGAAAAGTCTCCTCAGACATTCTTCGGTCATATCGTGTTTTCATTCTGTCACTATTAATTTTAAGGTACATCCGAGCAAACTCATGAATGTCGGTTAACTTTTGAAGTAGTTTAATGGCATATTCTGGGTTGCTGCAACTTTTATGAATATGGAAGTAACGTGGTTTTGTTTTTCGGATGGTTGGATCATTTCACTGTTTTTTTTTTCTTACAATATAGCAGCCAACTTCGGAAACACGTTTTTCTAGTTTGTGCGTGAAAATTTAACACGCCAACAGTGATGACGTGTGCACGCGTTAAAGTAGTTCATACTTGAGATATGCGATTAAAAATACGTAATAGTTAAGGCACTTAATAAGTATGGAAAAGTAGACAACTATCGATAGTTTGTACCGGACTTCAGAAACATAAGTATGTTAGTGTTACTGTAAATTTAGCTTCAATGTGTATTCACTGAAATAAAGTCAATTTCAATACCCACAATTTCAATAGATGTTATAACACGTGAATAATATTCCTAATCTGCTGCCAACTCTATAAAGTATTGACATTTGAAAAATGTCGCAAGAACCGGCAGGTTTATTTTTTCGGGGGTTGATTTTATGTGTTCAATTAAGCGTGAAAGCAACTATTAGGAGATACTCTCGGTAGTCAGGCAAGCGTAACTCATCGTGCTAAAAGAAAAAGAAAAATGGGCTGGAAAATCGTTTCCCGCAAACGAATGAGAGTCACGTATAGTGGCTCGACGACTGCAGGCCCGTTCACAGTTGTAGTGGTAGGCATGGCTGGATCAGGAGCATGGGCCACCTTGAGAACGGGAGAGTGGGGTAGAAGGGCCAACCTAAAAAATTAAAACCTCGAAAAATATTGATCCTACTGGAAATAAACCTCACTTTCACGTCAATGGTGTTTGAGCTGTAGAATAAGAGTGTTACTGTTCGCATTGCTGTATTCACTACGACAGCTTTCTCTAATACATAGTCAATGCCTGTAATACACGAATAATTTTGTGTACTTGTTTTTCAACAAAAGCAGGGGCTTTTAGTATGTTCTGGGACAAGAGGTTGGTGGAGACTGGGAAGCCGGGGAATCACTCGCCATCTTGTATGACGTCACCACCACCATCTTGGAAGACCTTGACCTAGAATTTTCCAATTCATGCTCTATCATTCCACATTTCTAATTCATGTTCTGTCATTCCATCTTGCTACTTCATGCTCTGTCATTACATCTTGTTTCATTATGATCTGTCATTCCACCTTGTCTCTCCGTCATTCCATCTTGCTACTTCATTCTCTGTTATTCCTCCTTACCTTTCTCCCACTTCTCTCTCTCTCTCTCTCTCTCTCTCTCTCTCCAACCTCTTTTCTCTTTTACCTCTCTCTCTCTCTCTCTCTCCAACCTCTTTTCTCTTTTACCTCTCTCTCTCTCTGTCGCCATCTTTGTCTGCCATATACGTAATTCCCTCGTCTAAGTCGATGAACGACACACCAAGGGCGCTGGTGTCGGTTATGTTGTTTGTGACTACCAGAGTGCACCACCCTATTACTCATTATTTTGCCGGCACATCTCTCACCTTCGTTCGACCTCGCCATTTTGGATGGCAAAGAGCAACCATCTTGTTTCTTCTGCTGGAGGTGGTCATATTGTATCGTCTGCTATAGGCAGCCACCTTGTTTCGTCTGCTAGTTCTCTCGTCAGCAGCTAGGGTGCGCCAGTAGCATCCTCCATCTTGGATGTCGCCTGCTAGAGTGCGCATCTGTCATTCATCATTTTGGTTGTCGTTTGCTAATTTCGTATAAGTCGATGAACTACACCAGCGGTGCATACATGCGTTTAATAGAACACCGTATAGGTTCTGGCATCTAAGTCGTCAAGTGACTCCCAGGAGTGCTGTGATATCACAAAAAATTATTTGGAGGAGAGCGGGATCGAACTGCTGGACCTAGGGTATAACGTCGTCTCGGCTATCGGAGCAGTCTAGAGAGTAGGGTTTTAAAAGATGTTATTGCAACACACACCTTCCATCATCATTGTTCTTTCATTAATATTTTATGACAATTATTATTATTGACAACCATCTCGACTTAAGTCAATGAATGACATGCTTGGCGGATTGATTATGATTTATTTAATATTCATTAAATCCAAAATGTATATTTTTTTAAGGTATGTATGAGGAGGTGGAGAAAATTTTTTTATGTCCATATAAGATGACTAGCATCTTGCGAGTCAATAATTTGCTGCATGTAAATAAGTATTCTGCATTGCATACCCCCACTGTGTATGTGGGGTAATACAAGTGCAAAATGAAAAACATGAAGAATATAATGAGTATTTATGATCATGAACCAGACAACTTGAATCATGATTTCCTTTATATTTGTAATATTTTCATTTGTAATGTAGACAATTTTTTTTACACATAAGGCCTGTGTAGGTTTTAAGCATAAAATAATTTATATTACCAATTAAAAGTTAAGGAAAGAAAAATTATAAGGAAATGCATTTAGTCGTCTGTGTTCTACTTTTTGTCACACATTTAAATTATAAAATAAATTTTGCATAGGCATACCCACCATAGACCATAAAAGGTAAACAAGTGCAAAATGAAAACACAGGCATGGATCAAATAATTATTTACTTTCATGAAACCAACCAAATATAGAAAAAAATAAAATATTGGTTGACATTTTTTTACTTAAGGTTTATTGAAGCAGCGACGATGGTGATAAAATTATGTCTCTCAAACACACTAATTAAAAAATTAAAAAGAGTAAATTCTATTACATATATTACATTGATGAAAACACGCAAACTATCACTCTGCAGATGGGATAATGACATTGCACAGACACCACACACTTGCACGCAGGCTTCGCACCTCCTCCAGAAGGACAGGATAGTTCATGTCACACAGAAGACGACTGGTGTGTGCAGCTGCCGCAGCCTCTTCCCACAAGAGTCGAACCTCGGCGTACAGGTCCCGCAGAGTCATCTCCTCTTCCTCTTCACCCGCCTCGTCCATATCGTCGAGACATCCTTCCAATGCCACTGTCGAGCCCAGTGAGTACTCACTCCAGGGTACCGCAGTGAGTACACATTCATGAGGTGGTAGGAATGCCTCTATCATCTATGATGTGGGAGATGAAGTGCTAGATGCTGGATGTGGAGGCATCCATGCGATGTCATCCCTCGGAGAAGATCGTGGGTAAAGTGTAGGTGTATATGGTATTCGAACAGGCGACCTGCTGTGATCACATCACCTGTCTGCTGGAACGAGTGGTGGAGCAGGAGATACACGCAACTGTAGCATTGTGTTGTAGGTCCTGCTGGAGACTTGTAGCTGTCCAAGATATTCCTCGAAGGTCTGATTGTCCTCCTCTGCCATGGCGTAGAATGCATGTAGCTCCTGCAACATCTCGATCGAGAATGATAGTTCGTCCCCTACTAGGACGGATGGGGGATATGCGGGCAGGTCACAACATGTTCATGCGGCATGTGTGTCACACGGGTCAGGTAGTCAGTCGTTGATGTAGACGACATGTAGGTCTCGACAAGCTGTGGGGATGATATATTGGTCGAGAGAGGCGTCATTTGCAGTCAGTCGATAAAGTAGGAGGCATGCAGGTCTCAGAAAGCTGTGGTGATGACACATTGAGCAAGAGAGGCATCAGGTACCAGGGAGGCAGGCCAGCCCCAAGCAGGCCGTGGTAGTCCTAGTTGAATCACATGCACTCGGCTTCCTTGTGGAAAATCATAACAGCAATTAAGTTCAAAAAATTAATATTTATTCAGTACTTTATACAGACGTGCGAAAAAAATACACAGATATTTAATCTTCATACACATAAACACAAGTGCACATTATTATTTATCGGTAATGGATGATTTTGGAATACAGCTATAATGACTCGAATTGAAGCCAAGCCACCACACCAACAAGTTATTTCCTTTGTGCTTCAACACTTTCTTGACCAAATATGTGTTAGGATACTATACAACTTGAATTTCTTCGTAGTAGAAAACTCCTCTGATAATTCTGCCTTCCATGTCCTCGAAATAGAAGGTCCTTGTATATTTATATTCTTCAGTTTGGAGTATATAATTGGCAAATGTTCCCTTCACTCATGATATACTTATGTAGTCTCCAACCTTCGCCTTAGGCATGTGAGTGTCCAATTTCTTCATGTTATTGCATACGGTTATGGAGTTATCTTTGATGTCCACAGGTCTCATTCGCATAGTTCGATGTGCTTTGCAGTTGTAATTCGATACCAGGCGAGGTAATATGTCCAGCTACTTGTAACTTCCTAGCGACGAAAATGTCTTCCACATTTCATTCTTCAAAGTGAAATTAAAGAATTCCACTATGTTCGCCTTTATACCTTTGTATGTCGAGTAGTGATTGCATTATGTTTCGCTATCAAGTTGTAAAATGAAGGTTTGCAGAATTCTCTTCCGAGGTCTGTATGTAAATCCTTTGGAGGCCCTTTGTCNTTATTTGGAGGTCCTTTGTCTTGCAAAACAGAGTTCATTGCATTTGACACATCTCTGGCATTTTTAGTCTTTACTGGCACTGCCTGAGCATACTTGCTGTAACAGCCAATGGCTGTTAACCTATATTCTAATGTTTTATTCGCATGTACATAAAGTATAATTTCAACCAGATCTGCCTGATACAAGTCTAGCAAACCAAACACTGGCACTTCGCAACGAGGATAATATCGTCTTGCAGGCTTGTGTAACTCACAGTCAATATCTGCAGGACTCATTCTATGTATCCGTATTCAAACGGTTCTTCGATAATAGTGGATATTTCATTAGCATGAGAATTATTTCCTTCTTGCTGAGAAGCAATTAGCAGATGCAGTCCATCTACAATTTCACTAACATCATTACAGTAAATGTATTCTGGACATTGGGCCATCTTCTATATTTACTTAGATCGAGACCAGAACCAACTGTATCTCCAACATCGGGAAACAATTGCGAAATAGTGCCAAATTTCGGGTGTGTTTCATCCTTATATTCTCTGCTGGCAGGACCGTTATCCTTCAAGTGTGCGCTCGTAAGTTTCAGCGGTCATTTATACTGTTGCTNCAGTCATTTATACTGCTGTGCATTGATAGAATATCCAGTAGGGTTTGTTTTAAACAGTAGTTTATACAGTCCTGTAGCTGGGTGGATCACAGTATTTACAACTTGTACATCATCACTGGCCAGGAAAATATTTGCTTATCCCCCAAGAACCACTTTTTATTTTGTTTGTGTGCACCATACATCATGCCATTAAATGCAGATATGTAAGATATCAAATAATTACGAAGGGAGGGGGTTCGATCACTCATATGTTATTTTCGTCATTTCCACATAAACAACAGCATGTCATCTTCATATATGCCAGTACGTTTAAGTTTCTTCCAAGACTTGGGTTCGATGTCCAGTTCGGTCTTCACTGCAGACGATGGAGGTGGTGGTGCAGTTTTAATATTGTTGAGTCGCTCGGTAATATGTTTAAAGTCTTATTCATTAGCCACGTCCTGTTCCATTCTGGCATGATTGGCCAGTAAGTACTTTGAGCGAATATTCGCAATAACATAGTGTAAGTATCTGACGATGTCAGACATCATACTCAATACAAAATTGTTTTGTTCCAGGTTACATAATCTTCTTGCGAAATAGCAAGTTCGAAACAGTTGTCAGCAGGTTTTCAATATTATTAATGGTGATTTATAGTGTTATCAGAAGAGGAATTATCTCGTCTAGTATGCTTCCGAGTTTCCTCTCGATCAAAGTTACCACACCCATAGGGATAGCCCTGAGTTTAACAACCATATCATTTATGCTACCATTAACATCATCATTTGTTCTTTCTAGCACACTTTGTATTAAAGTAATTAAATTGGCATTCAGGGATCTCGAATGAGCCTTGTTTACACTATCTTTACCTTCCTTTGGATCACCGACATTTTTAATTCACTTCCCTTTGGCACTGCAATTACCATCATCGGTGGGCGAGAAACAGCTTTCTGTTTTTCATTTCAGATCGTTATGGCCAAATTTTGAAAATATGTAGCTCATATCTCAATGATGTATGATTATGAAGTGATCATATTCCCGTCTGTACCTCCCTTTAAGTAGGGGAAAATCATTGACTATAACGAGGAAACCATGCAGATCACTCCAACAACATGCACACATCACCTTAAATTTGTCATATCTCATGTCTGTATTAACATGATCTGAATAGACATAGCATAATTTTTAATCACCCATGCGAAACAAAATCAGCATGTTTGCATTGCCACATAGTAATTGTTTTGGTATGCATGTGTAAGTTTGACAAAGGTAAAACGAATTCACTTCTACATGTCTGCACATGCAGAAATATTGTTGGATGCCTGACTGTTTCTCACATGCCACATCGTCGAAAATAAATATGGAGTCTGATAAAGCTTCACTCGGAGGCACAACGTCTTCATTGTTACTGCATGGAAAATAACCCAGTTCATCCACAGCCCACAGAATCTGGATAAGGCGCTGATACTTTGGCTGCTGTAGAGATTTCTAGTATAAGTACACATTCTCGAATTGAAGACCATCGAGTTCATCCAGAAAACGTAGCATCACGCATGTTTTTCCACAGTTTGAAAGACCAGTTATGATGTAGCAAACAGTATTCGGAAATAAGCTTCCATGTCTTGATTCAGGGGAGTTGTCTTCATCCCCTGCAGGAATATGTATCGGAAGANATGTCATTAAATGCAGATATGTAAGATATCAAATAATTACGAAGGGAGGGGGTTCGATCACTCATATGTTATTTTCTTCATTTCCACATAAACAACAGCATGTCATCTTCATCTATGCCAGTGNGAGGGGGTTCGATCACTCATATGTTATTTTCTTCATTTCCACATAAACAACAGCATGTCATCTTCATCTATGCCAGTGCGTTTAAGTTTCTTCCAAGACTTGGGTTCGATGTCCAGTTCGGTCTTCACTGCAGACGATGGAGGTGGTGGTGCAGTTTTAATATTGTTGAGTCGCTCGGTAATATGTTTAAAGTCTTATTCATTAGCCATGTCCTGTTCCATTCTGGCATGATTGACCAGTAAGTACTTTGAGCGAATATTCGTAATAAGATAGTGTAAGTATCTGACGATGTCAGACATCATACTCAATACAAAATTGTTTTGTTCCAGGTTACATAATCTTCTTGCGAAATAGCAAGTTCGAAACAGTTGTCAGCAGGTTTTCAATATTATTAATGGTGATTTATAGTGTTATCAGAAGAGGAATTATCTCGTCTAGTATGCTTCCGAGTTTCCTCTCGATCAAAGTTACCACACCCATAGGGATAGCCCTGAGTTTAACCACCATATCATTTATGTTACCATTAACATCATCACTTGTTCTTTCTAGCACACTTTGTATTAAAGTAATCAAATTGGCATTCAGGGATCTCGAATGAGCCTTGTTTACACTATCTTTACCTTCCTTTGGATCACCGACATTTTTAATTCACTTCCCTTCGGCACTGCAATTACCATCATCGGTGGGCGAGAAACAGCTTTATGTTTTTCATTTCAGATCGTTATGGCCAAATTTTGAAAATATGTAGCTCATATCTCAATGATGTATGATTATGAAGTGATCATATTCCCGTCTGTACCTCCCTTTAAGTAGGGGAAAATCATTGACTATAACGAGGAAACCATGCAGATCACTCCAACAACATGCACACATTACCTTAAATTTGTCATATCTCATGTCTGTATTAACATGATCTGAATATACATAGCATAATTTTTAATCACCCATGCGAAACAAAATCAGCATGTTTGCATTGCCACATAGTAATTTTTTTGGTATGCATGTGTAAGTTTGACAAAGGTAAAACGAATTCACTTCTACATGTCTGCACATGCAGAAATATTGTTGAATGCCTGACTGTTTCTCACATGCCACATCGTCGAAAATAAATATGGAGTTTGATAAAGCTTCACTCGGAGGCACAACGTCTTCATTGTTACTGCATGGAAAATAACCTAGTTCATCCACAGCCCACAGAATCTGGATAAGGCGCTGATACTTTGGCTGCTGTAGAGATTTCTAGTATAAGTACACATTCTCGAATTGAAGACCATCGAGTTCATCCAAAAAACGTAGCATCACGCATGTTTTTCCACAGTTTGAAAGACCAGTTATGATGTAGCAAACTGTATTCGGAAATAAGCTTCCATGTCTTGATTCAGGGGAGTTGTCTTCATCCCCTGCAGGAATATGTATCGGAAGANTGTATTCGGAAATAAGCTTCCATGTCTTGATTCAGGGGAGTTGTCTTCATCCCCTGCAGGAATATGTATCGGAAGAGTAATATCTCGCTTCACAATATGTATGTTACCACTACTATTTTGCAGTGCGTGCTGTGTTAATTGTGGTGCATGCAGTGCTAATTACGGTGTGTGCGGTGTTGATTGTGGTGCATGCAGTGCTAATTTCAGGTTAATTACAGTGCATAATGCGGTGCATGCGGTGCTAATTGTGGTGCATGTGGTGCTGATTGGAGTACGTTTGGGGCTAATTGTGGTGCATGCAGTCCTAATTGTGATGNGCTAATTGTGGTGCATGTGGTGCTGATTGGAGTACGTTTGGGGCTAATTGTGGTGCATGCAGTCCTAATTGTGATGCGTATGGTGCTAATTACAGTGCGTG
The DNA here is from genome assembly GCA_002778355.1 of Clitarchus hookeri. Classification (NCBI taxonomy): domain Eukaryota; kingdom Metazoa; phylum Arthropoda; class Insecta; order Phasmatodea; family Phasmatidae; genus Clitarchus; species Clitarchus hookeri. Next base: position 641,669 of record NQII01000122.1, on the reverse strand, counting down.
CAGTGCAAATTACAGTGCATGCAGTTCCAATTGTGGTGATAATTGCGGAGTGTGCTGTGACAATTGCGAAGCATGGGGTGACAAATGTGGTGCATGCGGCGACAATTGCGGAGCATTAGGATGTGATTATATTAGCACAGAATCAGTTCTACTAAATTTTGAATGTTTTTTTTTAATATTACACCGAGTAATATGCCTCTGGCAGAGTTTGCACTGAAATGCCATACTTGAAGTTTTAATTCTGCAGGTAATTGCTTCATGTCTGAACNCTGCCTCTGGCAGAGTTTGCACTGAAATGCCATACTTGAAGTTTTAATTCTGCAGGTAATTGCTTCATGTCTGAACACACTGTGCAAAGCTGTAGAAACGTTACCACAGAAGCGACAGAAGAGATGCATCATTAGTATTTTATGTCCGTACTGTATATAAAAGATTGCTTTTATATCATTTGCAATCAGTATGTTGTGATGCCCCGTAGAGATAAGATCAACAGTGGTCGATGCTTGGTCGACAACTTATAAATATAAATAACAATTCGAAGCACATATTGACGGTTACAAGTTATGCAGACCAGGAACAAAGCTTGCAAATCGTTTGGCATGCAGCCGATGCTATTCTTCCTGACAAAGACAAGAAAATAGTTAAATCACCTCAAACAAAGTTTGGTCTTCGAGTAGCTGCCGGGGGTGTGTCCAAAATAATGAAGAATATTGAAAATGGATTGGGTTTGCAACTCAACAAAAATAAAAATAAAAGGAAGACACAAAGGAAATGATGCAAGGGAACGAAGCTGGGTGGCTTCCTACCGTTTCTCCTGCCAGCACTCGCAGCACTGGGTGGTCTGATCGGAGGAATTAGCAGAATTGCATGTACAGTAAATACTTAGAACAATCAAGGACAACAGCAGCAGAAGCACTGAGACTCAAAAAGCAAATGGAAGCTATTGTACAAGGAGTGAAAAACAGCAAACGGCCGTACCTAAGACCATACCCTACAAGAGGTGGAAAAAGAAACAGACGAAGGAAAGGAAAGAAGCTATCTTAAAGACATTACCTAACCGACCGTTTACTAGCCTAATGTGAAGGAAACTCACAAAAATTAAAAATACTGCATTTCCATGGAGTNATTACCTAACCGACCGTTTACTAGCCTAATGTGAAGGAAACTCACAAAAATTAAAAATACTGCATTTCCATGGAGTGTATATGCGTGACAACCTACCACAAAAACATAAGAGAAATGAATGTGGAATCATAAATTTAGACAATAGTAGTACACCTGGCACACACTGGGTCGTTGACAGGAAAAATGGAAATAGTGTCGACTAGTATTACAGCTTTGAAATGGAAGTGTGCAAGTATTTTCACGATATGGAATCAAATTACATTTACTTCATCGAACAGTTACAGAGTCAGTGGAACTGTGGCCACCTCTGTCTTCGCTTCTTGGCAAAATATTTTATAAAATAGCAGACACATACATGTACTGTGATCAGTCATGTCTGTAACTTTGAACTTGTCGGACAAGAGCTCAGAACTGCACTCTGTGCATTTCCCAGCACTCATCTAGGAAGGATCAGGGTCTGTGGCACTTANATTACCTAACCGACCGTTTACTAGCCTAATGTGAAGGAAACTCACAAAAATTAAAAATACTGCATTTCCATGGAGTATATATGCGTGACAACCTACCACAAAAACATGAGAGAAATGAATGTGGAATCATAAATTTAGACAATAGTAGTACACCTGGCACACACTGGGTCGCTGACAGGAAAAATGGAAATAGTGTCGACTAGTATTACAGCTTTGAAATGGAAGTGTGCAAGTATTTTCACGATATGGAATCAAATTACATTTACTTCATCGAACAGTTACAGAGTCAGTGGAACTGTGGCCACCTCTGTCTTCGCTTCTTGGGAAAATATTTTACAAAATAACATACACATACATGTACTGTGATCAGTCATGTCTGTAACTTTGAACTTGTCGGACAAGAGCTCAGAACTGCACTCTGTGCATTTCCCAGCACTCATCTAGGAAGGATCAGGGTCTGTGGCACTTATCAGTTTTGCAACATATTTCTCAGTGCCCAATGTGGACAGTTCAAACTGTAAATTTCGTTATGTTATAAATAATGTCGTGGAAGAAGTAACATTACATACAGGTTCATATGAGATCGATGATATTACATCGTACCTCATGAAAGAATTGCAGCCAGATGTAATGTTTTTCCTGCGAGGAAACCCAAACACTCTGAAGGGTGAGATGATTTCCAATGCATATATTGATTTTACCAAGCACGATACGCTAGCCTCCCTGTTGGTATTCGAACATAAAATGTACGAGAGTGGTAAAGTGCATGAATCAGCACTTCCAGTAAATGTGATGCCAGATAATGTTATAAGAGTGAACTGCAATCTGGCAACAGGTTCATATCACAATGGGAAACCGAACCACGAGTTACATGAATTTGCAGTGGTGGTCCCTTCTGTCTTCAAACTAGTAGTGGTTCCAAAATCTCTTATTTATGCACCGATTGTATCGAAGATGGTGCAGAAAATTATCGTCCATATAATTGACCAAGAAGACAATTTGATAAATTTACAAGACGAAGAAATAACGCTGCGCTTACATTTGAAGAAATATGGGCCTGAATTTTAAGAAGAAACATATAAAAGCAGGTATCTATGCCAAGCCATAGGTCGGTACGATGTGAGCTGTCAGTGTGTTAATATGCAAGAATATCAGGTTCTTTAGAAAATTCTTGGGTTCAGTGTCAGCAAGAATGGAGGCAGAAATACTAAATATAGACGAGTCCATTAGCTACAAAGTTGCTATCACAAAGACAGAATTTCGTACTTATTCACCTTACTTAACTGNAATATAGACGAGTCCATTAGCTACAAAGTTGCTATCACAAAGACAGAATTTCGTACTTATTCACCTTACTTAACTGGACCTTAACTGCTATCGTCCAAGGTTAGAATACCGGTACAAAACCAAGATATACATATATACGCTACCATGCAACTCGTACCTGAGATTCTGAGGTATGCTTACGAAGACTAGAGATGATGTACCTGCAACTACCAAGATAATTCGAAATTGAGTATTTCACATAATTAATAGAATATCTTATGAACTCAATGGTGTCGAACTCGATCAAACAAGAGATGTAGGTATTACAGCCACGATGAAGAGCTACCTATCTCTTACAATAAATCAACTACCCACAGCCAAAATGGCTGGATGGAGAATCGAACCGGATTTCAAAGTACCAGTGTATCAAGGTGGAAGATTCGAAATATGCATTCCACTCACTACTCTAAATTACTGGAATTTGCTTAGGACTACAAACATATAACAGTGTATTACAAAGAGCTGGTGATACTTCTAGAAAACACGCAAACAAATGCTATTGTAGATACTGCAGAAAATCCAGAAGTTGTAAGACTATTGCTACATTTCATAGAGTGGCTTCTACCGCACGTACAAGTAAAAATACAAGAGTGAATCAGACTGCTGAAGTTTGTCGAGAAGGGAAAGAATATCTACATGCCATTTCGCTCATGGAGCTTGGAAACATACCCGGGTCTTGCACAGTCTCAAAACGTAAATTAGAATGCTAAATCAAGTTTTGCTACGAAAAAGCAAGATATATATAATTCTAGTATTTCAGACAGGAAGACAAAATGATATTGGAGCAGATCGCTCAAAGGTAGACCACATCTGGATAAAGAATGCTAAAGTGTTTTTGAACTCTGAAAGTTTGCAATATGTGGACCTTACCACCGATTTCATTAACATATCATATATGTTGACATACCAAATGTTTGCAGAATTCCAATTATTGCATTATGGTCACGAAGCTTNTTCATTAACATATCATATATGTTGACATACCAAATGTTTGCAGAATTCCAATTATTGCATTATGGTCACGAAGCTTCGACGACAATAGAACCAAATGAATTCATGAACAGCGCACCACTCCTGGTATTAGACACCACTACACAATATGATCGCATAAACAAGTATGTCGCAGACTGCAGAATTGAAATTATTGCTATGGAGAACATACCTGCCAACACTCAGGCCTATGCTCTCATAATCCACGATCGCTTGGNAGAATTGAAATTATTGCTATGGAGAACATACCTGCCAACACTCAGGCCTATGCTCTCATAATCCACGATCGCTTGGTAACATACAATGCAAGAGATAAAGTGGTTGAAATACTTTCATAACAGCTCAGTTTTCTACCAGCCTCCGCCATGATNCAACATACAATGCAAGAGATAAAGTGGTTGAAATACTTTCATAACAGCTCAGTTTTCTACCAGCCTCCGCCATGATCGCTAAAGTGCAGGGCTTCACGTCTCCGATGGGATTCATCATGAAGGAAATTTTTATCACTTACTCTGATTGCAGCACAAAATCCTGCAAATTCTTCCTCTGTTTTCACATAACATGTTAGACTACAAAAGCAAGAAAACAAATAAATGGCTCACTAATCATTTCCACGGACTGCACTGTGAAGATGGAGTTGTGGAATATGAGAAAATAAACAGCGTACTCACCGAAATGATGGATGATAACGACGTCGTCTTCATGGCCAGCCTTGAGCAGAAGAGGTGGTTGAGCATTTATTGCAATGAAAATATAAAAAATACAAAATATAAAACTCGACAATGCCCGATCATTTACTTTCATTAATTTATTTATCCAAGGTTATTCTTTTTTTGTTGAGGTGAGTTGGGAGTTTTGGGCGACTCTTAACAACGAGGTCTTGAGAGCCGATGAGGGTGAAATAAGGTGAAAATGGAGCAGCGCCGGAATGCAAGGGTGGTGGAAACGGGAGATCCCCGAGAAAACCCACCGACCAGCGGAATCGTCCGGCACGATTCCCAATTGCGAAAATTCGGATTGACCCGGTCGGGGATTGAACCCAATTCACTTTGGTGGGAGGCGAGCTGTCTAACCGCTCAGCCACCGCGGCCCGTCTTTTATTGTTATTTCACAGAATTTACGTAAGGACTATTTTTAATATAACACTGCAATCGCCTGGATGTTTGCCAATATGTTTAATGAACAAATATTTTAAATCGTGCCTCAATGACTCACTTCGCAGACATTACACATCCTCCTCAGCCCCTGTGGTTTCAGTGTTTTCAGTCGTCTTTCTAAGCCTCGCACAGGGTGCTACCCAGCTGCTCGCCAAAAACTACTTGCAGTAACCTTCAGTGCTCGCCAGCAGTATTGGAACCGTAGACTAAAGAAGAGGTAAACCACTTATTCGTCTTCTGCGCATTTACCCAGCATTGACCTACCCCAAACAACACAACTGTCAAAGTCACGTGGTCAGTAGTGAGGAACGTGCTTTTTTATATCATAATGTTCAAATGACAAACACTTTTATAGTAATAAAGTACTTTTGCCAATTTTTAATGTAATCGAATTGTATAAAAAAATTGGTTAGAGGAAGCATACGTACACCTCAAAGCACTTACTTACTAATCAGTGTTCTAACCTTAAAGCCAATCAATGCCGGTTTCGCTAGATGTGTTGGCAGAAAAGCAGTTCAATGTTGGGACACGGAGACGTGCGCATGCGACACTGGCCTGTAAGTGCTGACGTGAAGGTATCCAGTTGATTGGGGGCTCGAGGGACCGCAATAAGCCGGGCCGCGGAGTGGCGAAGAAGGAACAGTGGAAGACGAAGAAGAAGAAGAAACGGGGGTGATGTATCGCGAAGGCGTGTGGGAACGTTCTCGGGACGGAAGTCGCTTCGTCTGTCGCCGGCGAACAAATCTGCGAGGCTCTCCCGTCAAACCTCCCGGAGGGATTGGCTGTCGTCGTTTCTCCGATGGTTCCCCGTCAAATGGCGCGAGCTCCCTTGGGGAGAAACGAGCTGGCAACTACAAACTCCTTGCCAGTCACAATCAACGACAATACATCTGAAAGACAGGCAACGCATTGCTGTGCTATTGCTTCCATACCATACAATATTCGACTGTAGTGCCACCTACTGATTAAAAAAAAAAATTAATGTGCGATATCAGCGCTGCAGTGGCCAAGTAATACAATTCACAGAATATTCAAGCAAGAGAGTAGATTGTTTATGCAGGTTCTAGGACATCGACTGTTGGCATTTAATTCGTATTCGTCCATCGTCATGGATGACGCCACACTTGGTCTGCCTTATCGTCCGCCATCTTGGATTTTTCATTGACTGTGACTTCAGGTGACGTCTTCAGCACCATATGTAATTCGTCCTTGACCTTAACCTTAAGATTACATCGTAACCTATATTTCGTTTCCACCATCAGCTGTATTGCTTCTGACATCCACTATCTTGTGTTTTTTGTCGTTTCTTTTTCGGCAGCCATCTTTTTTCTCTCGTCGTCCCCTAGAGGCGCTCCATTAGCTCTCGCTGAACAACAACCGTTGTTTACCTTGTCTGCTAGAGTGCGCCGGTGTCGCTGTGCTCGATGTGCAATAGGTGGAACTCTTGCACTTATCGGGCCGATAATATTGGCATATTTCTGTAAGGTAGTTTAAGAAAATGCTTTTCAAAAAAGTGCTTTCTGTGTGTAAGTCAGGAGCTCCGAACTGCCAAACAGAAAACTGATGCTAGAAAAATACATAGGCCAGTGAAGTCTGTCCCACGCGTCATTAAAAACACGCAGTCACTCCGCAATATCCACCAACAATTTGCATCCATATCTCGGACTTTCATTACACACACGACTGCACGTTTTCATATGCCTATATATTAATCGAAAATGCGCTAAATAGAGAGGTTCGTTGAAATTTATCACATATTTTTGGTATGTAAAGTAAAAAAGATATAGCGCCAAAGTGATTTAGAGCTCATTGTAGTCTTATGTACTGTAAACTTTTGGCCTGTTTAAGTACTGTACAATCGTTCAATATAAAATAAATAAAATTCAATAGTGCCAATATTATTTCATTTAGAAATGCTTGACACGACGCCGCCATTATCCTTAATTTTTTCAACCAGTAAGCCTTACGAGATGGTAGTCTACTAAGGTTGCCATACTATGGACTGAGTTTCACTTAAAACATTTTACAATGTGCTTGAAACTTAATTTGTTTCAGAAGTGAAAATGCGTACCATGGTTATTTCCATAATAATTTCCAGACACGAAAATCCGGATACGAAATTTCTAAGTAGTGTAGGAATGTGCAGCACATATGTATATGTTTTTGTTATCGCGTCATCAAAGACGGCAGATCATCGCTAATATTCCCAAGATTAGCGTTGCCAGCATAAATAGTTATATAACATTTATGGCCTTGCGCCTAGAGTCTATGAGACATCTGAAGAACAGGCCTCGAACACGCAAAATATCTCCTAGTAGACGGAGAGCCAGAGGCCTGCTTGGATTTACCAGTTTTTGGCACGTAAAATGTGCCTGACACTTATCATTAAAACAAAAATAGGGTCTCTTTTCAGGTTCGATAGATTATAAGAGGTTCGTGGAGTTGGAATAATTTATTGGGATCAGTGGGAGTGTTCATTTTTCTGATAATGCCTACAAATGTAAGAAAAATGGTGTAGCTTCTATAAATCCACACATCTATTTTAAAAATAATTCGTGTACAAATGTAACATAAATGACAAATCCTAAAAGGCGAACGTCTCCCTCCACCCTCTCCATTCCTTCTTATCGGTCTTTTTTCACTCGGCGTGTGAATTGTGCTAGTTGATGCTTGGAACACAAGTTTTTGAAACGAACTACTGGACGTGCTCGCAGCTTGTTTACATATAAAAGCGTGGGAAATCCCGAGAAAATCCACCAACCAGCGGCAACGTCTGGCGCGATTCTCACGTGCGAAAATCCGAGGGCGATTCCGCCAGGAATCGAGTCAGGTTCGCCTAGGTGGGAGGCGAGTAGTCTGGCCACCACACCACCGCGGCGCCTACATACGAAAGAACTCACAGACTTCTTGAGACTAGTCCGCGATGCCACTTCCGAAACATTTCGTTTGCCTCGAATATTATTCTGTAACCCTTCAACACAGCCTCAAGCGGCACTTTCCCTCTGCTAAATCCTGAGAAATAATATCGCACAGTGTCTCTGTGAGACTTGGGCTAGAGAGCTGCACTGACGTTACCTGCAAGCTTTCCTTCAATAAAATTATGTTGTCATGACTCACGATAAATCCTGCACAACGAGAGACCTGGAGACTGGTTAGGTTCTTTGCGTGTACAAATTGCGTACTTGATACCGTGCCAGGTCGCCCTTATCGTCGTTCGCTTGCGTCTGTGCCCTGACCGCGCAAAAGAGTTCCAGGTAAGCGAGTACCTTGGAAGTGTATGGATGTGGACACATTTGCAAGCATTATACCTACACGCACTTAAAAGTCAACNCACTTTAACAGTGCTTATGAGTATGGACACCTGCTTTTCACGAGAAGAGTTCATTACTCCTGTCTGGCAATATTTTGAAACACTTTGGTTCAGGTTCACTTTCGTGATTGGATGATTTTTAACTGCCACTCGTCTTAGGAGACTGTTCGCGAATCGCAGGCGTTCGCTACAGGAGTAGCTTAATTCTGAGTGGCTCAATTAATTACCAAAGTGCCACAGAGTAGGTAAGATTGCAGAGGCGAAATGACGTGGTGGTTTTGTTGACGTGGGCGTACCCATTCGCTGATTCGCTGCGCGAGGTTCTGGGAACGGGCCTTTTGTCCGACTGGATACCGCGTGCTCCGGAAGATTCACTATTGGCTAGGCTGCCGGCTGGCGTGTAAGTTACCAGGCGCTGATTGGCGAACGGAGTTCCGATCTGCGCTGCTGGCTTGTGGCTACTATTTTGCTGGAGTGCATGGCAGGAGTTCGAGACCTAAGCGGCTGTTGCACTTCTATACATTTATCTACTCTCGAACCATATATTCTCAAAAAGATACGCAGCCAATAATCAAAGGAAATCTGTAGGAATACACGTAGAGAACTGAAGCCTAGCCTGCGCTAAATATTTTAGCTTAAATGAATTATAGTCCATTCATGATCACTTCCAACTTTTCTGAAGCCCTGCTGAAGTTCTACTTTCAGGCTGGTTCACCGCCTCATGCAAACAAAGCTTAATCAAGTCTAGAAAATTACAACAGAGGGACAACTCACCGCATCTGTGGGCATTCAGTTAAAAAATATTTTGCATATGAACTATTTCTTACTAGGCATTACCAACTGGCCTATTTTCTCTCTCATACTATTACTTTTAATTATAAATTGAATGTTGTAATTTATAGATACAATTAAAATGAAAGTTTAATTAAACCAAAAAGTAGGATACTTATTTATTAAAAGAACTGTAAAACTCTTATGATATATGAGATATCTAGGAAACGACTAATCACGTCATACATTGGGTGATTTTTCAGAGATTCTGTTCAACAAGTGTGGAGACACCGTTAACAGGCTCAATACCCACAGTGTGAGTCAATGTTTTCTTGAGGAGTTACTCTTCTCATCAAATTTTATCCTGGGTCATGAAAGAAAAATTATTTCCTTGTCACGGAAAGTGTTTTCCTTCCCTGGGGAGCAATAACGTAAGATGATGAATGAGACGAGACGTTATCACATAAATATTTTAACGAAGCTTGATGCTTATACTTAAGATGGAAAGCACTGGCTGGAAAACACACGAAAACACACTATACTAAGATACGTTAGCTGTCAAAACCCAAGTTTTCGGCGTAAGGAAAAATTTTGTGACGCCATCTGTGTACTTAATTTCACACCAGGTAGAAACTGGAAACATATAACACTGCAGTTTATTTATAACCAATAAGCTAATACATTTTTCGGCTACCAGATATCAGCTACTTCGCTGGAAAACGCGCTTCTCCGAAAGATTCAAGAGTTCGCTAAAAAGAAGTTTCCCTCACTCAGCAAAAAGTTTAATTCACACCGTGCACTGAGAAAAGGGTTTTGCTGAATCGAACAAAGAAAGTTTCTTTGACGCAACCAAATTAGTTATTTGTATAGGGGCAATGAAAGGATTTGTTGTTGCAACCAAATTATTTTGTTATTCTTATTTGGTATCCCATACAAAAATATGGTTGATGGAACCGAAGATTTGTTTGGCTCTACGTACATTAAACAGTTCCTTATGTGTATATATATATATATATATATATATATATATATTTATTTATATATATATATATATATANACATATATTTATTTATACATATATATATATTTAAGTGAATGCCCGACCGTGTTTCGATCCTATACCGTAACTGCCCGAGCGCGATGTCCTAGCAACCTCAGCTAAAACGACTGCTGACACGAGTGTTTTTAAATGCACGCAGTTAAATTACTGAACAACGTGCGTAAATTAATATTTTAAGTTCTACAGCCTACTTTTTGGTTTCTTTTTGAACTCCTCATTTCATTAGGATGTTTATACCATTATTAAGCATCAACAAATGTTGTGTTAGAAAGAATGCAAACAGACACTGCGCAGTTATTACCGACGCTGAATATGGCGAAAGAAAATATTTGAAAGAAATATGTCTGATCAAAAAATTAATTCCATAAAAAAAGTGTAAAATAGTGTTGCTCAAAACTTCTTGTGGATAGAATTCGTGGAATTCTTTCAGTTGGCAACAGTCTGCGCAGTAAACAGTATCCGTAAGGCAGTCTGCTACCGGGAGCTTGAACTGCCTTGCAGTGTGTTTGAAATACACGTTTTTCAAATAAACTATTAAACGTGCGTCAAATGTGCACACCTACGAAAAGAACACACACTTCAGACGAAGGCTGTTGGGTGCTCTCAAGACGTAAAGCAATTTAGAAATACCATTTTTGAGTGCTATAAAATGGTTTTAAAAAATTCTGCTTTTTCAAATAGTTTTATCTCGAAATGTACGCGTCAGGTCCATGTGAAACTACTCAAGGACCCTGCATTGATCCTTCCTATAAACTTTCCACCAATAAAATAATAGGGTCGCCGCTGAAAGTTCCATTGGTACAAGCAGTGCGACGAGAACACTGCACGCCAGTTCAGAGCCTTGCGCTTAACGGCGATGGGGCACTTGATGCGCGTGGCAGTGCCGCCCTTATCGCTCCTGCGCCTCTCGGCATCAAACGCGGGAAAAAGCTCCAGGTGGGCGGGAACCTTAAAGCTTGTACGAGGTAGGGTAATGAACCCAGAGTTTGAAAAAGGGGTAAAGGGGCACGACGGGGAGGGCGGGTAGCTCGAGCTCCTTGACCCACAGCGTCGCGGGGGCGGCCTGCGCGCTCACCAGACATGTGCCGTACAGCTGCGGACAATTACGGCCGGCAGATGCGCCCTTATAAATACTCCTTACACACATGTTCACCAACTGTCGCCACCCAGCTTCGCCTTCTCGCAGTTCCCCCCCGTCTCCAGCCGTCCTTCGTTATGCACAGTCCCGCCTGCACACAAACTAACCTCTTTCTTCTCTCCGTACTCCCTGCGAACTTCTGCCGTCGTTTAATCACTGAAGTAGAAGTTGAAAACATATATACGACCTACGGTCTAAAGTGAATTCCAAGCGAAGTACACATTTTTAAAGATATGCATGCAGAACTAGTTTAATACAGTGCCACTGTTATGTACCTTCTCTGGAATCTTCTTCTCCCGCATCAGTGTGTTAATGGTAGTTGTGCGTTTTGCCCACCTACCAGGTGTTGGTAAATAGCAAATATTTTGAAATTATAACACGAATTACTCGAAAACGGCGAGGCTTAGGGGTTTTGCACAAGGCGAACGTTTTCGTTAATTATGGCTTGGAAATTAATAATCCATCATTAAAATCCCAGATATGCTACCGTGTCATGGAGGTTAGTTCGAAAAAAGGGTAGTAATCGTACTTGTTTACATAAAATAATTTCATGGAGTGACAGGTGTTGTGGTGTTTGCAGATCTTTGTTCAGCTACCCTTTATCCAGACGCTCACTGTTCCACCTTTAATATTTTCTCCAGAATTTGCAATAACCTAGTGTTTGAGGTCCAGCTTAAAAAGTTGTGTCGCCTTTGCAGGTTCAATTTTAAACCATAGGTCGTGTATATATTTTCAACAAGATTTACTTGCATCTGAAGTTTGTCAGTCGAATTTAGATACTTCCTATAGGTCCCATAGGTACACGCAGTACTACGAGAACACTGTGGTGGTTCTGAAACACCGTACATCATAATTATTCTACGCCGCAAATTATACGTCTTGCATGTGATTATCGACGAGGGAGCCGAGGGTTACCTAGTGGATGGTCCGTTTGACGTCAGCGAGGACGTCGGAGCCGACGCGGGTGCGCGGTTTGGCAGACAAGCGAGGCTCGCGGCAGCCCCCACCCCCTCACCCCGTCCATACCAACCCTCCTCCCAACGTGTATGGCGGTCGTCTAGCAACCGCATGACACTACGATCTACGTCATCAAGATTTGAATTTACTGGACTTGAACCACTTCGAAAACCATCTGGGATGTTCCTCAACACTGGTCAACGTTTTTTTTTTTTTTTTACTATAAAAGGGATTGTATTTAGTTTCGGGAAGACAGAAAGGATAGGGACCTCAACATGATAAAATATTAATTTGGCAGAAGGCCTATCCTGCCATGTTATATAGGGGCTTAATTTTGGGGCATTTATAGGAAAAATATTTTTAATATAAATGCGTTTTATAAATCGTAAATTTTTGAAACGTTGCAATATTTGGGCGAAGTTTGTTATGCTCTGTGAGCCCATAATTAATGTTACTTTACATAATTGATTCACAATAAACATTTTCAATGCAAAGTCTTTTAAAGCCTGTTTTTTAACGGTTTGTGGTCTTGCATTTTTTATATTGGGAATATTATATGAAAAAGAGAACAAGAATTAACCCACATATAAAATAAATAAAACAAACTGTCTGTTGATCATTTATCACAATTTTTGGGGTTAGATATTTGATATTCCAATCTGTATCAGGGGATGGTTGACTCTTTCACAATATTTTGCGACTGCGTTATTTATTTGTACTCTGAAATTGAACATCTGCTGATTGAAAGAATTTGGTGAGACCCATTTGTGTTCAAATGAGTGGTGTGGAAGGAAAGGGAGTAGAAAGCCACTGTCGTGGAGTGGTTGTGTTTCCTGCGAGGTACTCCCACTCTGTGAGAACACTGCACGCCAGTTCAGAGCCCTGCGCTTAGCGGCGATGGCGCTCTTGTAGCGCGTGCCACTGTAACCCTTATAGCTCCCGCGCTTTTCAGCCAAAAAAAAGGAGAAAAACGACGCAGGCAGGCAGGACCCTTAAAATAAGTAACCGCCAACTGCTTCCTATCTGGTTGTTAGTGGTGTTTGGTCGTCTGCTGCAAAGTGTGTTTGTGCTCGCACGCTGTCACAGAGGAGGTAAGTATACAAAGGCGAAATGACTTGTCGGTTTCTTTGATTTGTACGCACCCGTTTGCTGATGGGCTGCACTAGACTCTGGAAAAGCGCCTTTTATCTGATTGGCCACCGCCTGTTGCGAAATATGATCTATTTGTTACGCTGTCGGCTGGCAAGTTATGTTATGGTTATGTCAATGGTTGCAAGAAAAAAATGCTGAATACGAGTACAACGCATACCAAAACAAATTGTGTGACTATAACACATGAACTCAGAAATTAATGTGTTACCGAACGGTGTAAGTATTTCTACTAGTTTCCATCTAATAAAAATCCGAAATAAATTGCTAATAATGAGAAGGAATGTTTGCCTTTAATGTTTTTAGTAACCATTTCTGGAATTTTCGTGGTGCGTTGCAGGGTAAGTGCTTCTGAAGGTCGTTATTTCACCCAGCGAAACTTTTCTTTTCCCAGAATAAACTGTTAGGCAGCCAGGATATATATTTCAACATTCAAAATAATACGCACGTGAAAATTGCATGTCAAATACGCTAGCGATAATAGAACATAAAAAAACTTAACCAATCATATACTGTAAATGTATAGGTCCTAGTCGCATTGTTGCTGGTTCTGGAATAGCAACAGGAGAAGGAGAAGTGAAACAGATAAACACAAGCAAGTTCTTTAAGGAATTATTTCATGTACACTGTAACAGCAGGTGCTTGAATGGACGGCCATTATATAACCGGCAAAGAAGAAACGTATTTTATCTTGTGTGCTCACAAACAAACTGTTTGTCTGGTGACAGCGGCTGCAGTAGAGATACAGACAGCTAAATCCTCGGTACTGTTATAGGATGTTGGATTCAAGAGGGCGTGGTACATAAATAATCACTAAACACATTGATGAAAGTATACAGGTTTTTGGAAGCGAGTCTAGGAGTACTAAGAATCGGTAATCCTATGTCATATTTTTCGCTAACTTTGTGTGCAAATACTTTGTCTGCGTGACGCATTACTGTCCAGCAATTTCTTTCGCCGTAAATTTGCACGTTTTAGTACATCCGTCAAAATGTTTGCTCACGAAGTAAGCACAGGCTGTTATTTAGGATTACACTTTCATAATTTTCTATTTGGGCTTCCTGAAAACTTGCTAATCCTCACACTTATATGCGTTAAAAAAACAGAAAGTAAAAAAAATTCAATGTTAATAAGTGTTTACCTAATACTCTTAATTCAACGTTAAATTATGGAACTGCTTTTCTTCCATCGTTACCAACTTTACCGGATGCATGCCGGCCAGTGTGCCCGTTAAAAATATATATACAGGTGAGGGCAGTGACATTATTCAGAGGTTAATTTCAAAAGTGGTCTCAATTAATCGTAAACACACTATATATAAGTGTTTAAAAGCGAAAAAAATATAAGTAAATAACTGCTCGTATGACATACCGACACCTTGTTCAAAGTGTTAATTAATGTACCACGCCCTCTTAACCAAAATCCTCATGTGGTCCCAAAAAAATGAAATCCAGTAGTGCGAAGTTGGCGATTTTGGAGAAAACAATACCTCCGTTTCTCCACTAACATCGATCGATAGTTGATTGTGATCTCGAGACGATAGCGAGTACGCAATGCAAAATAAGCTGGAGCTTTGACGCGTTGGATCCACGTCTCTCACAAACACTTCTGGCAGGATTTGTTCCATAAACATGCGTCTATATGCATACTGCTCACAAAAAGTTTAGCATATTCCCCGGTCACCAACGAAAACGTAATATTTATGTTTCTAGTAGGAGTGGATCGTACTAACGTTGTGTGAATCATGTGAACGTTGGCGTCTTCCCCTCCAGCGACATGCGTATTGCACGTACACAAACACAGTAGGTTCAACCTCAGACCTGCAATTGATGAACGGGACGATTTGCCTCAGGAAATGCTTAATTATCTTGTGTTTGGCATGCTTCGTCGGACACAAGCGTGCCTCAGGAATCGTGGAGGACCTACACGTTATTGAAGTTTGTAAATGCATCTGAGAAGACCATTTTTTTTGTTATTATTGAAACTGATGAGATTCCTTTGTTTAAGTTGTTTTTTTGTCTATGACTTTTGTTTGTTTCATACTGGAATAATCTAAACGAGTATTGTGGTTGTTTTTTTTCACTGTACGTGCTATAAGAAGTACAACATGAAATGTAAACTACTTTTATTCAATATCCTGGAGTCCGATATATGCTAAACTTTTTGTGAGCAGTATATTTCTAACGAGGTGAGTTGACTGCTAGAACAAATCTCGTGCACAATGCTTACCCAGACTTTGACCGACAAAAACTACCCAAAGCAGTAAGCCGACACAAGATATTTTTCTGTGCCCACACATGATTGTTCTTTGTGTAAAACTTCAAATGTCGGGTAAAGTAGGCCTCATCTGCAACAAAAATAACTGCGGGAAACTCAAGACTGTTTAGAACTCTGACTCGTGAACCAGCAAGCAAATGCTGCATGGTTACAGTACTCTACGGATACTACACACTGAGAGAAAGGCCAACAAAGTATTTGTTTGTGTGGGGCCAAAAATATATTTAGTAGCACTAACTAAATATTTTGTTGGGTAGACAAAACTTGAAAAACAATAAAATAAATTTTGTTCATCTAACAAAATGGGTGCTTGAATAAACAAAACCTCTGTTTTGGGCCAAAAGAAATTAGAATGGCAACAAAATATTTTTATGATTCTACTATATATATTTTCATGCCCACTCATTTGATATACCTGCGTTCGAAAATACAACTCGAGTGTTCGTTTGCATTTTTCGTGACAATTAGGATTGTAATGGCGTTTGTTAGTGCGTTTGTTGATGGTTTATAATGGTATAGACATACTAATCAAACAAGTTCAACTGGAAACTTAAAAGCAAAGCTGTATATCTTGACATTTATTTGTGCACATTGTCCAGTATTTGAATTGTATGTATTTAACAACATTCGAATTTTCACAGTAGTCACTTTGGCTGAGGTTGCTAAGTTGTGGCGCTTGGGCGCAGATGGTCAAGGTTTGAATCCCGGTCGTGCTTCCAATTTTGTTAATATTAACCGAAACTGTCATTGTACGTAGAGCCAAACAAATCTGCAGTCACACCAACCAAATCTTTGTTTAGGGCAACCAAATAAGAACATTAAAACAATTTTGTTTCAACAACAAAATGATTAATTGCCCCTATACAAACCATTAATTTGGTTTCTCCAAACAAGCTATGTTTGATTCAACAAAACTTTTTTCTCAGTGCACATCAAAGGAACCGCCATGCCATTTCGCCTCTGTGTTATCACCTACTCTATGTCTGGTACAGTGCAGCAGTAGCACGAGTGCTGGTATAGGCTGTGCACGGTAACGTGATCACCTTGAGGCCCTAGTTACTTTTTACTTTGAGCCATTATTTTATCCTTTAACCACACCTTTAAATAAATATTGCCATGTAAGTAATAAACACAGTGTATATATTCCACCACACTCAGAATTTAACTTCTAAGGCTAAAATAAAATAAATTTATTGACTATTATTCCAAATGAGACGACTTTCAAAAGTGCTCACTTTACCGTGAATAGCTTATAGAAGTATTACACCTCCCGCGTGCTGCAGAATTCCTCATCAAATTGCGCGTATCGTTCTCGGCCCGCTTCGTGTCTGCTGACCTTGAACATCCCCCCCCCTTTTTTTTTTCACCTCACAAAAAATCGCTGACGGGTCGCCACGAAACGTGCTGCGACCCGGCCAATGTCTGTTCGGGATACGCTCACAGCAGAGTAGCATCGACGAATGTGTAACTTGCCAGCCCAGCCCACGGGAACCTTCCCCCCGCCATTCTGGTTTCTAGGTTCTTCCAGTTTGTCTATGTTTTCGAAAAAAGAACATTGCGAAAGTACCCCCTTACGTAACTAGCTGTTGACCTTACAGACAGTACAGACAAGACCATGTAACAACTATATGAAAACATAAATAAGTCACAATATTAATTCTGCCAAAATTGGCTAAAATAAAAAATTGGACGTAAGTACATCAAGAATCCAAACACTTGTTGGGGAGGGGGAGGTTCCCCTTAAAACTGAAAAAAGGGGGCCACCATATGACCAGGACTGCCCAACCAGTTTGAGTTGGAGTTGAGAGATTTGAGCGGCTCTTAACGAGGTCTTTAGAGCTGATGAAAGTAAAATGAGGTGAGAATGGAGATTTTTCACCTGCCCACCAGCGGCATCGTCCCGTACGATTCGCACTTGCGAAAAACCGGGAGTGTCCCGGCCGGGGATTGAACCCGGTTCGCCTTAGTGCGAGCAGTCTAACCGCTCACCCACCGCGGCCCCTGCTCGACCAGTGTGTCCATGTATGTGTGTGCACGTGTGCGTATCTTATATCTATATACACTCGCTTACACATGTGCAACAATAATTTATTTATATTTTTCTTAAATACTAGATTTTACAGCAAATAACTAACTTATAATTAACTAAAACAGATGTCTTTGTAGAACAAATATTTTCACACTAAAAAATGAATGTGAACGTGTAACGATAGGGTGGTGTAGACATGTATAATCCACCTTCTGCAAGCTGGAAAGAGTAAAAATACATAATATTACCATTCTCTCAAATATATCATGTCGCAAGAAAACTGTACACCGAAGAAAACTACCGTTTTCAATTTTTTCCCCATAAATTTCCGAATTAGCTTTTTTCGAAAGAAACAAAGTACTTCAATACTTGAACGTGTGTATGAATCCGGTCCGTGTTTCTCTTCTAACCACATCAAACTTCCCTCCATTTTTCAATATTTTCAACACCTATTCCAAATGAATTTGTTATACGTTAATGCCATTACTGGGGTGTTGTGCATCCCACTCCATCATTTCGGTATAATTTCTATATTATTTGTTGCAATTTGTTTATTGCGAGGTTGTCATAGTTGGTAGGTGATAGATCCTTACGTCGCGTTGGCAGCAGGTTCATCAGAAACGGAGAAAGTTGTTCAGCGAAGTAGGAACAAGGAATTGTTTATATCTTGAGCGCAAAATAAACGTCATACAAACCAGCCCAGCATTTGCTAGGAGTGATGGCGGAAAGCCTCAGGATGACCGGACCGGAAATCAAAACAGAGTACTCCTGAAAGTGAGTCTGTTTTTTCACCACTGCAACACCTCACTCGGTGCGAGTACGATACTATGGACGTGTAGGGCACCTATAAAAAATTCCATATTCCTTAAAACGTCATTAAAATAGGGATACGTAAATCGTCGGAAGTTCCCGACTTCTTGCATATTCTTACAAATATGTGAAAATAAATATTTACAACATTAAGCAATTCAGAATGCTAGATATTATNATTTACAACATTAAGCAATTCAGAATGCTAGATATTATGAACTGAATAGTCTTCGTTCTCAAATTATGGATAATTTGTGAATTATTAATCATAATTGCAGGAGTTGGGGATTTTATAACTCTATTAATTTTGTAAACACGAACTAGAATGATAGACAACTTTGAACTCTTAGAGTATGCCAAACAGCAGGAATTGCCGAACATTATACATGTTCACTCTGTTTTATGAAACCTATCCATATAATGACACCGTGATTACTTTAGTTTTTCATGCTTTCTTTCAACGCACAAAGTCACTCCTATTAACGTTTCTAATTGTTAAGTGGATATTCTATATACATATATGTTATATATTCAAGAATATGCATACGTACATGCCCACGAATACGTCCATATTTCATTCGGCAGTATGTACAAATTGCATGTCTCTTCCAGTATATTCGTTAAATGTGTGACAGTATAGTATTATTGATCTCCTATCACGCATTTAATTTGCGAAAAATTCAGCTTCCCGGGATTAATGTCGCACTCTTGGGAGTGTCCGTCACTGTACTTCCTCATAAACTGACGGGACCTGGAGGCGTTCTGTAAATATTAACTAGGGACTCCCCCCCCCCTAAGCGGCTTTTTGATCTCTGTATATTTACAGTCATGGACATACGTGTTCATACAACTTCCCTCTCGAAATGGCAAATGTCGTATAACTGCTAAATAATGGCGTGGCTACTGCAAGTTCGCTTTATTACGACGACAGAAATTAAAATTTCCTGTAACCTGCCTTCCGTTATGCAAATTCTGCTTAGAAATAAGGTGTGCCCTTAGTTAACATGGTTTATGGCCAGTCATAAATATTCATACACCATTGAAACAACAACAAAACAGGACGTGAAACGATCTTGTAGAGCATGAATCGCCAGCCAATTGTTTACTACGCGTTGTTATGTTTTTATTTGTTTTATTTCATAACTTTCACTAATTCGCATTGTAACTGGACAGGAGAACAACACTAGCCCATCTGGCTTATAACTAGTTCATTTTGAAAATATTTAAAAAAATTAACTAGATACTTTCTAAACACTGTGTACGATAGAAAAACTGACTCGTTTAAGTACTCAAGCCCGATAGTGATTGTAAACCTCGACAACATACAAGTTCTATGCAGACATGTTTTCCGGAACATGTCCGGCTCTCCGCATCTCCTCCCCTCTTGTACCTGATCCCTAGGGTATAACAAGATACATCTTTCTGAGCCTTAAGAAACCATATCATGGACAGTCCGGTACCACCACCAAGGTCTCAGAAAACATGACCCTCCATCCAATTGCCACAACAATTGGGCTTCACAGGACCGAGCTCACAACTGCTGAAGCAGCTGTGGTTATCCGTACGGGAAAATTCCACATTGAGCGTCTTGCAGACAGTAAGAATGTCCTGAAGGGGCTGTTACAGCTAAGTGGGGAACGTGAAAAGTAGCCGAAGTCTACGCAAGGCCTATCACACACCTCTAAATCAGTTACTGTTTATATTCGCTGCTTGCACCGCAGGCTGTACACGTGGTCAAGACGTCGTGGGCTCGGTCAGCAAGGGGTGCATGCGTGTAGGGACCGTCGAGCCACCCCCTGTGTTCGGGATCCTCCTCCGCAGAGAAAAAAAGACCTCAATTCCTGGCTCCGAGGGTTTATTGACTACTTCGTGCCGTCCTCATTAGCGTGACTGTAGCGACGGTTTTGGCTGTCGTCATTCTGCGTCGCTTGATCAAATGTTTGGTTACTAGTTTTCTGCCCACTTTTTCGCCCGCGTAACCACACCGAGCAGTTTCTATGTTCCTTCACGGAAAGACCTTTTTGAATTTTGTCTTCTGAGTATTTCTAGTTGTAATGCTACTGGAATATGTCCAAGTTTTAAAATTTTTTCTAGTGAATAAAAGCTCAAGTTTGTTGGAAAACCAAATGCAAACGAACGGCCTCGCCATCGTTATAACATGTAATTTGGACAGCCCTCCGTGCAGCTGGAATGAGTAGTATATCCCAGTTTACTCTTCATCGAATATTACGTACGAAATTATACGAAATTATTAATGATGGAAATATGATTTAAACACGTATATAGAACCTTACAAGGAAAATAAACTAACGTGATGTATTTCACTGAATTATTGATCCTGCTCAGTTCCGAAAACTTATTTTTCTGCGACTCTGAAGAAAAGGAAAAATATATATAAATTTTTTGTAAGAGACAGGATTCATTTCTATTAATACCTTTTCTAATTTTAATAAGTTTTTACAAAATATGTTAGTGTGAAGGTCACACACATGGAAACGATGTAATTTAGCTAATACGTAATCGAAAACACTTTTGAAATCTTTTCACCTTCTTAGGGACTTGAGTTTAGAAAAATACTGAAATAAGAATTAGTTATTTATACAACTGACCTTTTACAAAAAAATAAGATAACTATATCTCATCGCGATACTAAGCAATGCAGAAAAAACGAAACGTAATGCTACAGTCGTCGGTCGCATTTACCGACTGGTTCCAGGAAGGAAACGTGCACCATCATAATGGAACCGGAGCTCGGAGACGGACTTGAGAGCGCACATATCGTAGCATGAGTCGCCATGCAGCAGCATACCACATCCCATGACCGGCGACATTTTGCAAAGTAGTGCGCAGGGCGGTTTGGGTACTCTAGTCCGATATCAACACGGATGGTGTCACGCCGATCGGCTGAAGAGAGTTCGTTATCCGGAGCTGCGTGGGGTGGGCACGAATCCCATTCCTGTCTCGCCGATGACGATCACCTTGTGAGGGTTTGTAGGCGACTTGGCCATCGAGTCTGATTCTCCCCCCGAAATTGTGGAGCACAACGCGGNAATAGTTCCAAAGTTTTAACGTAATTGTTAATTTATCGCTTAGAAATGGGTGTCGAAAAGACTTGTATCTTATTATTCCAATTATTAATGACGTGATGCTACAGTATTTAGATTTCAACGTTTCTTGCATAGTCACATGATCACGCTAAAGGTGAAAGTAACGCGGCCATTTGTTTACTAAACTTCGTTCCTTGTGATGCTTCCTTGGCCGGCTCGACAATTGAGAATACGTGGGACACGATCGTACATCGGTTGAATACCCTTCCGCCCCCACGAAATGAAATCGAACTGTGATCTCGGGTCAACAACACGTGGTCCACGATACCCCAAGACATTATTTGAATACTCATCGAAGGTTCGGCAGTGTATGGCCCCACGTGGAGGTCCCAGTATTGTAGGCCACTGGAGCCTTGTATGTATGCAAAAATTATATAATTTGTTTCGCACCTGTTTACTTAACTTATGCAGTTTGGCATGTTTTTGAGCATTCCTTCATGGTGTGACATTATCTCCGTCAGGCAGTATATTTGGACATAGGTAATGAAGATAAAATCTCAAAAGAGAGTTTATAAATAGTGGCTTGGAAATGATTTTTACTTTCAGCAGGATTCAAAGACCCTAAACATGTATGCATTTCAATAATACAGCTTGAGAGTACCGTGCGTTTGTGCGTATGTCTAGCGAATACACTATTAAAGAGTATTTTAGATAAGATTTTTTTCCTGCATTTTATCACTCACAAGAGACACTGGGACCACGGTGCTCGTCTCCCACCAAGAGGAATCGGGTTCGATTCCCGGCAGAGTCCCTCCCAGTTTTTGCAAGTGGAAATCGTGCCGGATGTTGACACTGTTCATCGGGTTTTCTCGGGTGTATCCCGTATCCCCGTCCTTTCATTCTGGTGCTACTCCATACTTCGTACACACGACGACCACATGAAAGATAACATGTAATATGTTACTTGAGTTAGTCTCATGCTCTCTCCAGGTGTGCATAATATATTTCGGGGAAATTAACAAATCTGCAGTGTGACAAAATAAGAAAGAAAAAAAAAATCTTTATAGCGTTCCTTTAAATCACCAAATCTGTACCAGTTTATTTATTTCTTTTTTTTTTTTTACAGATGTCACNATCTTTATAGCGTTCCTTTAAATCACCAAATCTGTACCAGTTTATTTATTTCTTTTTTTTTTTTTACAGATGTCACAAACTTTTTTTTGTAGCAAGTATGAAAATTAGCTACAAGATCATCTCATGGAATCACCAGATCTGATGAGAAAATGGCCAAATTGGCATCTCTGCGCGTGTGAGAGCCAATGAGGGTGAGATGAGGATCAGCGGCGGAATGCAAGAACGGGGGAAACAGGAGATCCCCGAGAAAACCAGCCGACCAGCGGCATCGTCCGGCACGATTCCCGCTTGCGAAAATCCGAGAGTGACCCGNCTAACTTTTTTTTGTAGCAAGTATGAAAATTAGCTACAAGATCATCTCATGGAATCACCAGATCTGATGAGAAAATGGCCAAATTGGCATCTCTGCGCGTGTGAGAGCCAATGAGGGTGAGATGAGGATCAGCGGCGGAATGCAAGAACGGGGGAAACAGTAGATCCCCGAGAAAACCAGCCGACCAGCGGCATCGTCCGGCACGATTCCCGCTTGCGAAAATCCGAGAGTGACCCGGCCGTTGATCGGAGCCGGTTCGTACGTGGTGGCATGAGAGCGCTGAGCCATCGAGTAAAGACGTTACAGTGTGTATGTTGGCAAAAGTCAAAGTTGAGGTAATGCACGCGCGGTGGTGGTGCGAGCGATGACAGCCGCGCGGGGAGGAATGCTGGGCGCGCCGCTGCGCCGTTACGTAAAAGAGTGAAAGTGGCGGGCGGTTGCACGCGGTGCCGCCGCGGCCGGCCAGGAAGCGCTGGCAACGCCGAAATGCCGGGCTAATTGAAGTGGGAGGAGGCCGAGGAGGAGGAGAGATGGAGCGATAGCGGCACTGGGGCCCGGCCGCCTGGAATGCGGCGAGATGGCAGACACACAGGGCTGGCCCCGCCCGCCACGTACAGCTCAAAGCTCGCCTGCGTCAGGGGTGTCCTCCCTCATATTACCACCTCACCCCCTTCACACACCCACGCAGAACAATTAACGTCACAGAAGCGAAACAGCCGCTTACACCGCGAATTCCAGCTGCATATGCCAGAAATACAGATTACGTTTTACGTATGTATGCAGAAGTGAAATGGCATCACAGAGTACTTAGCATACAGTGGCGAGACAGCCTCTTGAAGCGCGAACTACAGCCGCACACACCGACAAAATGGCGTCACTCGCCAGTAACATGTCGGAAGCACGTTCGCCAGTCAGCGGGTGGTAACTCACTTGCCAGCTGGCAGCCTAGCTAATAAATAAAATTAGGCCAATCAGACACGAGGCCTGTTCCAGAGCCGTGCACATTAAATGAATCGCCAAAACCTAAAAATAGATAGAAATCACAACCCACTTAAGTAGCAAAATGTATATAATAAATTGAAAAAAAAAAATAAAAAATAATGTGGTTCGACAACGGAAAGCCGTAGGTCGAAATTAAAGCATGAGGAAAAAAAAAATCAAAGTAAGGGATGATTAGTTATACACCTACATTTCCCACAAAGGGTAAAGTTGTAGAGGTGGAAAGTCATGCATGCATAGTCCAACCTATGGCTAGCCACGTAGAAAAGTATATACTCTGCATAGAACCTAAGAAGACAAGGGACAATACAAATTGATTATTAAGCGAATGCACAAAAATTAGTTACATCTCTCCTGCCAGAATAGTTTTCATAGAGAAACACAAAGCTAAGCGATGCTGAATGGTTGAGTTCCAGGACACCCCGTCAACAACTGAACACACGATGGAAGAGTTGGGTAGAATCAACGAAGAATAATAAGGCACCAGGACATCATTCCAGGGATTTTGAAGATTGTCCATTCACGAATATGTCATGATCTTCATTTATTAATGAAAGAATGCCCTGCTCAATAATGTTTTTCAAGTATATAGAAACAAGGACTCCTCAAGATTATGTATACAGATGGGGACAAAGACCCCACCAAAGCGAAATGCTACAGACCACTAACACTTCTTTCAGTATTAGAAAAAGTGTTGGTGAAAACCATTGTCAATAAAAGCAAAACAACTAAGGAAACACATGTACTTGGCATATTCTTCGATATTAGCATATATTTTCAGAATGCTTGGTAGCCTGCGGTGATTTGGCAACGCAAGGAAAAGGAATGCCACAGAGATCTCTACAACTTGATACGATATTTCTTCGAAGAGAGAGTAAGCATGTATTCAGTTAATGGTGTATGCTTAGAGAAACGAATATCAAAGGGGTGTCCACAGGGAGCAGTCCTTAGAAACACTGTTGACACATTTTTTCGAGTAAATCTTCCACAAGGATGTGAAATATTTGCACAAGCTGACGATGCACTGATTATAATCCCAGCATGTAACATAAGAGAACTCGAGACAAAATCATATGAAATCCTAAAGGAGATAGATGAATGAGTGGAGGAGTAAGGTGAAACTTGAGTTTTCAGTAGAGAAAACTACTGCAATGATTCCGAAAGGGAAACTGCAGATATACCCAATCATAAGATTTAAGGGAATACCTGTTAAATTGAAGAAGAAAGTCAAGTATCTTGGAGTAATACTTGATAGTACGCTTCAATTTCAAGACCACATTTCATACCTCATGGATAAAGCAGTGAGTCACTTAAACAAGATCATATTAGTGTCTATAGCATCATGAGGTTTGTGCTTCAAGGCAATGAATACACTCTATAAAGGTGTATTCTAAAGAACTTAATTATATGGAGTATCTCTCTGGTACATAAAAAAGAGATTATTACTGAAATCCCAAAGAGCAACATTACCAGCAATAACAAAGGCATATAGAACGACACATACCGAGGCCCTGCAAGTAACTGCTGAGGTAAACCCACTGAATATCTTGACAGAAGAAAGAGGCTCACTGCTGGAAGAAACCGATGGCTGATCAGCATCTTTGGCAAGAAAGAAGGAAAAGAGAGGAGTATCCATAGTAATATGACTGGAGTGATGGGGCAGGTCAGAGAAGAGGAGGGTCACTTACAACTTATTTCCAGATATCAGGGAAAGATATCGCCACCATTGGATTACAACGGATTATTATCATAGTCAGATAATAGCAGTACACAGAAAATTCAAAGCCAAGTTACATAGATTTTTTATTCAGTGGACTCTCTCTCCTCTTTGTCCGATCTGTAAAGTTGAATATGCCCATAGACTGAAGACATTAGGATAGAGTTGCGTAGAAAACTGCAAATAGAAGAATAGCAAAACGTAAGTATATTATCTCGTAAAGGGACAGCAAAGTTTTTTTTTGGAGAATTTTCAAAGGAAGTTATTAATACATTAAAGGAATGTTATGTGTGGTTATTAGTGAATCCTCCAGAAGAGGAAACAGGTTTTTTCGAAAAGTATCTTACCTCTGGAAATGAGAGTATAAAACCACTATAGGAACCCAAAAGTTGGAGCAGACCCACTTCTCGGATTTCACAGTGAATAAAACCGTTATGTAAACATTGTAGTGGGAGCGGACCTACCACATAGCCTAGGGATAGCCCCAAAGAAAGTCACAGAGAATTTTGAAATTATTCATCAGCAGGTAACTGGCGAGTTGGGGGGCCTTGCCGCCAGCGCCGATTAACTGAAGATAGCACGTATAACGACTTGGCAATGAACAAGAAAGTGATGGAATGGAGTAAAAAATACCAACGCGATATAACATGGAAACGAACCAGTTATAATGCAGAATAGCATTGCACAATGAACACGATTTAGACAAGATTCATGACTAAATAACTGACTGCAGGGGAGAGGGGGACCGAAAAGATATCTGGAGGTCCTCCCCCTCTCCACTGAATGTCGATACAGACTGAATCGAAAGTAGAACATAAGTTAATTAGTTAAGTAGTCAGTGTCGCTACATTAAAGCATAGATATACACTGCAGAGCCAAAAAAACTGGCACACCTGCCTAATATCGTGTAGACCCCCCCCTCNATAATGTCTGAAGGTATGCAGGAGGCAATTCACAACATGAATCCTGCAGGGCAGTCCACAAATCCAATCCGCGCCATTTTGAGAAAGGGTTGCACGTCTGTCACGTTTAATGATTCTCATCATTCGTAGTTTGTCCCGTTCTTTTACGGTCNGTTTAATGATTCTCATCATTCGTAGTTTGTCCCGTTCTTTTACGGTCTTTTTCCGGCCGCAGCTATGTCGAAGATGTGATGTTTTACCGGATTCCCGATATTCATGGTACACTCGTGAAATGGTCATACGCGAACATCCAAATGTTATTGCTACCTCGGAGATGCTATGTCCCATCTCTCGTGCACCGACTATAACACCACGTTCAAACTCACTGAACTCTTGATAACCTGCCATTGCAGCAGCAGTAACCGATCTAGCTGCTGACCGCATCGCGTTACTCTGATTGGTTCCATACCTCTGTTATTTGCATACACACGCCTATACCAGTTCTTTTGGCTCTTCAGTGTAAAATAGAATATATTCCGAGAAGTGTGGGAACTAGGGGGATGGCAGGTAAACCGCACCACACCACTACTCCAAACTACCTGGATGTAGATGTAATAGAATAAAATCAATCAGGTGGAAAAATTACGTGGTCCTGATATCAAGCCAAAGACCAAAACAAAGTAAGGAGAAATTAACAGGAAAGATAAAGGAAACTCGTATACCTCCGCATCACCACAGAATACTTCAAAATACGAAAATAAAACAGTCGCATATACAGCAATTTCAACCGCACATGCCAGAAACACAAAACATGTAGGTACACAGATGTGAAATGAACCATGGTGTTTACTTTGATGTGGGGTAACACATCACTAGGGAACCCGAATTTCGCGAAAAAAAATTTCCGCACATGCTAGATTTCAGTACGCTACAGGCGTACCAGCAATTTTCTTTTGTTTATTGGGAGCGTATTTTTGAGAAGATATTTTCCTGCTTGACTGGCTAATTAGAATTAGGTAACTTCAATTAAGAACATCTGTGATTCGCGCATATATACCTAAGACGCGCAATACACAACCATCCAATAAAGAAAGTGGATCTGAGCCAAAGTGTCGTGAATACAAATGGTTGTGAAATCTTTTCGCGAAAATCGGGTGTCCCCTGCACATAGCCAGGTAGGTAATGTGACGGTGTCACACCTACCACAGGATGTAAGCGCCTAGTATTCCTCTCCAATTTTGCTGTCAGTTTGTACATGAGCTACGTGGGAAGTGCCGATGTGGACTTGGCTTAACTGGGTGTGAGCGCCCCGTCTGACTACTGCCACTGCTGGGTGCCGGCTTGAGAGCTGGCGTTATACTAGCGCACGGGCCACTGGTCTGCTTACTCGACGGCACTTTGCGCCTTATCCCTTCCCCTGCGCGTCTTCAGGACAACGGACGACGTGGGCCAGCTTGTGATGTCACCAGGGGCGCTCTATGCTAATTGAACATCAGAAATCCTTCTAGAAGGGGGCGCAAATTGAATACAATGCTCGTGTTCTCTCCTTTACGAGGAGACAGGCCCAGGGACTAAATAGGTAGGAACTCTGTTCCATAACAAAATGGCGGGGGGGGGGGTACGTTGCTTAAAATTATTTCAAAAGATAGGTTTGTAACAAGCTAGGGTAAATTTTGTAATTATTTTGTACCTGTTGTAGGAAAATGATATATTGTAATGAGAAATCCCCCACTTTTATTTCTGTGCAGACCTGAAATGGGATCAAACTACCTTTTTTGAGTCACACTACGGAGGGGGGGGGGGTCCTCTCTATTTCGTTGGGAAAGAATAAACCAACTGTGGAAGTACAGATGGAACTGCTGTTTGCATGCATCGGCTAAAAACCGTCACAGTAGATAAAGCTTAACGCCTCGCTGACAGCGAGGTCATTAGAGACGGAGCAAACNGCATCGGCTAAAAACCGTCACAGTAGATAAAGCTTAACGCCTCGCTGACAGCGAGGTCATTAGAGACGGAGCAAACGTCTCAGATAAACAGGAATTAGGAAGGACCGGCCATAACCAGTACTAAGGAACCATCCCCAACATTAGCCTGGAATGATTTTGGGAAACCATAGAAAACCGAAATTAGGCTGGCCGAACCCAGATTCGGAACCAGGTCCATCCGAATGCGAGTCCGAAAGTTTACTACTGCACCATGTCTCTCGGTCAAGTAACAAGGCGCTGATTGGCGAATGGTGTTCCGATATGTTGCTGGCCAGTAAATCCATGTTGCTGGATATACTGCTGGAGTTCGCGGTACAAGTCGTTGTTTCAATTCGGCATTAGTAAGTATCCTGGGCCAGCAAAATGACCTCACAGGCCAGCAAAATACTGGAACACCATTAGCCCGTTAGCACCTTGTAGTTCACTTGCCAATCTACAGCGCAGACTATAGTGATTTTTTTTTGCAACACCCATCAGTCAGTCAGGCAGAAGGCCCGTTACAGACTTTCGCGTAGGCAGTAATGGAATGGTTACCCCACATCAAAGGAACCGTCACTCCATTGCACTTTTGTGTGTCTACTCTACCGCACCATCTACTTAATAGGTAGTTCTGCAGATGACGTCATACCTTGAGTGTTATAAGCTGTCTCGCAGAAATATGTTTATTTTCCCCTTGCATCCAAAATGTAGGTTGCGTCCTGCTGTTGTCTATAGCGCACGGCAACAGTTCAAGAGCATGGGTACTAGTACGTCCATGGCTGAGAATATCTACGAACTATATTAGAGTTCCCACATTTTCTCCTTCAGCCCCATTGGTAGAGACGGCGATTTACAGCTAAAATGTCGGACAGCATGTTAGGTTTCAAATTCCGATTCGCACGTCTGTGACATTTATTGCCTTACTGGCTGCATGCAGCCCATGTGATACTGTCCATGAGGTACCGTTTCCTCCTTATTTGACAAGTCCAATGAGATTTATTATGGTCTGACATTGAACATGCAGGATTCGCCTACTAAACTTTGCAAATGTGTCATTCAATTATAAAAGTAACAGGAAACCATGAAGTTTGGCACGGAATATTTTCACGAAAAAATTATTATCTCTACCCATAGGGTAAGTAGTAATAAATTATTACTGATAATGCAATACTAGTTAAGTTACCAATTTGTGTGTCACTTACTACAAAGGAAGGAGTGAGTGATTGAAGAGATTTGGGAGATTCTTAACAGCGAGGTCTTCAGAGCCGATGATGGAGACTTAGGTATGGAGCAGTGCAGGAAAATGAGAGATCCCCGAGAAAACCCGCCAACCAGAGGCATCGTTCGGCACGATTCCCACATTAGAAAATCCGGGAGTGACCCGGCCCAGGGAATGAGCCCGGTTCGCCTTTCTGGGAGGCGAGCAGGCTAACCGCTCAGCNTTCTGGGAGGCGAGCAGGCTAACCGCTCAGCCACCGCAGCCCCAAAATGGAAGGAAGCAGAAATTCGACCAAATAGGCAAAAATATATCCAGTGGGTATCATCAATATCCTGATAAACAGTTGCCTCAACCAACATTGGGCGAGAGTACCAAACGAGTGTTATTTGGACAACTACTGTTAAAATTTCGAATCAGTATTATTTCCGAAGGTCACAAACATNAGGCATCGTCCGGCACGATTCCCACATTAGAAAATCCGGGAGTGACCCGGCCCAGGGAATGAGCCCGGTTCGCCTTGCTGGGAGGCGAGCAGGCTAACCGCTCAGCCACCGCAGCCCCAAAATGGAAGGAAGCAGAAATTCGACCAAATAGGCAAAAATATATCCAGTGGGTATCATCAATATCCTGATAAACAGTTGCCTCAACCAACATTGGGCGATAGTACCAAACGAGTGTTATTTGGACAACTACTGTTAAAATTTCGAATCAGTATTATTTCCGAAGGTCACAAACATTCTGGGTCTGAGCAAGATATAGGAGGGAACACTAGATCTCCAGAGGAACTTACCAACAGATCGAATCCCGTAAATAATCTTTCAGATGTACTTATTTCTCCTATTGTAAAGGGATGCGATTGATGAAACAACATTGCTAACAGATTCCAGATTGCCACTTGGAAGAGAGCACTCACTGTCTGGCTAGTGACAAATGCAGATCGAAAATGTTGTTACCTGAACATACGCCAGAGATCTATGCAGGTTACCAGACTCGTACAATGTCGATTCAACAGCATCAGGATGAAGGTAAAAATAATAAAATGCTGTCATTATTTTAAGGGGTCCGCCGCCTATCTGGTGATTAAACTGCGTTGCAGAGTGTTCATTACGAAATTACATTTATATAAAGAGAGTGTTGAATAGAATTAAAGGTTTATGTTCACATATTTCATAACAAATATTGTTACAAGACGCCTGAGTGGCGTATCTCAGTTAGTGAGAAATGGACGTCTTTACAAAAATAAAAGAACTACATATGGTTTAAGTTTTTCACACAGCTATTATTAGAGAATTAATCTATCTTCACTATTACTCTTTTCATTTCTCAATTAGCGCAATATTTAATGTATATTTTACTCTAATTACCGACCTTCTTAATGTCACTGTTGGGTTGTAGTCAATTAACTCGTACTCATAATTGACACACTTTCAGTTTAGTCTGTCTGTTGCCATCGTTTGTAATGTTTTTCACTCACGCATCCAGTCCACTAGTTCACNTGGGTTGTAGTCAATTAACTCGTACTCATAATTGACACACTTTCAGTTTAGTCTGTCTGTTGCCATCGTTTGTAATGTTTTTCACTCACGCATCCAGTCCACTAGTTCACTATTCGCTGCGCCGATGCTCGCNCCAGAGATCTATGCAGGTTACCAGACTCGTACAATGTCGATTCAACAGCATCAGGATGAAGGTAAAAATAATAAAAATGCTGTCATTATTTTAAGGGGTCCGCCGCCTATCTGGTGATTGAACTGCGTTGCAGAGTGTTCATTACGAAATTACATTTATATAAAGAGAGTGTTGAATAGAATTAAATGTTTATGTTCACATATTTCATAACAAATATTGTTACAAGACGCCTGAGTGGCGTATCTCAGTTAGTGAGAAATGGAGGTTTTTACAAAAATAAAAGAACTACATATGGTTTAAGTTTTTCACACAGCTATTATTAGAGAATTAATCTATCTTCACTATTACTCTTTTCATTTCTCAATTAGCGCAATATTTAATGTATATTTTACTCTAATTACCGACCTTCTTAATGTCACTGTTTGGTTGTAGTCAATTAACTCGTACTCATAATTGACACACTTTCAGTTTAGTCTGTATGTTGCCATCGTTTGTAATGTTTTTCACTCACGCATCCAGTCCACTAGTTCACTATTCGCTGCGCCGATGCTCGCNCTGTTGCCATCGTTTGTAATGTTTTTCACTCACGCATCCAGTCCACTAGTTCACTATTCGCTGCGCCGATGCTCGCAGTAGCAGATTTTCCTCCCGCTGGTCACTTCTCTCACCGCTCGTTTCGCTCGTCTGTCGTCTATCGCCGAAACTCCAGCCACTCAACAACTCTCGGCCCGGAGGACCGTCGCACTATTTATACTCTGCTGGCCTTGGCCTGGAAAGTTCGATGCACTCCGAGTCATACTGACAGAAACTAGGGCAGTAAACCACTAGAAAATTATTCAGATAAACGCAGAAACTAAATACAACCAAGGTCAGCAGCGCGCGCCGCAAAAAGGATTATCGTGTCGGCTAGATTTTTTTGTAACAGAAAAGTGATTCTTGGTTTATTACTCGCCTGCCATTCCAAACGTCCCTTGTGACTCGCCGCCGCTATCATGTTACTGCTTTGTTTTCCACTTCCAGTCGTTCGCACGGGACAAAGCAGCGATCGCGTAACTAATCTAAACTATTACTTCTGTACACGTTGACTATCCAAACAAATTAGTTGCAAAAAATATGTGAACCAACTGATTTCTGGGACATATCGGTGAAGTCAGATCTTTCCGCGAGTAGAAATATCGGCGTAATCTCAACTTTCCGGCGTGGCGAATATAAGTAACAGTTTCTCGCCAACATTGACTGCTCTGGTCGCCTCAACACAAGTTTTTAAGGAACGTTTCATGATTGTCTGTTGTATTTTTCCGCCCAGTCTGTTCGGCGACATCGACGTACATGTAAACCGGGCATTACTGTAAATATTACAGTCTAAGTTTATATGTAGCTGCGTAGAAAGTAGAGACTTATTTTTCCCCAAGGTTGGTTTTCAGAAGTGCTTGGGTATCAGCGGTCAGCCATACGCTTACAGCACGCAGTGTACTGCGCATCTGGCTCATCACAACTCAAGAATGTTTCTGCGCCCTTGGAAACCACGCACTGTCATCTACAGAATGTCCACGCCCTAGCTGCGTGTCTCGTCGGCTCACTGCAAAGTGATGCGGATCACATCAATGGAATCCCTAGTCTGTAGCTGTGGTATAGTGGTCGGACTATTTGCCTCCTACCTAGGCGAGCCGGATTCTATTCCCGGCGTGGTCGCTCCCGGATTTTCGCACTTGGGAACCGTGTCGGACTATGCCGCTGGTCTGCGGGTTTTCTCGGGGATCTACTGTCTCCCCCACCCTTGTTATTCCAACGCTGCTCCATACGCACCGCGTTTCACTCTCATCGGCTCTCAAGANGCTCCATACGCACCGCGTTTCACTCTCATCGGCTCTCAAGACCTCGATGTTAAGAGCCGTCCAGATCTCTCCACTCCACTCTCCATTGTCTGTAAAATGAGTGTTTCGCGTATACGAGTATCTCAGTAAATAAATGGTCTGGGAATTAAGTTTTTTTTTTTCAGTAACTGTAAAAGAACTATTATTTACAGCCGCAAACTTTTTACTTCCATCCTCTTAAATATATTTAAAAAATCGTGAACTTTTTTTAAAATGTTATTTTTTAGCGCTTTCCTTTGCAGTTTCGTTACGGGAAAGGAAGAAAGTACAAAGTGGCATCAATAGTTTATCCTATTGGCTTTCATCGCGTGTAATAATATCCTACCGTTACGTATCTTATTTGCGATAAATTCGGTTACTCGGGATTGCATATCGCAGTCTTTGGCGGGCTATTCGCAATGCTTCCTCGTGGAAAGACGTAACCTTGATGTGGTTAACAATATATATTGGGAATTCCCCTTAACGCTATATGTTATTTAAGACGACAGTCTAAACATTGTTCGAAAATAAGAAAGCGCGAATGATCAATATTTTCCCGTGCATCCATGGTAGCTTTAACTCGTTCAGGTGAGTTGCAAATGAGTATTACTTATAACCGGAACTGTACACAGCAAGGCATCAGTCCCCAGAACTTAGTGAGTCATCCTTGTGTCAAATCTGATTGTGGAATTTCCTACACTTCCTCCGACAAGAACAACCTTCCTGTGCGCTAGTACACAATTATTGTACACTGGGTCTGGATGAATTAATTAATACATCCTGCGTCCACGATTTTGGCCACGCACATGCAAAAATTCATGTTGGCGGCCATGTTGAGTTGGCAATTCTGTAGACACACGATGGCCTGTTCCTTGAGCACATAGTCGCTAGCAAGGTGGTTCGGAGTCCACATCAATCATGTTGATCCTGCCGTCTTTATCTCTTAAGGAATAATCAGGAGATAACAACCTGAAGTTTAGAATTTTAAAATTTGTTCCAGCCCCTTTTATTTCTCTACGTTCTGATGAACTTCGTCTCAAAATATAAACCCTGTTAAGAAGTTCCCACATAAGAAATTTTCCTGTTTAATAAGTTGAATAATTTTGCACCTTGTATTTACGCACATGTGTAATTAGACCCTTAATAAAAAACTTTCCTGGTTAACAAGCATTTTTTTCAATCTCTTCAAAAACGCTGTAATAGAGTTTTGCTGTAATTCTAGAGATCACTAAAATATTAGTATTTTTAGAATATTTCGTTCTCCGATATTTAATACTGATTTGTGGCAAAGATGTGTTGCTAAATGCATGACGCATCAAGAACACGGAGACAGTAAATATACGGAAGCAAAATAACTAAGGGGTTGCTTTGATTTGGGCGTATCCATTTCCTGAGTGGTTGGACGAAGCTCTGGGAACGGGCTTTACATCTGATTGGCTACCGTGTGCAGCAAAAGGTTCCCTATTGGCTAAACTGCCAGCTGGCAAGTAATTTACCACACGCTTGTTGGCGATTGGACGTTCCGGCATGTTGCTGGCCAGTGACGTCATTTTACTGGCTTGTGCGGTTGGAGTTTGCAGTTTAAGTGGCTGTCTGAACTCTGTATACGTATCTACGCTGTATCCAGATTATTTTTTTTTTTCGGAAGAGATTGATTATGAGAGGTTTGACTAGAATTTTTCGCGCAATTGCCATTCCAATGTAAGTACTAATATATATACATAAGTTATATGTAATAAATAGTAAATATGCATGTTATGTATATAGGGTAATACCGTTATTTAATTAGGGTTGAGGGAAGTACCCTCTTAGCTACAGTCTCCCTCCCGTCCTCCGAAAAGCGACTGACTACGTACTCTAAATGAGTACTCTTGTTCGGGAACTTGTGGGCTAAAGTACCGAACCAGTACTTCCGCTCTATAAGTGTGAGCAAAGGCGAGTTGACGTTACCGGGCAGCGACGTGTGTAAACGCATATTTGTTACGTAATTGTTTCAACTCTGTGAAGGCGAGGCCTTCCGAACCGGAGTGTCAACCACCTGCCTCTAACCCAAAAGTCCATGCTGAGGGAACTATGCTTAGCGAGCGTTGTTTGCACTGATTGGATTTCTATTCGAGATGATCTGCCGCTGCGATAACGTAATAGGTGTTTGTGTACATTATCTAATGTATATTTAGTTTATTATTGCAGCCTCGTAACTAAAGGGCGAGGAACATACTATAGATAAAACTCAGACAAACTTGCAGTTTTTTTTTTCAAGCTGCAATGGTTGAAAAAGTTCCAAAATACTAAACAAAAGGGTTGGTTCTGGCAACGATTTGGATTTAAGGGGTTGGGGGTTCTCAAATTATGCACTACATTTTGCAAATAGGCGCTNATTGGTTCTGGCAACGATTTGGATTTAAGGGGTTGGGGGTTCTCAAATTATGCACTACATTTTGCAAATAGGCGCTAACGTCACTTTTTCATTAGCGGCTTGTTGCTAACACTTCTGGAATAAAAATAACAGATTTGCTGGGAAAAATATAAGAAAATTTTATAGATCACGACGATACTATCATCATGTCTCTTTGATCACGCGGTAACGAGCCTGCTTCGTATTCGGACGTCATACATGATATTTGTAAAATGAGATCTGAAATTTGTGTATACTACAAAATAAATTATCTATATTATTGTTACAAGACGTCAGAANTATTTGTAAAATGAGATCTGAAATTTGTGTATACTACAAAATAAATTATCTATATTATTGTTACAAGACGTCAGAATGGCGTATTCGAGTTCGTGAGGAATGGAGATCTTAATAAAATAACTAAATTTGAATTTCAATTTATTCACACAGCTATTCTTTACAACATTAAACTACCTACAGTATCCGCACTATTANAACTAAATTTGAATTTCAATTTATTCACACAGCTATTCTTTACAACATTAAACTACCTACAGTATCCGCACTATTACTCTTGTTATTCTCAGTGAGTATAATATTTAATGTCTATCTCATTTCTAATTGAAGTCCTTATCACTGTCTCTATATTGGTTACTCACTTAATTCACACTCAGTATTTACACATATTATATCTGTCTATTGCCGCCATTCTAAATGTCTGTCACTCTCGCATCCTGTTCAGTAGTCCCGCCCGCCAGTCTCACTCTCCACTGTGCCGATTCTCGCAGTCCGCAGACTTCACTCTCGCTG
Source organism: Clitarchus hookeri (assembly GCA_002778355.1). Taxonomy (NCBI): domain Eukaryota; kingdom Metazoa; phylum Arthropoda; class Insecta; order Phasmatodea; family Phasmatidae; genus Clitarchus; species Clitarchus hookeri. The sequence goes on along the minus strand of NQII01000122.1, from coordinate 605,117 downwards.
GTCACTCTCGCAGCTACTCGTCGCTTTGCTGGCCTAACACTCCTGGTGCTGAAGGCCGTACAAGGTTCCAGACTTAAGGCTGTCAACTCGGAGGTCCGCCCTGCTTATATAGACCAGCTGGCCCGATCAAGAATCTTTATTCCACCCTGAGTCGCGCTGAGGGAGGGTAGGGCGATGACCAGAACATCCTTCCAACGATAACCACACAAATTCAATCCTTCGAAGGACGGGATTGGCATGAGTCAATCATCCATTACGAACTTTTTTTTTTAAATATTTGCACGGTGATGTCAGTGAAGAAATAAGGCAATTGCCTCGAAGACAAAGACGCCGCTTGTAACATTATTTTTAAATGCGTGCATTACACAGGACATGACCCTCACACGTACTGTCGGCAATTAGCTGACTACCTTACATAATAGACAAATTTTGACTTGAAACTGGACGCTGTAACTAAAAATGTTAACATCATGATGTGTTACTACATATTATTGTTAAGTAATATTTGTCCTTTCATTGACAGAAAAAATAATTGCTATGTTTTATTTTGTGTTGTATTTAGTTGTAGTCATTTTTTACGGTCATTTAATTTATTTAATGGTATTTTTTAATGCCCTGAATAGCGCACGGACTGAAGAGAATGAACCATCCCAGCATTCACCTCGAGCGATTTCGAAAAACAACGAAAAACCAATATCAGGATGGATGTAATTATTTCCTTTAATTATTATTTTGTTNCTCGAGCGATTTCGAAAAACAACGAAAAACCAATATCAGGATGGATGTAATTATTTCCTTTAATTATTATTTTGTTCATTTCACTAGATAACCCTGCCACGCGTTGCTGTGTCATAAAAGATTTCGGTTAAATTTATTTCTGTGAAATTAATTGAAATAAGTATATGTATTTTCAAAATCTTTATTATTGAAGTACTTGTTTGTATGCAATGTTTTTAGTTTTACCATCTTCCGAGCGTATGAATAAGTTGTGTGGTTTTCCTACTCTAGAACACGACACATACAATTGGCCGTGCGAAAAACATTCTGTTTTTAAATCTATTCCGCACATTGCAATGACTGCCCTTGAGCTTTATTTATTCTCATTGCAAATGCCAATCTGACTGGAAACTGTGTTCTTTTAAAGTGAAACGGAATTTCTGATGAAATAAATGGAATTCTGGGAAGAAGCACATCTTCTCCTTTGAAAGCACCTTTCAATATGGTAGCTTCTATAGTATTGCCCATCATTTTTTTTATTGCAAGGCGTGTGCCGTTGCAAAGTTTTGGTGGATTGATGTTACGAAGTAAAATGACTGGCACTCCTATTTTCAATTTTAATATACGTGGAGGCAATCCTGGAACATCAAGCGAATTTATAAATTCTGGCGTATAATTTACCACTTCATTTTCGTGTAATGTTACATCCACAGATTTGTATGTGACATGTTCGCTTGTCGATAAGTATTGACATATATAAGTATCGATATATCGAGCATTGATGTACTTATAAGTATATATATTGATATATCGCTAAGTATCGATATATAGTTTTTATGTAGATAGATCTGTTGCTAGGTTGCGATTTTACATTGTTTACATTGCATTGTTAACAAAGGCGCTTCCTGACGCGTAAGACAGGTAAAAATGAGCTTTTTGCAGATTTTAACCTTTGCAGGTAATACAGATAAAAAAGAAAGGTGCAACTCGTGGGAACAAAAGGAAGGTTTATAAAAAAAACAGAATGAAAATCGGTTGTTTTTTTCGGAAGTTACACACGTCCGAACAAACGGACACAAGGTTTATATATATATATATATATATATATATATATATATA